>OZ026504.1:7040112-7362612 GCA_964019985.1 Aurelia sp. 4 Dawson et al 2005 | reverse complement strand
TCGTAATAAAAGGGAGATTTTCTCTTCAACCCGGACCGCAATTTGAACTCTTATGGCGTGAAAAGATTGGTCATTTCGTCTTCTGTTAAAAAAACAAACAAGGATAAGTTTCTAAGAAACATTTGATAAATTCTGAGACGAAAACTTTGAGGCAGTGTTGTTGTTGTTTTGAGTTGCACGAAATGGAGAAGATATGAAACTGAAAATTTGTCAGAACATCAGTTTGCTTCAATGGAAAGTTGGTTGAATGGCTTTATTTTATGCTGCTTATACTGGACATTTTGGTATTGAATCAAACTTTTGGGAATAATCGAGAAATTTTCAGAATTTTGGCTGTAAACTCAAGGAAAGCCAGGAGCAGGTACTCTCGAGTACCAAATAATTGTCCTCCTCCCCGCTTATTAATTTTTGAAAAATTTAATTGATGAAATACCTAAAATGATAACGTTAAAAGCTCGCAAATATCGCAATTAGCTTTTTAACGATTTTTGCTGCCTTCTATTCTGCCTAACAAGGTCTACTTGACAGATGATGTTGAGTTTCCCTGATAAAGATTTGTTTCTACAGCACAGTTTTCAATGCAACGGAAATTAATATAATGAAAATACTTTTTCAACTACATTTACTTCATTTAACAGCACAAGCACAATTGTACTGGAAGGCCCAAAGTTTCCTTACCTGTTAGATTCTAAATCACAGATCAATGTTGAAAGACGTGAGATTGCCTATGTGATTCTTCTTCGTTTTGAGTTTTATTTTGCAGTTTGCTACATTAGAAACAATCCCATGGAAAAGAAACGAAGGCATGAAAAAGCTTCAAGGCACAAGGGATAACTGTGAAACGTAGAGTTTTCTCTACTCTACTCGCAAGTATCTCTAAAATCAAATGCATCCAGAAAAAAACGGAATTACTTTGCAAGGTGTTAAAAATTCTGCTTGACCTCTGGTTGATCTCTCTCTCATCAGATTGGCCTTAGTCAGAAAACTTAAAGCCAAAGCAATTTGAAGAAAAAAATAAGTAATAACTTACCCTATTTTCATTCACTGAGACCAATCAAAACTGAATAAACAAAAGTCCACTTGCTTAATCCTGAACAGAGCAACTTCCAAGCGATAAAATGAAACTGTTTTCACTTGCCACATTTGACCAACACAGCCTTGACTGAGCTCTCACAATAAGTTGACGAATGTGTAATGTACATCGATTCCAAAAGCTAAGAAGAAATGGCGCGAAAACAATCTTGTCGTCAGTTTCCTAAAATAGAAGATGTTTCCATAACAAACTTCATTGTATCTTTTTTATAGCAGTCATTTTCAGTTCATAACTAGGGAACTGACGGATAAATGTATTTGATTGTCGATGTTATGATTAGACATTGCTGAAGTAAATTGGAAGCTTTCTAACTAAAATAGATAAGCTCTTGACATCTCCAAACTTCGCCCATTAAGGTATGAGAATTCCAGAATTAAAAACACACATGCAGTTCCGAACTTAGCAATCTACAAGCTCTTTTTTCAAAACTAAGAATTTGGGCCAGTAGTGAAAGTTTCTCATAACTATCAGATTTTGAATACTCAAGAGTTACCATAGCAATTTTTATTTTTACTACTTCTTCTCTGGTGAATAGTTCAAACAATGTTTGATATGCTTTTCAATGTTTAGGTATTCACTCAGGTACTGTAAGTAATCAACTGAAAATGAAGCAAAACTATGTCAAGGATTTCCTTTGACAAAAAAAAATACTTCCTTAATTTACGTTTTGCCTGTACCTGAGTTTCTTAATTTTTTTGGCGATGTGAAAGTTGAGTTTCTAATCATAAGCAATTTCTTACTAAAGGAAGTACCCTTACAAGCAACGGAATTGTTTCTGGCAAAGGATCTTGTGTCTTTGCGAAAAGGGACTGATTCTTCGAGAATTTAGTCAGCATTGAATCAATTCAGTTGTGAGAAACATCCCCCCAACGAAAGTTGTTCCTTAGACAATATTCAAGCTTTCAAATTTTTCATTTTTTGTGTAATCTGAGGGTTCGGTTTCTTCTAAAGTCAGAACTTTTTATTCTTATCAAATAAATTTGTGTATTTCACTACATATAAAACATTTTTGGAAACTGGCGATAAGATTGTTTTCGCGCCATTTCTTCTTAGATTTTGAAATCGATTTACATTTCACATTCGTCAATTTATTGTGAGAGCACGGTCGAGGCTGTGTTGGTCAGACGTGGCAAGTGAACACAGTTTCATTTTATCGCTTGGAATTTACTCTGTTCAGGATTAAACAAGTGGAACTTTGTTTATTCGGTATTGCTTGGTTTCAGTGAATGAAAACATGGTAAGTTATTACTTATTTATCTCTTCAATTTGCTTTGGCTTTCGGTTTTCTGACTAAGGTCAATCTGATGAGAGAGAGGTCAACCAGAGGTCAAGCTGAATTTTTAACGCCTTGCAAAATAATTCAGTTTTTTCTGGATACATTTGATTTTAGAGATACTTGCGAGTAGAGTAGAGAAAACTCTACGTTTAACAGTTATCCCTCGTGCCTTGAGGCTTTTTTCATTCCCTTCGTTTCTTTTCCATGGGATTGTTTCTAATGTAGCAAACTGCAAAATAAAACTCAAAACGAAGAAGAATCACATAGGCAATCTCACGTCTTTGAACAACGTCAGGTAACATCAATCTAACATCAGGTAAGGAAACTTTGGGCCTTCCAGTACAATGTGCTATGTTGTTAAATGAAGAAAAAAGTAGTTCAAAAGCATTTTAATGATATTAGTTTCCTTTGTGTTGAAAACTGTGCTGTAGAAACACATCTTTATCAAGGAAACACGGCATCATTTGTCAAGTAGACTTTGTTAGGCAGAATGGAGGGCAGCAAAAATCGTTAAAAAGCTAATTGCGATATTTCCGAGCTTTCAAATTTCATCATTTTAGGCTTTGGCAAAAATTTTAGAAAAATATTAGTCTTCCTTGTCTGATTCAAAGTTTTTGAAAACTCTCGAAAAATTAATGTGCTTCCGGGCCTAAATATCGAGTATGGTTTTGCTCCAAATGCCCCACAGCTTCTGTATTCATACGACGCCATTAGCTACAAATCCACCACATTGTCAAGTGAAATGTAAGGGCCTTATGATTGGCTCTCAATAAAAACGTAAACAAACACGCACTTAATGTAAACAAACACGCATAAAATGTAAATAAACATGCAAAAGCAAAAAGATTTTTCCTCCTTGCTGGTTTATTCGCGTTTACTGAGCCATCGGCGGTTTGACGGGAAGCCATTACAAGGCAATAATTGCAACGTTCACAAAGAAATCGAAGTTACGAGCTTAACTGTTAGCAGCATGCCTTGAGTGTACAGCCAAAATTCTGAAATTTTATCGATTATTCCCAAAAGTTTGATTCAAAATCAAAATGTCCAGTATAAGCAGCATAAAATGATGCCATTCAACCAACTTTCCATTGAAGCAAACTGATGTTTTGATAAATTTTCAATTTCATATCTCCTCCATTTCATGCAGCTCATAACAACAACACTACGTGGAAATTTTCTTCTCGAAATTCATGAAATGTTAGTGTTGAACAGTAGACGAAATGACCAATATAGTCCCGCCATAAGAAATTTAATTGAGGTCTGGGTTGAAGAGAAATCTCCCTTTTGTTACGGGGCTCATAGGCCATGAGGCATCTTTGCCGCCATATTTTAGGCCATCGATTCCATAATTTTGTACCCTTCGTGTACTTGACTTAGAAATTTCCCACATACATTTGAAAAACAAGTAAATATTACTCTCAATGGTAAATTCCAAAAGAGATCATTAAGACCCTAGCAGTTCCGCTTACGTTCCAATGCACACGACCAAGAATATTTCTTCCTCCCAAAATATGGTAGTGTTCATATTCGCTTTGTGGTAACCACGTAACAATGTAGATAATTGTTGTTTAGTTTGTTCGGAAGAGTCAAGAAAATACAAATAATCTATAAATAGGACTGAATTCTTTCTGGATCCCTATGTTCTCTGCTCATGCGTAAAATCAAAGCTTGCACAAGCCCAAAGTATTACAGATGGAGAGGGGGGATGGGGTGTTATTGCGTTCAAGCCTTGGCGCCGTAATCAATTGGTACGAGTCTCATCGGGCTCTCATAATGATTGTGCTGAAGAGGTCTGGAAAACAATAACCAGCTTAGGCTACACAGAATATGCCCTGTTGGGAAAACCCACATGCTTGCTGTTATAAACATTCCAAGTCGGTTAGCAACTAAAATAAGTACATCATTTGCCAATATTTTTATGTTCATTGATTCGAACGGCAACTTTATTTATTTACTTTATGAGTCAAAGTATTTTTTTTACCATTGTTGTAACTTACTTATATGCGCAAGAGCCTTGGCTTGGAACTGAGATTCGGAAACTGACTAAGGATACAGTACCTTTAATGGCTAGGTGTAACGTCAAACTATTGTATCAAGAGATAAGTCATTTTTCCTGTTATTGTCAATTCTGATTGGCTAGAAAGTTTTACGAGTTCCTTATTGGCTAAGTACAGATGATTTGTATAAGTTAGTATCATTCAGTAATGAGTTGACTATGTTACATGAGACATGATGTCTGTAAGAATGAAGGTAACATGATGTACGAAAAACCAAGATCGCCTTTTTTATTGGAGTCATTCTGTGAATTCGAAATTTAGCCTAGAACTAGCGAGGAGAGTGTGATATTCTGCACATGCCCTAAGAAAATCGATAAAGGAACACTCAAACAGCAAGTTATAGTGCGCTTTACCATTTGGAGACCCCGCACTACACTGCCGTGTATAAGGCTAGGAGAAAGGCCTCGAATGTTAAGTTTCACCTTGACTTGAAGAAGCAACGACTCGAGCTACTCAATCTTGCAAATTTGATGCTGAAGCCACAAAAAGATCGCTATGCTTTGCTGACGTAAACTGTCGAATACGTGCCAAAAATAAAGGACATGTTTGTGTTTCTTGACTCTGTTGAAGACTTGGAGAGTTCGTTGGCGACTGAATGTGCTCATATGATAGATCTACCCCGTTTAACTCCCGTGAATTTTGCTTTTTGAGTATTTGAATACTACATATTGCCCTTCAACATGATAGATAGCTCGTTGCATTCCACGGGGAGGGTAGGGGTCTGACAGAGTGGGGGTGGTTGTTTCCGGTTCGTTTCATACGGTTTGGCTCTCTCCGATGAATCTTATGGCAACAAAAAGTCATTTCCGCAGAAAACCCCTTTTTTCGGCGCGATAGGAATTAACAGTGTCGTTGTTATTTGATTATTTGGTTTAATTCTTCTCTTTTCATAATTATTCTTTATCTGAAAGGTTCTTTTTTTGTTCCCAAAGGGATTATTTACGGCAACGAATCAAACAGATAGCGTTGCATCTCCATGGAGACCCAGACTTTTCTTATTTAAAGCCAATGCACAGAAGCAGGCTCTTTGTCCAGCAAATCCAACTTTTTCGACCAAACTACAATGACTTTTTTCATGCTTTCCTCATAGCGAACCTTTAACTTTTGACAATTTTTGTTTGTTTGTCTTTTATTCTTCACTTTCTTAGCTCCATTTCCCTTGATAGCCTTGAATACGGGTTTGCGATATGTCATCCTTTTCGGTGCACCTGTAAGAGAGATCTTGTGCGGAGTAAATGCCAATAGGAATAATTGAATGGCGTGCATGAATATCATCAAAGCTGAAATTAAGGACAACAGTTTGCAAACGAGTGATATTTGCAGAACTTTTCCCCACTTCATGCATTGCTTGTACGTACTTGCACCTGTATATCCTAGTCTCAATTGTTGTATTACCATTTAATGTTATTACTGTTATTGTTCAATCTTTCTCTTCTCTTTTCAGCCCTGAAATTTTCCACCTCTTTGGTGTTTTTCAACTGTCTCTTCATTATCTTTTTTAAACTTACGAATCAGACTTTTTCTTATTGGTTTTTCTTCCTTTAGGTGCTTTCACCTTATTCATTCTAAACAAGAGATTGTTTTATAGCTGCCCTGATTATCGGAAGGGACTACTAGACTTATTATAGCGTTTCATGCACGCAGTCCTTCTTTGCAAGTTCCTTGATATATTGCTTTCGGATAAACACCTCTCTACCAGCATATTATTGTTAATCGCGGAGATATTGAATCTAATCCCGGTCCTACCAGTCATGCCTTATTCAAAATTTGCAATTGGCATTTAAACAGCATTTGTGCCAGAGGACGTATAAAAGTCCCTCTTATTGAGCCATACAATTCTTTACTACATTATGACATCATGGCTTTGTCTGAAACCATGCTTGACAGTTCAATCAGCAGTGAAGATACCTACATAGAAGGTTTTAGTTGATTTGATGCAGGAAACTATTGTATCTAAGGATAACATTTCCCGTAAGAAAATAATTTTCGTCACAGTTTATCGAAGCCCAAGTCAAAATAGTGAACAACTTGAAAATTTCATTAGTAATATGTAGATGATGATAAATCGTTTACAAATGGAAAGACCTCACTCAGTTTTCTCACTGGGGATTTTAAGTGCAGGACCTCACAATGGTGGACTGAGGATGCAGAAAGCCGTGAGGGCATGGCATTGGACGAAATAATAGAAATTAATAACTTGTATCAGCTTAATAAATGAGCCAACCAACATTCGTGGTGAGAGTATGTCTTGTACCGGGTGTCCAAAAAACAACGCAACGGATTTAAAAAATTCTGACACAAGCTGCTTCGAATAAATAATCAAATAACTATTTTTCTCTATAGCTGCAATGATTAGTTTAAATTTGATATATTTTTCAGAATTTTTGGTGACTTGGCTGCAGAGTTGAAAATTAATAAACTTTGAATTTGTTGTCAGGGCAAGACCACAGCTACCAACAAGTGCAAAGTATACTGCAAAATTACAATAATAGCATGCATGCAACTTCACAGCTGCACACAGCTTCATTACAGACAAGCACACAATTTGATTACGAATCTGTGACGACGGAATCCCTAGCTGATTCATGAGTTATCTAGTTTTGAGGGAGCTTTCGGTGTTCATTTTCAATTAAAAGTATAACTCTAATGACGGCCAACTTATTTAAGAAAAAGTAACTATGCTTTGACAGAAATCTATAAAAAAGATATCTGTTATGTTCAGTTTACTTGTGTGTTGCGCGCTTGTCAGCAGTCTTCGGCAGTTGCTGGGATTGTCAAGTTCTACAATTTGACATTTTAATTCACTATTGCTAATGCAGCAGCTCTGGTTTTGACGAAGAAGCAATTTTGAAGTTTGCTGGTTTTTAACTTTATAGTCCGGTCCCCAAAAACACTGGAAAATATATCAAAATTTATTCTGATTATTGCAGATTTTCATAAAAATAATAGTTTGATAATGAATATGAAACAATTGCCATTACAATTTTCCAAATCTGTTACGTTTTCTCTGGGACACCCGGTATTGATTTGATCATTACAGATCAACCTAATTTTTTGTTGAGTCGGGGGTCCATCAGTCATTAGATAACAATTGTCAGCATCATATCATCTATGGTAAACTAAATATTTCCCTGCCGAATGCACCGCCATATAAGCGCACTGTTTGGGAATATGAATCAGGCGAACATTCCTTCAATCAGGGTGGCTATATCAGCATTAACTTGGGAGTTAATATTTCAGGGTCTGCATGTAGACGAGATGGTCGAGGTACGTAGGGACACAATTTTTAAGATTCTCTCTTCGAATATTCCAAATAGAACTATCAAATGTGATGACAGGGATCCACCTTAGATAACTAACGAGCTTAAAACAGCAATCAAACGTAAACATGGAGTCTGCAAGAAATATCAAATCAGCATCATTGAGCGAGGTAATAATCATGGTGACTTGTGTTAAGTTAAAACTATTCGTAATGAGACCTCTAGGATGACTGTGAATGCAAAAACTAAATACTATCAAAACTTAGGTCGCAAGCTTTCTGATTCAAACATGGAACCCAAAAAATACTGACCAACGCTTACGAGACTGATTAACAGTAAGAAACCGTGTAAAATTCCTCCACTCCTTGAAAATGGTCTGTTAATCGCTAATCCTGAGAATAAGGCTAGTAGTTTTATTGAATGCTTTGTTCAACTATGTTCTACTATACTGAATACGAGCTGTGGAACAACCTTTCTACCCAGAATCAACAATAAACAAAAAGACATTGCTGTAAGCAAAGAAAAAGTTGAAACTTGATCAGGGCGCTTGATACTAAAAAAGCCCATGGTTGTGACCAAATATCGGTTTTTGTGATTAAGATCTGTGACAGTTCTATTGTTGATCCACTTTGTATGATCTTTGAAAAGTAAAAGTGCCTCAGCACCGGGCTGTACCCATCTTTGTGGAAAAAAGCCCGAATCATTCCTATCTACGAATAGGAGAGCAGACAAAGCAAGAAAAACCAAGGGCCAATCTCCCTCTTACCAATATTTGGGAAAATATTTGAGAAGCTCCTGCTTGATGATATATATGAACACCTGAATGCCAATCGTCTTCTTAGTGGGAATAAGTCTGGGTTTCGTCCTGGTGATTCAACTGTAAATCAATTGTTGGCCATCAGCCACAAAATCTACAGTGGTTTTGATCAAATTCCAAGCAGGGAAACGAGAGCTGTATTTCTAGATTTATCCAAGGCTTTTGACAGAGTGTGGCACGCAGGTTTACTCTATAAACTTGAAAGTAATGGTATCTCGGGAAATCTTCTGAAACTAATCAGAAGCTTTCTTTTACATCGACAGCAGCGCGTGATTTTAAATGGGCAATCCTCTAAGTGGCGGGGGGGGGGGTTTCTGCTGGTGTACCCCAGGGCTCGGTATTAGGTCCACTACTTTTTCTTATTTATATTAACGATTTAACAAATAACTTACAGTGCGACGTCAAATTATTTGCAAATGATACTTCTCTGTTTACAGTGGTTGAAAGTAAAGCCGTTTCTGCCCAAAATATGAATGAAGATCTTGAAAGATTTCCCTTTTGGCGTGACAGTAGAAAATGCACTTCAATGCTGAAAATACTGAAAAGTTACTTTTTTCCGTTTAGAAGTTGCGCCCTGTGCACCCTCCTTTGAGATTCGGAAATGAAGAAATTACAAGTAAAACAGAGCACAAACATCTTGGAATGATTCTTGACTCCAAATTGAACTTTAAAAGTCATGTGAGTGAAGCTATTTTGAAAGCCAGGATGGGGATAGGGTTGATAAGATACGTGTCACAATACGTATCAAGGGATGTACTTGATCAAATGTACAAGCTGTATGTGTGCCCCCACCTAGATTACGGGGATATAGTTCACCACAAATATGACCTGACTTTTCATCAGCTATTACAAAACGTCTTGAACAAACGCAGTATGCAGTATATTTGGCTGTGACTGGGGCATGGAGAGGTACAAGTAGGCAAAAGCTATACAATGAACTTGGTTGGTAATCTTCGTACCAGAGACGGTGGTATAGACGAATATGGCATTTCTTCAAGCTAATCTTGACACAGTACCCAGGAAATCTTTTTTCTCTAATTCCTCCTGAACGGCAGATATCATATGATCAACGTAATCCTCAAGCCTATGCCAAAAATAGAGCGAGAACTGATCGCTTTTCAAATTCCTATTTTCAAAATAAGTTACATGAATGGAAAAAACTACCAACTGAAATACGCGCTTCTAAATTCATTGCAGAATTTAAATGGAAACTGATTGCGTTAATAAGACCGGTTAAAAAATACTATTTATGGAGTATCTGACTTAAGGGGTATGAGAAATACAACCAAGCTTCGCGCACAATAATTCAGTGATATAAATGCGCACAAATTTCATCAAAATTTTGAGTACCTTAGGCCTATGTGTAATTGTGGTGTGGCTAACGGGACAAATAGCATTGTCTCCTGCATTGCCCCTGCTTTAATCAGTTGCGAGAGGATCTCTTTGGCACTGTCACAGAAGTGTCGGAAATTGATATCGCAAACCTTGATTCAGAAACCTTGTGAAACTTGCTTCTTAGCTTCTTTATGGCAGTTCTAATATGAATATAATTGACAACAGGATAATAATTGAAGCAATGATTGAGCACCTCGAGAACAGGTTGAATTGATTGTGGGTGCTGGCGTGTTGCCTAGGTGAGGGGATGGGGTTTCTTTGACTTGTCGCTTGGGTGGTATGTTAGTGAATCTGTTGATCAGAACGAAATAAAATTGGCACAACTCAATTATCTAGCAGCTCTCCTTCCTATCTTCTATACAGTTCCGCACCAAAACAACCAAATGCTCCCATAGTGCTTTACTTTCATCGTCATTGTACAATCAGTTTCGATGTGATGGTACGAAACTGATGTTAGATCTGTGATACAAGGGATAGACCCATAGCATGGTTTGAGCTTTGTGTGGAACTGAAATTCCATTTCTTTCTTTCTTTCATACTCTCTTTCTTTTTTGTCTTTAATTTTTGCTCCGTATTGCTGTTTACTTTACTTTTGAAGGTGTATTTGAAAATTGTGACTGCCCTTCTTGGTGTAGGCTATATGACCTACAGACGTTCTTGGCGTCTTCTTGCACCAAGAGCGGTACAGTATTAATGTACTTGAGTTTAATTTGAATTTATCATGAATAGACAAAAAAACATATAGAGTACTATCGCCCTTATCAGACCACCTTTCAGAAAACTAAGATTTTTGGAGCGGTCAAAGAAGTTCTGGAAGGGAACTCACCTTGAATAGGCTTCTCAACTCTATCTAACTACAAACCTCAAAGTGAGATCTGTACCATCCATCCGTTTCCTCATTGTGATGTTGGAACCAAACAAATACCGACCGATCTGAAACGCCTAAATTAGGCCGTATCGCCCTTGTCAGACCACCACAGAAAACGATGAATTCAGCACATCAAAAACTTTCCAAGGCTGTTGACAGTTCAACAAAGTATTTACTACTTTCTCAGAAAGCCAGAAAGTTACATGACCAATTCTAATTCGATTGAAAATGATTTCAAAATATTGTTAATTTCACTCCCGCTTTTAACTCTCTTATCCTTGACCTCAGTCAACTCTAACCACACGTTGCGTCAATAGTCTACAAAACTAAAGCGTTTCATGCGGTGGACGCACCTGGGCGGCATAATGTCAGTTACAGTGCTCTTCCAAAAGGAACCTTAGGTCTCGCAATTTGTGTGCGATTCTCGAAATTTCTTTGGATATGAAACGAGGAGAGTTGGAGGGAGCATTCATGAAGACTATTCTATGTTAACTGAAAGACATATTGAGAAACGACACAAAATAGACATGGTGTGTGGAAACATCAAAGGAAATGTGAATTGTACTTACACCTTCGTTGCAGGTAGGTCAACTTCAAAACTTTATTGCAAGTCTTCTGAGCAAAATAGAACAGCGAAAGCGAAGGAATATCGAAGAGATGACATCAGCAAACAACTTTCGCGCGCTTTTTGGAAAAGCTAGGCCCAAGCTCCCTTTGAGTTTAACATTTTACTCAGGACTGTTGCACAACACTGAATCGATGGTGGTCTGATAGGGGCGATATTACTCTATTTAGCGCTTTTAACATGTGGTAAGAGAAATATAAAAATGAGATTTAATGTTATTTGAGTTCAGCAGTTGATTGAAAAGCAAAATAGTATTATAACAGTTGATGCATCAGTGGTAAGGAACTCTGGAGGCGAAGTCCTCCGGAAAATTTTTGAGGAAATGCCGTCTACTTTTGCTTAGGATGCCCCTTGCGGCCTCAAGAAGGCCTCCCAATTGTTAAGCACGACTCAGTTTCATTGCGGTCTATTCAATGCCAAGAAATTTCTGACTACTAAGAAAAACTTCCGACTCTCGTGAACCCCTAAACCCCCATAACCTCTGCCACTGTACTGGTTAACTTTTTTTCCAGATCCACGAATAACCTCTTGATCATGGGGCACCTCAACCTTGTGGCAAGTGATCCTGTGTTAAATGCACATATTGACCTTCTAGAACTGTATGGTATGATAAAAACTCCTACTTACTTCAAATCTCCTTCTTGCAGGTGTATTTAGATCGTGACAAGGGTAGCAACAAAAAGTCAGAAATTTTCAGCGTTGTAAGTGCACTTGGTAAAAATCTACAGGCGAAATACCGCTATTGGGGGCTGATTCAGCCCCCTCCCCCTACGCTTGATAGGGTTAAGACAGCTATCTTTAGGGGAACAGCAAGCCCCATATGCCAAAAGAGCTAGAAAAAGCAATTATGGTTCGAACCGGATTGAAAAGTAAATGCAATCAAACCTTGAACAGAAGAGGGCTTGCGCAAAAATACGCAACAGGGAAACTTAGTCGTCACACTTGGTCGTCAAATTCGATGCTTTTTCCTTACATCCACTAAAAAATTACAACATAAGTTTACAAACTACACTACTTTACTAAACTAAACTACTTTACAAATTACTATACAACTATACAATACTACTAGAAGAATACCCAAATTAGCAAAGAGGCCGTGCCTAACCCGAGGCCAATTGAACATAGAGATAAAAGCTAGTATCGATCTGAAATTACATACCACAACGAGAAGTGTCCGCGATTGAATAACTAAAATGATTGAGCAGGTAACTGACATTATCACATATATCGCGTGGCATCTACTTTGAGGCAGACGTTACATAAACTAGTAAAACGCAAATGACAAAAGAAGAAAACAAACCAAACAAAACAGAGAAATACACGCATTACTGAAATGGGACAAAGTGGTTGTGGCATTATGGCTCATAACGGAGTAAGGAATTTTCTAATCAAATCGATCGGATATGTGGATAATCAGGAGTACAGTAGTGTCCCGCATATAAGAAACACAAATTTAAGAAACACCAAATCTTGATTTTTTAAAATAATACCCCCTCTTATAAGGAACTGATGCAGGTCTGAAAAAGTCTTGTTTCTTATTCAAAAACTATGAGAACAAAGAGCAAAACAAGAACAAAAACAAAAACAAAAACAAGAACAAAAATTTTACATGCAAATGAAGCAAAATGCACTTTCCTGGAATAATTGCACCTTTTCTCGGTAGTGAACATTCACAAATACAAATTGAAATAATGTACTTTTATATGCCACTGGAGCTTGTGTCTCAGTAGTTCATTGATAGTACATGACTTTTCTAATAAGAAGCTTCAGAAGCTTCAGAAACTTTACCCTGATTTGAACTTTGTATCTCATATTATAAGAAACAAATCAGACTTAAAATTGAAAATATTGTTTCTTATATGCGGGACACTACTGTAGCCCCATCACCAACTCAAACAGATATTTCCTTAGAATCTAGTGGTTCATGCGACATCGACAAACTCTTTAGCCTTAGGACGGAGTACAATAACCACCCAATCATTGGTTTCTTAAATATCAATAGTCTTAGAAATAAGATTACTGATTTGAGAATACTGATGGAAAGATGCTTAAACTAAGTTCTGATTTTAAAACAGACACATTTCTTGCGAATAATTACCAAAAACCTATGCGTCGTGATAGGAATGAATTTGGTGGGGGTATTATGCTGTATGTCAGGAAAGGTGTAGTTTGTAACCGAGTCTCAGTATTAGAGACTCCTTCTCTTGAACCCCTTTGCTCTGAACTGATAGTAAGCAAAAAGGAAATGGATTGTCTACAGTATTTACTGGCCCCCTGAATCGTTTTTTTATTATTCATAATAAATTAACATTAAAAGAAACTGAAAAAATTTATACTGTACCGCTCTTGGTGTAAGAAGACACAAGGTCATCTGGCCTACACCAAGAACGGCACTTACAATTTTCAAATAAAACTTCAAAACTAAAGAAAACTACTGGGAACAGGAAAAGAAAACAGGAATACGAAGCAAAAATTAAAGGAGATAAACGGACTGGCAGTTCCACATCAAAGTCAAACCATGCTATGTGTCTAACCCTTGAGGTCTAACATCAGTTTTGTACCTTCACATCAAAACTGATGGTACAATGAAGATGGCAGTAAAGCACTATGGGAGCATTTGGATTGTTTGGTGTGGAACTGTATAGAAGATAGAAAGATGATGGCTAGATGATTGTGTTATGCCAAATTTATTTCGTGCTGACCCACAGATACTAACATGCCACCCAAGCAACAGGACAAAGAAACCCTGTCCCCTCACCTAGGCAACACCCCAGCACCCACAGTCAATTTAACCTGTTTGTTTTTTCGATGTACTCAATCGTTGCTACAATTATTATCCTGTTGTCAATCATATTCATATTAGAACTGCCATAAAGAAGCAAGTTGCAAAATGTTTCTGAATCCAGGTTTGCGATATCAATACCCGACACTTCAGTGACAGTGCCAAAGAGATCCTCTCGCAATTGATTAAAGCGGGGGCAATGCAGGAGGTAATGCTCGTTGTCCTCGTTAATCGTACCACAATTACATATAGGCCTAAGACACTCAAAATTGTGATGAAATTTGTGCGCATTTAGATCACTGAATTGTACGCGAAGCTTGGTTATATTTCTAATACCCAATAAGTCAGATACTCCATGAATAGTATTGTTGACCGGTCTTATTTACGCAATCAGTTTCCGTTTAAATTCAGCAATGGATTTAGAAGCACGTATTTCAATTGGTAGTTTTTTCCATTCATGTAACGTGTTACGAAAATAGGAATTGGAAAAGCGATCAGTTCTGGCTCTATTTTGGGCATAGGCTTGACGATTACGCAGATCATATGATATCTGCCGTTCAGGAGGAATTAGAGAAAAAAGATATGCTGGGTACTGTGTCAACTTTAGCTTGAAGAGATGGCATAGCCTTCTCTACCATCGTCTCTGATACAAAGATTCCCAACCAAGTTCATCTAAATGCTTTTGCTTACTTGTACCTCTTCATGCCCCGGTCACAGCCAAAGATACTGTATACTGCGTTTGTTCAAGACGCTTTGTGATAACTGATGAAAAGTCAGGTCATATTTGTGGTAAACTATATCACCGTAATCAAGGTGGGGGCGCACATACAGCTTGTACATTTGATCAAGTACATCCCTTGATACGTATTGTGACACGTATCTTATCAACCCTATCCCCCGTCTGGCTTTCAAAATAGCTTCAATCACATGACTTTTAAAGTTCAATTTGGAGTCAAGAATCATTCCAAGATGTTTATGCTCTGTTTTACTTGTAATTTCTTCATTTCCAAGTCTCAAAGGAGGGTGCACTGGGCGCAGCTTTTAACGGAAAAAATTAACTCTTCAGTCTTGTCAGCATTGAAGTGCATCTTCCATTGCCACGCCCACAGGGAAACTTTTTCTAGATCTCTATTCATATTTTGGGCAGAGACGGTTTCATTTTCAACCACTGTAAACAGAGCATTATCATCTGCAAATAATTTGACGTCGCACTGTCAGTTATTTGTTAAATCGTTAATACAAGTAAAAAAAGTAGTGGACCTAATACCGAGCCCTGGGGTACACCAGCAGAAACCCCCCGCCACTTAGAGGATTGCCCATTTAAAATCACGCGCTGCTGTCGATGTGAGAGAAAGCTTCTGATTAGTTTCAGAAGATTTCCCGAGATACCATTACTTTCAAGTTTATAGAGTAGACCTGCGTGCCAAGATGGCGGATGATGAGGATGACACGTGCAGAGCGCGGCAATACAGAGACAAAATCAATGATCCTCATAATCATCGTTAGGGCTTGGGAATGCTTCAGTCAATGAATAATTCTAAGCTACCCTTGCTATTTGCACGATTTCTATTTAGAAAAATCAATTGCTTACATTGAATCATTTAAATCCGACCATAATTACTAATTTCAGATAATCACATTTGAAGGGGGGGGCTCTCTCCTCGATTAGTTTACCTATTGAGAGAGCTCCTCCTCTAAGTAATTCCCTCCATACAATTTATTTCGTTTCTCTTTAATTGTATATTGTATTAATTTTCCGTATCAATGTATTAATTTTCTGTAATTTTGTCTTATTTCCGTGTAGTTTAGTTATTTGTTAAGTATAGTTAATTATATATAAATTGTATGTAGTGGAATT
Organism: Aurelia sp. 4 Dawson et al 2005; assembly: GCA_964019985.1. Taxonomy (NCBI): domain Eukaryota; kingdom Metazoa; phylum Cnidaria; class Scyphozoa; order Semaeostomeae; family Ulmaridae; genus Aurelia; species Aurelia sp. 4 Dawson et al 2005. Next base: position 7,346,581 of record OZ026504.1, on the reverse strand, counting down.
TAAAGATATATGAAACTGAAACTGAAGCCACACTCTGTCAAAAGCCTTGGATAAATCCAGAAAAACAGCTCTCGTTTCCCTGCTTGGAATTTGATGAAAACCACTGTAGATTTTGAGGGTGATGGCCAACAATTGATTTACAGTTGAATCACCAGGACGAAACCCAGACTGATTCTCACTAAGAAGACGATTGGCATTAAGGTGTTCATGTAAATCATCAAACAGGAGCTTCTCAAATACTTTCCCAAATATTGGTAACAGCGAGATTGGCCTATAGTTTTTCTTGCTTTGTTTGCCTGCTTTAATAAAATATCTTTGTTTATTGGGCAAAATGTCTAACCATTCTGTAATTTGAAAAGGGAGAGTGCTGTTTACCGAGAGAGGTGAAAGAGGTGCAAGCCATAAGAGGATTCTCTTGCTTTTCCACTTTATGCGTAGGGAGGGGGGCAGGATTGGCTGCGCTGTCCTCAATTCCTTTGTCCAAACAAAGTCTTTTGAAAAAACAAAAGACTTTGGTCCAAATTGCAAAGTGGTCTACATTTGCGGGGTGAGTGACCGAGTGGCTTATACAGTCTTCGTCAGGTGACTGAAGTTAAGCTTGGTCGAGTGAGGTCAGATTTCGGATGGGTGACCACTGAGGCCTGACCTCGCAACTCGCCTCGCCGTCCTTCGGAAGGGACGTTAAACTAGGGGTCCCGTGCCTGGATGCGGCATGCACAGTGGGCCTAAATTAGCTTTCAGTAGCTAGAAATCCTGACAAGCCCACTCAAAACAAATTGAAAATAAATAAATAAAAATAAATCTCCTTTTTGTTGATAGGAATGATGTTGGCTTTTTTCCATGAGGATTGGTACAGCCCTGTGCTGAGATACTTTTCAAAGACCATACAAAGTGGGTCAACAATAGAACTGTCACAGATCTTAATCATAGAAACTGATATTTCGTCACAACCATGGGCTTTTTTCGCATCAAGTGTTCTGATCAATTTTAAAACTTTGTCTTTGTTTACAGCGACATCCTTTAGTTGGTTTTTGATTCTGGGTAATATTGAATCTAGCGATATTGATGCGTTCTTTAGCAATCTTTCAACAACTTTAAACTCTGCTTTAGATGAATATGACAACGTAATTGCTATGGGAGATGTCAATATCGATACCCTAAACAGGCAAGATACTGGGCACAGTAAACTGGTTTCCTTTTGTGACGTCTTTGGGTTGTCAAGCTTAGTGACTGCCAAAACATGCTTCACCAAAAACAGCAGTTCCTCCATTGATGTCATCCTCACAAATCGGCCGAGATGCTTTCAAAAAACTTCGGTTTATGAAACCGGCATAAGTGACTATCATGGTCTTGTCATAACTGTTATGAAGTCTCATATTCCAAGACTTAAGCCTAAGGTAGTACAGTATCGCAGCTACAAAACGTTTGTTGCTCATAATTTTTTGTCAGATGTAAAGCTGGCAAATTTTAATGTTCCTAAGGATCCTGACCAAGCTTACGATAATCTAGTCTGCACTTTTCGAAAATTGGTCGATAAACATGCCCCTCTAAAAACGATAGTGCTGCGGGGAAATGGCGCTCCTTTCATGAATAGGGAGTTAAAAAGGGAATTTGTACCAGAAGTAGGCTAAAGAAAAAGTACAACAAAAATCCTACAAAACAAAATGAACTAAATTCTAAAAGACAAAGAAATAAATGTGTTTCCTTGAGAAAAAAAGACAATTAAACAGCATTTCAAACAAGCAACAGAAAATAGACTGGTATCAAATCGTGCTTTCTGGAATCTTGTCAAACCTTACCTCTCTAACAAAGGAGGCTTAGCTGGTAGTGATATTTCCTTAGTTAAAAATAAAGCAATTGTAACTGAAGATAAAGAGCTAACCGAGATCTTTAACGATCACTAAATCAACATTGTAGAAAAATCTAGCGGTGTAAAACCTTGCAGCATTGCAGATTCGGTAGCAAACTGATGATAATCGGCAAATCATTAGGTTGATTCTTGAAAAATACAAAAATCATCCGAGTATTTTAGCTATCATTCAAAATCTTGAAAACAGTTTTAAGTCATACTCTTTTCACGAGGTAGAAGCTTGTAAAGTTAGGGAACAACTAAAGTCTTTGGACGGTAGGAAATCCACGGGTGAAGATCAAATACCACCAAAACTGGTGTTGTTAGCTGCAGCTGAGCTTGCACTCCCCTTAACAGATGCTATTAATAGCAGTATACGAAACCATAGGCTTCCAAATAATGGAAAGCGCGCCGCTGTATGTCCTTAGATAAAGGAGAGGCAAATCGTACAGTCGAACGAAACTTTCGTCCAGTCAGTATACTCAATATTTTCTCCAAAATCTATGAAAAGATATTGAAAAACCAACTTATCCCATACTTAGATGAAACCCTTTCGCTCTTCATCGCTGCCTATAGAAAATCATATGGCACACAACATGAATTGATAAGAATGATTGAAGAACGGAGGGTTAAACTCGATAATGATAATACTGTAGGGGCTATCCAAATGGATTTGTCGAAAGCTTTTGATTGTATTCCACACGACTTACTTATAGCCAAACTACATGCTTATGGCTTGGATGAAAATGCTCTTGTCCTTATATATTCTTACCTAAAACGGCGTAAGCAGTCTGTTAAAATCAATAATACGTATAGTTCTTTCCAAACTATTTTATCAGGGGGTACCTCAAGCCTGCTTTAGGCCCTATTCTATTCAACTTTTACATAAACGATCTATTTTTATTCATCAAGCAAGCAACATTACGTAACTATGCTGATGACAATACTTTAGCATATTTTGCCAAGACTCTAGCAAATTTGGTAGAGGTGTTGGAAGAAGAAGCTGGAGTTGCTTTGACCTGGCTAAAACAAAATCAAATGATAGCTAACCCACAAAAATTCCATGCACTCCTTATTAGAAAGGATCAAACAAATACAAGTGGAGAAAATTTCAACATCCAAGGAAAAATGGTCAAATTGGAAGAAACGGTCAAATTGCTAGGCATTCAATTAGATTATAAACTGAAATTTGAACAGCATATCTCCGAACTTTGCAGAAAAGCTGCATCGCAACTCAATGTTTTAAAAAGGCTCAAAAAATTTATTGGCTTTAATGAAAAGAAGATTCTTGTCCAAAGCTTTGTATATTCAAATTTTGATTATTGCCCTCTTGTATGGTACTTCTCGTCAGCTAAATCTTTGCAAAAGATTGAAAAGATTCCAGAACGCGCCCTTAGATTCTTACACAATGATCGCATTAGCTCGTATAGCGATTTACTTTCGAAGTCAGAGAAGTGTACTATGCATGTTTCCCGTCTAAGAGTTCTCTGTGTAGAAATATTTAAGACTTTGAAAAAATTAAACCCCTCCTTCATGCATGACATTTTCAAAATAAAACCTCCTCATTAACAATTACGAAACTCCAATGGCTTACAGCATTATAGACCAAATCAAGTCACATTTGGTTCAAAAATCGCCTTCAATCATTGGGACCTCAAATCTAGAATGGGTTGTCAAATGAAATAAAATCTGCAGAAAATCTAAACAGCTTTAAAACTATGATTAAAAAATGGAATGGCCCGAATTGTAAATGTAGCGCTTGTCAATATGTGTCTGGAGATTAGTCTTTTTATTTAATTTGGTTAGTTTATTAAAATACTGTAAAAATATTTATTTATGTATTATATATTCATCGATTTAGATTAGTTTACTTTGCATATCTGTACATAGTAAGCTAGATGTATATATTCGATGTAAAATAAGTTGACAAAACAAAAACAAAAATATTTATTAAGTTCACTGAGAACGTTTTGCTCACCATGCAATAAAATCTGCATTAGAACATTATTTTGGAGATTTGTATATCCAAATGTTCGTAATGACGCAAAACTCCAGCGAGAAGATATCTGCGTGGTACTGAAAAGGAAGGGCAAAACAACAAAAAATGTTCCGTATCATCGATACCTTTTGGAAAGGAGAGACCTTTTGGGTCATGAATTCCAAGGATAGATCTTACACTGGAGGGGCTCTTATTATTGACAAAAGCTCCTTCTTAAAAATAGCAACAGACGGTGCAAGTGTAATCCCAAGATCAAGGTCATTCCATTCATACAAGATCATACAAGCAATGAAGGTAAAAACTAAATTTGAATTGTTCTGTTCTGGTCTTTATTTGCCCAATGACATCCTTGTTGCAAAGAGAGTATTGTAACTGTTGAAGCGGTGGGATTGGATCCTTGGTATAAGTAGGAGTTAGATTATTAATGATTTTATAGAACAAAGTAAAGCGTCTGCTCCATCTTCGGCCGCTTAGTGGTTTCTAGCCAAGTTCTGCGTATAGCTTTTCTTGATGTTCCTCTCCATGTTCCCGTAATTGCGTAAATTCGATGTTCTGGATCAAAATGCGCTCTGTAAATCACAGAAGAAATTCTTGCAGAGAACACATTTCCTAAGGCTTGCCAAGTTCATACTGAGTCTTTTAAGACGTTAGAGTTGTGCAGAAAGACCCAAATGACTGAAGCTCTGCATCTTTGCCTTTCAGGTCCTTCTGCTAGATCTTATTTAACGACGTGAACGTGAACTGAGTGTGAACCAGGCATAACATTTAAAGTATCCCCTAATAATACCACGTGTACCTGCAACTCTGGCAAGACTGAAATGCCGAAGGGGCTTGGTCAAAGTTTTCATGATTTTGCAAGACTCCCTTACAAGGTCTTACGAGCAAAATCTTGTTTAAAAAATGCATTAAGAGACTGATTTCATTGCGGGAAGCTTTATGATGTAAGTTAGACTGCTGTTAGCAAGGAAAATTTAGTTGACGATGATCAGGTGTCTCAATGCGACGCCAAAGTCCAACAAACGCCCCTCGCTTTTTCTGACTCACCCGATAGAATCAGTTGTCCTCCAAGATTCAGTGTTAGGTTCATTTCTGTTTAACTGTTTTATGGATGATTTCACAAATGTCATTACCAAGTCAGAGTTCTGTAATTTTGCAGATGACAATACAATCTATGCATGCCGGCAAAACCTTCAACTTGCTATATCCTGTCAAATGGATGATGCACATAATGCACTGTGTTAGAATTGGGACACTGTGATCCAAGTCATGCAATTAATGTGAAAAAATGAACTTTTTCAAAATTCCACCAAATGTATTTTTCTCCTTATTCTCCATACTCTGAAGCATATAAAAACGCAAACAATTTTCAGATCAAGCAAAAGGAGCCCGAGAAAGCATTTTATGAAGTTGGGCCTAAACTGGGTAGTGTAAGCTTCCTGCTGGACCAAATAAAGTCACAAAGTAGCATGAGCTTTCAAATTTCCATTTCATCGCTTGAATGTGCCCAATTTGAATGATCTTTTCTTGGTAGATTGAGCCTCGTAGAATATGACTTACATCAGTTTATCAATGATCGTGGCCTTAGAATGAGGAAATTTTGTGAATTCATAATGGCAACCAACTAATGAAAACCACATTGCCTGAATTATCAAACCAGGTTTCAACACTGAATACAAAAATCTATGTTTCTGAAAACTTTGAAAACCCATTTTAAAATGGACTTCTGCCTATTGCTGACACTCTTGCTAAAGCGCTAAGAAGAGGCTCAACGTAAATAATTTTCGCGGTTTTTGACGAATTCAAGGGAAGAAGGGCTTTTGATAGATTTTGTTGACAACTGTCATTGCAATGCTGGCAAGGATGGATGCTTGATGAGACAACATTTTCCATCATTTCAAGAACAAGAAGCAAAAAGGAAACATTGGTCATCCTATAAATATAATTTTCATGTTTTTGGCGTTTTCTAACTTCACTCACTTGTGTTTCATTCACTCATCACAATAATGTGACGAGTTCCTATTTGATTTAACGACAGATAGGTTTTACATCCAAACATTGATGTCACTTGAAAATGCCCGTGAATATAGAAAAATTGAACAGTTTTCCATGAGGCATTTTTCCGTTTTCGGAAATCTCACCTAACATGTCATTCGAGATAGACTTTGATAATCAAGCATCAAAATCTGCTTACCTAAACATATTCTCTGGCATGTGATGACCACTGTAACACTGTAATACAGTAGTTTGAGCCTGTTGGGTGCAATGTTGGTGAAGATATGACACCACGCTCATCCATTATTTCGTTGAGAAAGGGGTGTATTTGAACAGAATCCTAGGACCTAGGATATCAAAACAAAGGGCATTTTGTTCCAGAAAATATCCCAAAAGCAGTTAATGCTGATGGAGTCAAGACACAGGAAAAAACTCAATTTCACCTGGCCTGGAAGCAATTGTATACCTTACGTTTTATGGGTTTTCTACTGTTTTTCAATGAAATATGTCAGTAAAATGAATGGCAATACAGTGCAAACACTACAGAACTTTCTCTCAGAACCATTATTTCTACCGTACAGATTTCTTTAGGGTTCAGGGATACTCCTCTGAAAGTTGGTTACCTTTGTATTCTCCATGATAAGGGGTCCTTCGCAAAGTAGATAGTCAGAGAACTGAGGTATCGTTGAGCAGCTGAGGTAAGTCAAATTCTACGAGGTTCAATCTTCCAAACAAAAACAAAGAGCATTCAAATCGGGCACATACAAGCGATGAAATTGAAACTTGAAAATTCATGCTACTTTGTGACTTTGTCTGGTCTAGCAAGAAGCTTACACGACCAAATTTAGGCCCAACGTCAAAGAATGTTTTCTCGGGCTCCTGTTGCTTGATTTGAAAACTGTTTGCGTTTTAATATGCTTCAGAGTACGGAGAACAAGAAAAAAAACCGGTGGGATTCTAAAAAAGTTATTTTTTCACATTAATTACACAAAACGTGAAATCTGGATCACAGGGACGGCGGAATGGTTGCAAATCCTTCCAAAAATCAGGTTATGTTTCTTGGGCTGAAACCAGACCAGGAATACGTATTTGAATAAAAACAGCATAACAAAAGGCTCCGACAAGTCCTCGGTATGCTCGACAAGTATGTGACCTGACTTAATCCGATGTTTGTATTAGGACCTAACCACAAGGAATTTCAAAACCAAGGTGCCAGTTTCATCTGTCTACACAGGTGCGCTGCTTTGGAAATAGGGGCGCCAATATGTAAGCATCTGTTCATTTTGACAAACAGCCACTTGTGTTTCAATGTTGGTTTGCTTCCGTCGTTTTCTTTGAGGGAAAAGCAGCATATCTTTTGCTATTGGTCAAACATCATAATCAAAGGTGCCGTCAGCCGTACCAAAAACCGTCCGGCCATCCAGCTGTGTTATTCAGCTGTGAGCTATTCACGACAAGCTGTCTCATCCTTTCTTCCAGGACGACATTGGTTAAGTCCAATCATTAGATAGTCCATTAGAGATGTGCACAAACTATCTCGGGTTTCAATACAAAGAGCCTGGAACTTTAATGATGATCAAATCATGATATAACTGATATCCAACAAAGATTCTCCGCGCAGTTGCAATTTGATTAATTCTTCTCAGTTCCCCGGAATTTGATTTGTGTTGCTGGTCCAATGATTTTAAAACAAAATATCTGCGGAACGAGAATCCTTTATTTTAGGCGCCCCTTTAATCAAATGAACGCAAAATTACTTAAAATTGTGATCTTCTGTCACAAACTTTCATTCTTTGCTTTAAAACGATATCAGAGAGAGAGAGTTTAAATTTACTCCCGTCATGGTTCTTACGTGGCATGGTTCTTACCCTTCATTGTCATGGTTCCCGTCATGGTGAAGGTTGTGTCTTAATAGACCATTACACAAAGTCGCAGCAGTCTATTGAAATATAGCCTGCGCGCAGCCTCAACTAATCCTAGTTGAGGCTGCGCGCACGCTAATTGTAAGACCGAGTTCCCAGTTTCGCCTCGCTTTGAGTCACCCTACGGCATGCATCTCCAACAGAAACCCACGAAATTTGTTAGCAATGTGTAGATTTGGAAACAGAGTGCCTTGTTTGCAGCAATGAAATTTACTTCCTTTTGGGAATGCAGGCTTCACGTCGATTGGAACTTTACTTTGTGTAAAGGTCTATTGGGTAAAATTGAATATTCCAGGCAACACTTCTGAGAAAACACACAAAATAGTGAGAATGAATATAAAGAACTTCACCAGATTTGAATTTATAATATAAATTGCACCATTGCCGTTTTCATCGAAATTTGTAAAGATGATTTTCATCTTAACAATAAGAAAAGATATAGAAAAAATGAGGGATGATAAATTTTCTTTATAGAGAATCGAAGTTTCCTGTGAAGTGAATTTCCATGCAGTGTTCATCATTTTCTGACGCTATGTTTACATACTTCAGAAGGTCTGCCTATGAGAGAATTTAAACCCTTTTCCTTTGATCATGCGTCGTTGCTGGTGATGGCGGCTTGAGCCGAAACCATTCAAAGCTAGCACAGTTGGACAGGCCAGATTCAAATTATGCGTGTGAGACCTTGTTTGACTGAATCTGATTAGTGGTTGCTGATTTATGGTAAAGGGAAGGCAAGAAACTTTTTGCTGCAAAACATCACTTACTCGTTCTCTAGCAATGTTAAAACGAAGAAATTTTGAAAGAAAGTTCTCAAAAGGTTCCAGCGTCGCATTCAAAGTTTTCTACATATTACCAGTAATAGCACCATTATCTATAAAGCAATCTAAACTTACTTTGAAATGCAGATAAACTATGAATAAGACACTAGAACAGCCATGAATCTGATATTCTTGCTTTTGAAATTTTTCAGTAGAAAAGGTTTCAACTCAGGGTGTAGGACCAAGTATGAGTAAATCTGATCGGTGGATGCTGATTCATGACGCAAGAACGTCAAAATTACTGGTTTCCTTAAAACCGAGGATTTGATTTTCTCCTTCAATATCAAAACCAGCAAGAATTACTGTGAGAACGTACCAATTGCCGTTTTTAAAATTTCATCTGGGAATTCATACATTAGATCTTGTGGCAAACAAGAAGGACAACATATCTACAGTTGCCGGAAATGGCGATGAGCAGCACAAGTGCTACAGACAAGAAAATGAGTCCGTCAGATGTCAAATTTAAAGCTGCAAGTATTGAGATACATTAAAATCGAAAACTTTCGGACAAAAAACTTTCGGACAGTTTTTCTGGAATTTCGGACAAAAAACCTTCGGACAAACACGACATCAAAAATAAGCATTATACCAAACTATATATAAAAAATAATTGTGATTCCATCATGAATATCAATTTACAGTAGGTGCATGATGATCATCACATCAACAAGGACATTTGAATGTAATTCTCGTTTAGTTTGAACAATTATAAACCAGCTGTAAACCAAATTAAAAGGTGCTGCCCTTCTTGAACTTTTTTCAAGAAAAACTTCAAGGGGCCACACTTTTAGATACAAAAATTCAAGAAACCTAAGCACTACTGGTAAAACATTGATTTATTAACGTTTTATGTTACTTTTCTTTGTGCGTTTCTATTTTCAATGAATTTAAAACTGTCGGACGAAAAAACTTTCGGACACCACCACATTTCGGGCAAATAAACTTTCGGACAAAATTTTGTCAGAAAGTTTACCTGTCCGAAAGTTCTCCATTTTAATGTACAACTATCTGGGTTTTGAAACATCCTTAAATTTTGACTTCCGTACTCCATCGTCAGATTAATCCAAACCTGGTCGCAAACTCAAAGTTGAAGTCTCTTCTCTTCATGAGTTTGAAAAAAGGCAAATTGGATCCATGGCTCCTTCAAAGTAGCTACTCAAACGGCGCACATGCTTTTGGGACATTCTGTATATTAAATCATTTTCTTGATAGACTTTAACAAAAAGATCTTTGTTGATTCAAACAGCAAACAGCAAACACATTTCTTTACACTTCATACGAGACTAGGAAAGAACAGTAAAGTCTAGCAAAGTTTTCTTTACAAATATAAGGGTAATTTGGATCAGGGAAAATCTCTAGGTGGTCTTCCTGCTTCTCGATCTTGTCGGTGCTGCAATTAAGAACAATCTAAAGTTAATATCTGAAATTTACCCAGGTGCAGCAGAGTCCGCGCGCTCTGAACTTTGTATGGCTTCCTGAGTTCCACAGTTTTAAAACACAACAAGAAACATGAGCAACTTTCAATGAATGCAAAAAGCTCTGCCTAATTCAAAAGCTGCACCTCATAGAAACATAGCAATTCAACCTTGTAAAGGCCTTGTTCCATATCCAGGGTATGCGCAACCTCAAACACAAATGAAAGCCTCTGCCTAACATGGCATATTCCGAGTAAATTAACATCAAAATCAAATCAGATTGCTTCTTCAACTAACAGATCTTGTTTCCGAACTTTTCAAAATCTCTTCTTATGAAATTTCTGACATCAGATTCAGATGCAACATCAAAATTTTAGTCAGCTTAAGAGGATTCATAATGCTAGTGTTCACGAATATGATCTTAGGACAATGATAAATTTGAAATTTTTTAAGGGTGTGAATAATAAATAATGACTGAGGGTAAAAGGCTACATAACACGAGTAATCCTTTAAAACAGACAATTTATACTAAAATAGTAATGTAACGCAACGTTTCAAGTTTTATTTTTCATATTGTGTCGTACCTAATAATGAGTAAACTCAAAAGGTTGTGTTGCATCAATATTTCAGTACAATTCACATAATTCAAAAGAATAACCATTGTAATAACATTGTACTAGTTTTCGAGTCATTTAATAATAATCAAACAGCTTACCAAATCCCATTTAATTGCATAATAAAATGCCCCTGGGACGACGAGGCCCCAAATGACAGCAAGGAATACACCTTTAGGTCTCATTTTGAAATGCAAATGAGTCGTTTCTCTCATCTTGGCCCATCTTTCAATGGCTGGATCTTTCTGCAAAAGGACAACATCTAAAGTCAATATATTGCAGTTTAAAGTACATCGACAGGGTATGCACAAAGGATGGATGGGCCAATGGAAAGAGGAAAGAAAGTAATCGACATCAGAGCAATTCAATGGAAAGAGGAAAGAAAGTAATCGACATCAGAGCAATTCAATGGAAAGAGGAAAGAAAGTAATCGACATCAGAGCAATTCAATGGAAAGAGGAAAGAAAGTAATCGACATCAGAGCAATTCAATGGAAAGAGGAAAGAAAGTAATCGACATCAGAGCAGTTCAATGGAATATGTTTAGGGAATCGCAGCCAAAATATAAATTTTATTGCAAGTGTCCCGACGAACAGTTTCATGGCTTCATTTAATTAATTCTCAGGATACTCAGGATGACATGACGGAAAAGACGACAAATCTAGTAGAAAACAAAATCGACAATCCAGTAATTATGACATATCCAGTAGACAATCTAGTATTTAAGAAATATTAAATAAATTAAATTAAGACATGATCAAGTTAGTACGTTTCGGCACTCAAACTCGTGCCATCCTCAGCTAATAAATCGAAATACACGTGCTGTTTATATAGCACTGATTATAAAACCGGTTTAACTGGTCAGTCCAGACAACTTGGAAAAAAACAACTAAGTAGTAAACAAGCCAAATACCCCAGGGATCAGAACTGAACGAGGGGTATTGATGAGTTTTGAGCGTTAAGGGACGGTCTATCACGCAAAATTAATAAACTCTCAAAAATCAGAAGATCATATTCATTATTGGCCTTCTCCAGAATAGCAAAATTTTCTAAATTCGCACAATGGCCTGCTTGTTTAATGTGTTCACTAATGGCCGAAGGTGATGTCTTGATAGGCTGACCTTTTTTACCTATTCCCAAATGTTCCCTACTTCTAATCAACAAGTGGCGAGATGTTTTACCTATGTAGCAGCCCTGGCAGCCTGAGCACAAATACTTACTAGTAACTTGTAAATTACAAACATGCGGCCGGGTAGCTGAATCATAGTATTGTTGGATATAAAATGATTTCGAATCAGGAAAGATTGTCCCCAAAGCGTAGACTTGCCCCAAGTCTTTCAGGTGACTTATTACAGATGACGAAATAAGCTTGGGATAAGTCTACCAAAAGTGCTGTTTAGCTACAAGGGGCTCTTTCAACTGGATCGCCTCTGCGGAGGATTTGAAATGATGGAACCATTTCTATGGATAGAACGAGCATTTGAAAGAGACATAGAATTTGCCTTTGGTACTTTGACCTTGCAACCATGGAAATGAATTACACTGTTATTCAAATTTGTTTTCATTGACTTGTGTTGAAAGGAAGGAATCCGTAAGAGGAAGTTGAGTTTAGGATGCATCTCGAAGTAAGTTTACCGAGTGTTTGACTTTGCAGTGCTTGGAAATTCGAAGGTGGACTTCTCGAGCTTGTTACGTTCTTCAGAGAGAATGTTATTTTTTATTCAAGTATAAAAATTTACAATGAGTTTACGTTTAACTATACTTATCTAATTACTCTATAACACTACAGGTACGATACCATGGGGAGCGAAAGACAATGACTACCCCATGGCCTGCGTAAAAAGACACGTAACATTAAACTAACTACAACTACGCTACAATCGACTAAAACTATTGGATCACGTACTAGGATTCTCTTCCACACCAGATGTCAGGTCAGGGTTTCGATGACTTGGGATGATGTTGCACGTGCAACTCATTCAGTAGTAAAGGTAAATACCTGAAGTCTGATGTGAAAAAGAATTTACAAGGAAAAATAACATTTACTTTAAAGGACTTGGTGGTTGCATAGGTTGCAATAGATCTCAATCAAACCGACCAGTTTCATGGATAAAACGTAAGGTCAATTCGAGTATGTTTCTATTCAAGTCATTGGAAAGGTCTTGATTACCATATAACAAAAGCTGGGTCAAAGCATCATTTGAAAGATCGGTGATTTGTACAAATGATCGTAATAATTCAGCAACTCTAGCGAGAAGATCCTGTCGTTGAACATCAAATGAAGGGCAGAGCAACAAATAGTGCTCCGTATCCTCAATCCCATCACTTGTTGGGCACATTGGGTTTATGGTATCCCTAAAATTGTGCTTGAATTTGTGGAAATTTAATTTGCTGAGACCAACCCTCAGTTGAGTAAGATAGGATAATCCTTTTGGATCGTGAATTCCAAACACAGGTTTTGCAGGGGGACGGATTATCGACAAGAGCTTCTTCTTGAAAACAGCAACAGATGGTGCATGTCTTAATTCAGGCTGAAGCTTATTCCATTCGGATAAACAGTTGGGATAGAAGCTAGACTTAAATTTTTCTGTCCTTGCCTTTAATTGCCCAATGACATCCTGGTTACGAAGACAGTACTGTGACTGATGAAGAGGGGGAATTGGATCTACTGTATACTCGGGGCTAAGATTATTTACAAACTTGTAGAACAAGGTGAGGCGTCTACTACATCTTCGGGAACTTAATGATTCCCAGCCTAGATCTGTGTACAGCCTCTCCCGAGATGTCCCCCTCCATGTTCCTGTTACAGCCAAAGCAGCGGAATACTGAACAGACTCTAGCTTATCCATTAAATTTGGCAAAACGATGTTTTGACTTAAATCACATACTTTAGCAGGGATATGATAAATAACATCACCATAGTCCAAGTGGGGACGAACGTAGAGTTTATATAATTCGTTTAGAGTATGCCTGGGCAGATAGTTGGAGAGATATTTCAGCAAACCAATGCCCTTCCTTGTTTTGGAGATAGCCGATTTGATATGAGCTGAGAAAGATAGCTTTGAGTCCAGGATAATCCTAAGTGTTTATGCTCAACTACCTTCTTCACAGGTATGTTATTAAAAAGGATCACAGGATGGTCAATTTCAATTTTCTTCCTTGAAAATGTTAATTCAACGGCTTGTTTTTGTGGATCAGGATTAAATGACATCCTCCAGGTGTGGGCCCATTGACTAATCAAATCCAAGTCGTGGTTCATATCATTGGCTGCTGTATTGGAATCTTCTACTACCGTGAACAATGACGTATCATCAGCAAACAACTTAACATTACATTTCAAACCTACGGCTAGATCATTTACATACACAAGGAAAAATAACGGTCCCAGGATAGAGCCCTGAGGCACCCCTGCAGAAATGTCTCCCCAGTTAGAACTCTGTCCATTCAGTACAGTTCTCTGCTTTCGATGAGAAAGAATGTTACAGTTGCTGTAACGTAACAAACTCTTTTGGTGGAGAGTTTTCTTCTTATATTGAACCAATGTGGAATTTAGCTTCGATCCCGAGGAACTGAAGCTTAAAAGTGACTTTGTTTTGGTTTCTTGCGTTATCCACTGATGTCGAGCACAGCTTTGCATCTCTGTAAGTTTTGGATCTTTCTTGATGTTTAACAGGTCCCATAAAAGCTTCCACCTTCCACATCGGCAATTACCAAGTATTTGTTCGTAACTTGAAATGAAATCTCAAACTCCAGTCCCTTTCCAACTTCACTGCAAAGTCACCGCAATCTTTCCTTCATCAGTTGCAGTCGCCGTGTCAACCTATTATTGTTATTCTTTTCTTCGAACCAGCCAATGAAAACCCTACTAATTGTTAGGCTGGCCAATGATAACCTATTCATTCTTCCTTTCCACCAATCAAATAAAGTCGTGGCATGTGACTGCCATTGTTTTAACAATTGCCTAATTAGCAAGGTATGCGCTCAAATCTCAAATTCACTCAGCTACACACAGATTAGTAAGCGACCTTCGGCCGCAATAAACCACATGGGAGCAAACATTCTTAGGAATACGATCCTTAAATGGGAAAAAATGTTCAATACGTCTTCCTAATCGAAAAACAACACGAAAGTCTACGCAGGGGTAAGCTTTGCGTAATAATCTGGAGATCTTGCGCCTAAGTTGAAGGCTGATTTGACCTAGATAGGGCATATAAAAGCACAAGGGCATTTTCTGGACCGTAGTAGGCTTACTTTCGTGTTGTTTTTCGATCAGGAAGACGTATTGAACACTTTTTCCCATTTAAGGATCGTATTCCTAAGAATGTTTGCTCCCATGTGGTTTATAAGTATTCGTGCTCAGGCTGCCAGGCCTGCTACATAGGTAAAACATCTCGCCACTTGTTGATTAGAAGTAGGGAACATTTGGGAATAGGTAAAAAAGGTCAGCCTATCAAGACATCACCTTCGGCCATTAGTGAACACATTAAACAAGCAGGCCATTGTGCGAATTTAGAAAATTTTACTATTCTGGAGAAGGCCAATAATGAATATGATCTTCTGATTCTTGAGAGTTTATTAATTTTGCGTGATAGACCGTCCCTTAACGCTCAAAACTCATCAATACCCCTCGTTCTGTTCTGATCCCTGGGGTATTTGGCTTGTTTACTACTTAGTTGTTTTTTTTTCCAAGTTGTCTGGACTGACCAGTTAAACCGGTTTTATAATCAGTGCTATATAAACAGCACGTGTATTTCGATTTATTAGCTGAGGATGGCACGAGTTTGAGTGCCGAAACGTACTAACTTGATCATGTCTTAATTTAACTTATTTAATATTTCTTAACTACTGGATTGTCTACTGGATATGTCATAATTACTGGATTGTCGATTTTGTTTTCTACTGGATTTGTCGTCTTTTCCGTCATGTCATCCTGAGTATCCTGAGAATTAATTAAATGAAACCATGAAACTGTTCGTCGGGACACTTGCAATTTAATGGAAAGAGGAAAGAAAGTAATCGACATCAGAGCAATTCAATGGAAAGAGGAAAGAAAGTAATCGACATCAGAGCAATTCAATGGAAAGAGGAAAGAAAGTAATCGACATCAGAGCAATTCAATGGAAAGAGGAAAGAAAGTAATCGATATCAGAGCAATTCAATGGAAAGAGGAAAGAAAGTAATCGACATCAGAGCAATTCAATGGAAAGAGGAAAGAAAGTAATCGACATCAGAGCAATTCAATGGAAAGAGGAAAGAAAGTAATCGACATCAGAGCAATTCAATGGAAAGAGGAAAGAAAGTAATCGACATCAGAGCAATTCAATGGAAAGAGGAAAGAAAGTAATCGACATCAGAGCAATTCTACGATAGAATCTGAATAAAGAAAGACATTTCGTTCATTTTTCAAAGTTTCCAATGCAAACAATAGTGATAAAACCTCTAACGCTACCTAATCGAGCAAAAAGGCAGGTTGATAGGGGCACTTGACTTGACTTTGTACAGGAGTGTGCCCACAAAGAAAATTCTTGCTCTTGGCTCTAGCATAAACCCTTGATACGATAGTCAATTCTAGGAAATCGGTGAAAAGCATGTGTGAAAATTGGACGGAGCAACAACCCGCTTTAACAAAATGTCTCCGGATAACAGATGGCTCTAGGATAAATGTCTTCAATTGATACATGAAGCTAGAAAAAAGATTACTTACTATTTCGATGTTTGATTTTATCAAAGTAGGTTGCACTTCAGCCGAGACTATTTTGAAAGGAAATTAACAACGAAAGACATTAACTACAACTTAAAATCACAAGGAAACAATCAAGCAAAAAGAGAAACAATAATGTTAAAGCATGCACTTTCGAGTTTCTCCGACATCAATCAACTCAATACACATTCTTTCTTGTTCGGAATAGCTACTATCAGCGAAAAGTCTCTCGGATTTTCTCCTGAAGAGCCGGACGCCCGTCAAAGCGCTTTGGAGTCTGAGCAGCATCGAACTGACAATCATCGCCCTTCATCCTTCCTTTGTTAATTTGCGCATGCCCCAAAACGCTTTGCTTGTCCCATTGACCAGCGAGCCAATCAGAGTTAACGCCTTTTCCTTTGCGATGCACAAAAGGGGAAATTCGCAGTATCCCAAACAATTCCATCATGATTACATAATCAAAGTTCCACTCTCTGCACTCATTTGAACCAACCTATTTGAATTTATATCAACAAATGTATTGGATATTTCTGACCATTATTCTGTGTCAGTTTAATCATAGTCATAATACTGCTGCTCAAATGCCATTAAAATCAATAGCCACATTGCAGCCATGAAGACATGGTGGATATGATGTGAATGGATTGCATGGTTGAATGCTGGACTAAACCATTTTGGTTGCCTTTCGCCTACCTAAACTGCGACCAGTAGAGCGGAAAATCGCATTGCAATGCTTTCTCCGTTTGTTCGCAACGATCCACTTTCCAGTGAAAAGCTATTCAAGTATTGATTTCAGGTTAAAATCAAGTTTAAGAAAAATAAACAAGCGTCTAATATCTTATATTTTCAAAAAAAAGCCAAAATAAAGAGAAATTTTCCCAAAATGAGGTCTACCACTCGTTTCATAAAGTCTGAAGCTAGCTACTCAGAAATTCGTTTGGAAACTAAAAACACCCTCTACTAGACTTACAATCGCAGAATTTGTGCATACTTCAAAACATTCCAATATTGTAATCTTTGCCGAGACGCAGACTGATTTCAAAGAGGAATTCCAAAAGGTCTTTCATCAAAATTACCAACCATCGACAGGTCAGGAGGAAAGCGCAACTTCGTTAAGAATCGTAGAACAAGGATAAAGACGACAATCATGTTTGTATTTGATTAAATATAAATAGTAAGGTAGGCAAAAGGCCTAAAATATTCGACTCAAATCATTATATTTTCGAAACGTTTTGAATCAACCATGATTCATTAAGGAAAACCCATCGTTGGGACCTTTTCGTCCGTGAAGATCAAATCAGTAGAACTGGTCATGCCGGTTTCCTCGATGATTTCAGCATCATAGATAGGGCCTCTAAGGAGTTTGACTTACTAATTTTTAAGAGTTTACTCATAGCACGAGATCGGCCATCATTGAATTCCCAACAGTGGTCAATCCCACACTGTTCTTTTTTAGTTTTCATTTCTCCTCAGTGTTTTCTCCTTTGATAATCGAATTACATAAGTTAAAGTGTTTTGCATCTATCTTGATAAAACACGTTGATTACAAATAGCTTGTTTACTCTACGTTTCATAAGTTGATAAAGAATCATGGTTGATTCGAAACGTTCCGAAAGTACAATGATTTGAGTTGAATATTTAGGCCAGCTGCCTATCTTACTATTTATCACTGGATATGTCGTATAATTAATCAATCACAAACATCATTGTCATTTCTATCCTCGTTCGACGATTCAAATGACCACGGTGGACGTTACAGAAAATATCGCGTATACAGAAAGTAGTTATCAAGTAACTCTAATGATGAAGGGTTACGCCCGATACGTTTAGTCCATTCAAATCCTTGCATTTTAGCTCAACTGGTACGTAAAGCTATATTTATTTGTCTATGAGTTGAACGGAGTGCACAAGCGATGGGAAGCACCAGGGAATCCCCCGCACATTGCATTGCCCTTCTGACACCATTTTTACCAAACTTTTAGTGTTCTACTGAGAAAAAAGGAAACTTGGATCAGTAACACAGTGTCTAGAGTTAGCAGGAGCGTACCAAATAGAGATATTGCATTAGTTTATGATTCCGTCATTTCGTTCATTCGTTTCGTCATTTCGTTGCGTTGTTTCGTGATTTCGTGGTTGACAGACTGCCCTATTCAAGTGCGAAGATTTTAAGCCCATTCTTCGCACTTCAATAGCCCAGTTAGACATCCAAATTTATTTTGTTTCGTCGAAAGACCACATTATGCGTAAACAATGTATTGTAGAATGAAAAATCTTTGCATTTCCCCGGTAGAAAGAGGCTACACCACGTTGTTAATCGTTCACTTCTCTAGTAACCAGTTCAGTTTGGTATTTCGACCTTGCAGCAAAAGAAGACAAGGAAAGTAAAGCATTCATTCCCTTCCCTCTCGCTCCCAAATAATCTCGTACGCCTTTTTGTTACCCTCTTTTTGTTATCAAGAGAAATCCATGAAAAATTGAAGAAGTCCAGTACTGAAAAAGTTGCACGCTTTATTGCATGAGTAAAATGTCCCTCGTACTTCCCTGCCTTTTCTGCAGAGAAAATATTCCTCTCAGAATTCATTTTTGAGAAAGGTAGTAATTTTGGTATAAATTCTTGAAATTTGAAGAAATTTTCCAGTTTTTTACACCAACATTTGTGTTCCACTTGTTTTCATTTGTGTTCACTTGTGTGGTGTTTTGGATTAGATCGCTGTAGAGATCTGGATGGCATTTTTGGCATTGGAATGAGTGAATGATCCATAATCCACTGACAGACACATGGTTCACATCCAGTCCATCGATTCATGGATTCCCAGCATCCTTTTTGTCATACTCTCTCCTATTTGGGAAAGGATAGTCCACTGTGCTCATGATATGGAGTGGTGTCACCCTTGTTGATGGTAAACACATTTGGATGTGTATTCAAAACGTTGCCCTTGTCGCTAAACAATAGGAGTTGTACTAAGTTTGACCCAAAAAAGTTCATGAAAACATCTTATTGACAATATTTGCGAAATCTTGGCTGGTGTTTGTTGAATAAAATTCCACCCACAAACATAGAGAAAGTGTTCAAAGAATCTCTCTTGAGACATAAATGTAAGTATCCGCTATGGATCATTTGAAATTTTGTTGCAATGTTTAAGCTTTTTTCGTTTTCTTGGCATTGCCTCAACTTTCCCAGTAAAACATGGCCTCAAAGCCATTAAAGCAGGTCTAAAATAAGTATATAACAATTGAATTATTTCAGATCTGACATCCTTTTCCGCAGCGATGGGCTCCTCTTTGCGATCATCCTGAGTATTTGTAAGCCTGTAATTCACTTTCAGTTAACAGCATTCGAGTTCAAAAGGTCTTATTTACAGCCGGACTTTGTGGAAGAATCGGAAATTTCATAGAATCCAATGAAAAGCGTTCAAATCATTTTAAGGATTCTTTGCTAAGTGCGCACATGGTATCACCAGTTTGTGAAGGCTCAATGACTAAGCAACTGGATCTTTAATTCAGTTTGATGATCTCTGCAAATAAGAACCTATTTCAATTTCAGGCTGAATGGGTTCTTGCAAAATGAGTGTCTACCTTGAAATATTTGCCTGCAGGTTCTTATATGCGGGTTTTTACTGCATACACGATACAGCAAGCATTAGACTTCTGACTAACCTTATTTTGAATTTTAAGGCCTTGAATGAACACCAGTTTAGGCAAATTTTGAATTTCTGGACCCTATCTGCACTTGTGGTGCAGGTGAAGAGGATAACGAGTACCTTCTCCTGCATAGCCTCCTTTTAGGATTGCAGCGTAGAGATCTCCTTGGTCAGGTCGTGGATCTTCCTGACATTGATGTTGACAGCTTGGATAGGAAGGCTATTCGCAAATCACTACTATTTGATAGCCGAAACATAAATGTGATGGTCAAGAGAATAATTATGGAAGCGACTATTTCCTTTCATCAAGTCAACATAGCGATTAGGCTAGAACTAAAACCATTAAATCAAAGTGCACCCTACCAGATGAGTCAGATATACCTTTCTTTTTTGACGCACCTGGCACACCTAAATTTTTTACTGTATGTATTTTCTTTATTAAACAAGATATCATCGTTAATTTCAATTGTTGTATGTTAAATATCATCTCTGTATTAAAGTGTCAGTTTTGGTGGAACTCGATGACCTTGTGTCCTTTCTCGCAAGTAACGACATATTCTTTTCCTTTCTTTACTTTACATAACTGTCGTCGTTGTTTGTATATTTCAACTTCTTAGAAAAATGAAAAAGCTGTCTGATTGGCGTAACCCTATCTGACCTGGATGATTTAAAACACTCAATGCCTGGGGGGCCGAATCCGCCCCCCCCCCCATTTTTCTCTGTTGTTGCTTCAAAATGGCAACCAAATTCGGCACAAAGGCTGTTCATTACATAAACAATGAATTTTTGAAACAATGGTTTAATTAGCATTATCGTTGTTGTCGCTAGAGCATAATTAATATTATGACGTCATTTGACGTCATAAAAATGAAAGTGTGTTAAAATGTACAACTTTAATATTTGAATAGAAAAGAAATATATAGATCAAAATAGATGTAAATCCATAGGTTAGACTTAATTGGACCAATTAAAAATACAAGAGAGATACAATGTATATTTGTCACAGAGTGGTGCACGACAACTTGGCTACCATGGAGACAAGGCTAAAAATATAACACCAAAATTGTTACAGTTTCATTGCTGTATGACAGAAAGTTAAACTTGCCAAATCTCAGAGGCATCCAGCAAACACGGAAAAGGGTACAAAAGAATATTTACGGGAGGTCAGATAGGGTTAAAGTAACCTTCTGTTATCGATTCAGGAGACAGATAAATGTAACTATGCGGACGATACAACCATTTATACGTGCGATACGCGTCTAGAAAATGTAGTCTCCAGGTTAGAAAATGACTCCAAAATCATAATTGAATGGTTTCGAAATAATTACATGAAACTTAACGAAGATAAATGCCATTTTATGATTTTTGGTGAAAGAACAAATCAAGATGTTGGCATAAATATTGGCAATACCGTGAATACCGTCAATAATTCACAAGAAGAGAAACTTTTAGGGGTTTGATTGATTCAAATCTCAACTTTGAAAAGTATGTCAGCAATATTTGTAACTAGAAATAGCTATCGCTAACTAATGCCCACGCTTTATCGCTTCAGTGGAAGCCTGAATCACATTAGGAAAACGTTGCAACGGCTGCTAAAAACTTTGTTTTGAAATGTTCACGAAACCACAGACAGCAAAAAATACTCTCGCATGGTGGAAGACCAAGCTCCTCGTTTGATTCAACAGGGAAATACCAATACCTAGAATTTTGGTTTGGCCTAACTTAACCTACCTACTCAATTTGAAGTGAGAACACAGGTGGACTTCCTGTCAGGTCTTTCTCATTGAAGCCTGCATAGTAAACAAATCCCCAATCAAAATGTCAAAGCCATTTATTACACATCGATGATTTCCAAACAGCGAAATCCTTAAGCCAGTGTGGCAATTCAAGAAAACGGAAGTTTTGTGAAGACCCAGAAAAACGGTTGTTCATCGACCAGTACAATATCGATTGTCATGAAATCGATTGTCATTGAACTCCGGATATCATGAAAACATTAGAACAAAGATCTGAATTGTTTTACGTCATAATACAAACTGGTGGAATTTTTTGCTGACGCATTTTCGTACTGAACTTTCAAACAGGCTTACCTTCCTGCGGCTGACTCCAAACCCACAAGGAATCGCTATCGCGATTCCGCGTGGGCAAAAGGCTAGCAACAAACTATTTGCCTTGTCACGCATGTCCAAATATCAAGACTGATACTGAGAGCATTTGTAACTAGCCAGTTCCAATACTGTCCTTTGGTATGGATGTTCCATAGCAGAAAAATGAATAACAAGATCAATAGACTGCATGGAAGAGACTTAATAATTGCATATAAAGACTATGCTTCCAGCTTCGTATCTTTGTTGGAAAAAGATGGATCTGTAACAACATACCAGAAAAATGTGCAATTGCTAATGACTGAAATGTTCAAAACTATGAATAATTTAAACCCCAGTTTTATGGACGAAATTTTCTTGAAAAGAAGTGTTACATGTAATTTGTGAAATACCAATACATTTGTACTTCCTATGGTACGTACAGTTAATCATGGTACTGAAACAATCCGATACAGAGGGTAGCGTATTTGGCGCTCTCTTCCGCAGGAAATTATGGATTTAAATTCTGTGCAAAAATTTACGAATAACATCAAATATTGGAAAAATGAAGGCTCTAACTGCAGACTTTGCAGGCAGTGCATTCCTCGGCTCGGATTTTTATAGATTTTACACTATTTTAATATGAACTTTGTAAATTGGTAAGAACTTTGTAATTTTATTGACTCGTTTTTCTTGTATAAATTTATTTAACATTGTATTAAATTTGTTGGCTTGAATCAGCTTTTCTAGCTATGTAAGTTGCCAAACTAAAACAAATTGATAATAACAACAACAACAACAATAATAATAATAATAATAATAATAATAATAATAATAATAATAATAATGATAATAATAACAACAATAATAATAATAATAATAATAATAATAATAATAATAATAATAATAATAATAATAATAATAATAATAATAATAATAATAATAATAATAATAATAATAATAATAATAATGATATAATTATTGGAAAAGAAGAAATTTCCTATGTGGAAAAGAAGGTTACAGGAGCAAGTAAAACACTTGAGGAAAGATCTAAGTCGAGTCGAAGAGTTAAGAAAAGGGAGGACAATTAAGACAAGGTTTTAAGAACAGTTACAGAGAAAGTACTGGTTAAAAGAGAAAGGCCTCATAACAGTAAGCGAAGAGCTGAAACAAAGGATTACAGCGAAGTCAGGAAAAATTACAAGATATCAAGCTAGAGTAGATCAATTTAGACAGAATCGATTGTTTCGGGAAAACCAAAGTCGTTTCTATGATGAATTGAATGGCGGAGAGAGAAATGAAATACGACCTGAAAAGGAAGGAAGTATGGAATTTTGGAAGGATATATGGAGCAAGCCCACGCAGCATAAGGAAAACGCAGAATGGCTGCATGACCTGAAAGAGGAAATAGACATTGAAAGGCAAAATTATGTTGTGATAACAAGCGAAAAGGTAGAAAAGGTTGTAAATAAAATGCCAAATTGGAAGTCACCAGGACCTGACTTAGTTCAGGGCTTCTGGTAGAAAAGATTCACTAATCTACATGAGAGAATTACAATGCAGCTCAACGAGTGCTTGAGGAAAGGAATAGTGCCAAAATGGATGACTAAAGGAAGGACAATTTTGATAATCAAAGACCCACAAAAAGGAAGTGTGCCTACCAATTATCGCCCAATTACATGTCTTGCTATGTGCTGGAAATTGTTGACAGGAATATTGGCAGGTGAGATTTATTCTTTCATGGAAAATCAGAATGCATTGCCAGAAGAGCAAAAGGGATCGAGGAAAGGATGTAGAGGTTGCTTAGACCTATTGTATATTGACAAGAAAATAATGAAGGAAGTGAAGCAAAGAAAGAAGAATATTGCAATGTGCTGGCTGGATTATAGAAACGCGTTTGACCTTGTCCCACATTCATGGCTGAACGAATGTTTGAGTACGTTTGGCGTTGCAGAGAATGTAAAAGACTTGCTGATTAAAAGTATGAAGGAATGGAGCACCATGTTAACATCTTGTGGGGAAGAGATTGGTGAAGTAAAATTTTCCAGAGGGATTTTTCAGGGAGACAGCTTATCACCATTAATGTTTGTGATTGCTATGATTCCATTAACGTTGGTGCTACGTAAAATGAAAGCATCCTATAAGTTTAGTTCAAATGGAGAGCAGATAAATCACTTAATGTTTATGGATGACATCAAACTGTATGCGAAGAATGAAAGTGGACTAGATGCATTGGTGCAGTCAGTTAGAGTTGTAAGTAATGATATAGGTATGGAATTTGGAGTAGAAAAGTGCGCCATGTTGGTTATCAAGAGAGGAAAGGTAGTGGAGTCTAATGGCATTGACTTACCAAATAATGAAACCATTAAGTCTATACACGAGGAGAACGGTTATAAATATCTTGGAGTTATGGAAGCTAATCAAGTACTAAGTGGACAGATGAAAGAAAGGCTAAGGAAAGAATATAAGAGAAGAGTGAAAAAGATTTTGAAATCTAAACTCAATGGAGGCAATACGATAACTGCCATAAACACGTGGGCTGTTTCCATGATGAGATATGCGGCACCTTTTGTCGACTGGAGGAAGGATGAGCTGAAAGAAATAGATCGAGATACTCGTAAGATGATGAATATGTACAGGGCACTGCATCCCAGAGATAGTGTAGCAAGACTACACTACCCCTACCCCGTAAAGAAGGAGGACGAAGACTTGTAGCAATTGAGGATTGTGTTGAGATAGCAATTTTGGGGCTTGAAAACTATGTTCAGGATAGCAGAGAAAGGATATTGTCATCAGCAAGATGCGAGGCAGGAGAAAGAGTGACAGAGAAAAACTTCCAGAAGCGAAGAAGAGAAGAAAGACGATCAGAACTGGAAGAAAAGGCTCTTCATGGTCAGTTCTTCAGGCAGACAAGGGAAAGATATGATCCAGAATCATGGGGATAGCTCCGGGACGGGGAATTGAAAAAGGAGACTGAAGGCCTTATAATGGCGGCGCAGACTCAATCATTGCGAACTAATACAATTAAAACAAACATTGACAAGACGCAGGAGGATCCAAAGTGTAGAATGTGTAAACAGAAAGAGGAAACAGTAAGCCATATAGTCAGTGAATGCTCGAAATTGGCGCAGAAAGAGTACAAACGAAGACATGATTGTGTAGCAAAGGCCCTTCATTGGGATTTATGCCGCCTGTATGACATAGATAGTGGTAATAAATGGTATGAACATCAACCAGAAGGAGTGTTAGAGACATCAGATGTAAAAATTCTATGGGATCTCAACATCCAAAGAGACAATGAAATCCAGGCAAGGAGACCTGACATAGTGGTGGTTAACAAGAAAGATAGGAAATGCTACATCATTGACGTTGCAGTCCCGGGAGACGTGAGAATAGCTGAAAAAGAGACGGAGAAAATCGAGAAGTATGATGAATTAAAGAGAGAAGTGGAAAGATTATGGAAAGTAAAAGCAAAAGTAATCCCTATTGTCTTGGGTGCCCTTGGAACAGTAACACGAAGTTTGAGCAACTACATCAAGGAAATTGGAGTCAAAACACAGATAAAACTGATTCAAAAATCTGTACTTTTAGGAACTGCCAGAGTGTTGAGAAAAGTTCTTGAGATCTACGATCATGGGTTGTGATCCGATCTCAGGAAACATCGAGAACAAGCCAGTTTTAACATCAGAACTGTGGAAATCAGCATAATAATAATGATAATGATAATGGTTGAGGGTACTAGGGTAACCTATGTCATATCTTCTCCCGATTGTCTGATGTTCACAGTCGGGTCTTACGAAATACGAAATGCGATCTTTATATACCTCGAATGAGAACAGCTTATGGTCAAAACTCGTTTGCTTTCCGCGGAGTTGATAAATGGAACAAACTCCATTTTGATATCAAGTTAACTCCTTCCATCCAGTCGTTTAAAGCCAAACTCAAAGCTCATAATTGAAAATATTAAAGGAAAGCTGGTTTTAACATTCCGTTTTTCTATTCAAGTTTTTATTAATAGGTGTTTTGTATATTTATAGGATTAGACGATTATTGTTATTAGGTTATTTTTATTTTTAGTTGCAGGGTACATTGTAAAACAGTTATTCAAACTGAATTGTATCCCTGGGTAAATAATTTTAAAATAAAATAAATAAATAAATACTAGAGGTGAAGGTGAAGTTGCGGTTTTTAGGGCCAAGCTCTGGGATCGCAGAAGAAGCGAAGCGCTAAGCGAGTCCGCGACCCTTTGTCATCATGCTCAAAAATGACGGGGCTCTACCGGGTATCGAGCCCACTTCGCCTGATTGTTTGCCTGCAAAGTCAGAGGATATACCACTGCGCCACAACACCATCTGTACCATCTGTACTATAGTACTTTCAGGTTCTTGTACTCAATGTGCCCTGCCAAAGCATGACAGGCGACTACTATGTGTGGTAAAACGACATCTTCCGATAGAAAATCAGGCTGGTTCTATATATAAAAAGACAATACAAAATATCTTTTATCATAGATTCATTTAAGCATCGTTCAGTTCATGAAAGGAGTAAACTTAATGTCAGCATGTCATCTTGCTTAAAAAATCCTTGAACGAAAGCAGTAATAAGGCTTAGCGGTTAGGATGGCGATTCACAACAAACACAATTAGAAATCATTTGATAAAGAACCAAGCCTCTTTAATCGCTGATATGCTGATGATTTTCGTATCAAATTCTCTTAAACTTACCTGAAACAAAGTGAAAGTTTACCTGAAAGAAATAACAGTACTGGAGCCTCTAAGTAGGTGCTTTTGGCAGGTCGGTCTACTTTGGGAGCGTATCTTGGCGGTTAGGCCACCTAAGGGTGGCTCTAGCAATAGTGTCTTATATTCTAACTTATATATAAATATCATAGTTGAATATTGAATAAATAATGTTAATAGTGTTTGGGGCGGTCAACATGGCTCCACTGGACCGCCCCCTTCTCCCACTCAATATCCGGGGTCTTTACAGAAGTCATCCCTGGGCATTGCGCTGCAGGACAGTCCACTGTCAAAGAGCAACGTTAGTACCTATTGTGTTGGTCCAGAGATAAAAGCTCAATATAGTGCTACAGGAAAGTTCGAATTTATGTACTGTATCATTCAGCCAGATACGACCCCATTAAATGCCTAAGAAAGAACGTCGTTGTTTGTTGCCTTTAGACTATAGTAGATGGATTTGGTGTCGAGGGGCGTTAAATTGTATTTCGGAAACTTCATAGAGTAAATACAAAAAGGATCCAATTTGCAGTAGTAAAGACTTGAAAAAACACCATTAATCTAAAATAATAATAATAATTCTGTTGTTTTCAGCTCAATTCTCAGTAATTATATTTGTCTAAGACAGGGTTGGCATATTGGTTTTTGAGCCAAATTGTACGATTTTGGCTTTCTTTTTAAGTTTCTGTTTTCCTTTCAAAACTTTCTTGTTTGAAGTCTTTTTGGTCGTATGATAATGCACTATTTTAGCAAATTAGGCCATCCCTAGGTGCCATATAGAATTGGACGACACTGGTGATTGATCGACATAAAAATTGGCTTTTTGAGCATGCGCTGTGAAGAGAGCTAATGATGTCACTAGCACTAGAAAGTACTGGGTATGCGCATTATAGGAATGTTGACGTCATGCACAGATATTTTGATTTTGGCTTATTTTCCAGGCATCTGGCTGTCTAAGCACCCCTGGCATACTTTGGCAGCTTTCCTGCCATTTGGTCACTTTAGGCCGATGACGAGGGGAGATGACAGGAAACTTACATAATCAGGAACACAGAATAGAAAATCCCTAAGGCGGTTGAGGGAGGGAGTGTGAGAAGTTAAAGGCCAAATGTCACTAAGCGATGATGACTGGATTCTTTGATGATCCCTTAGTGACTAGGCCTAAGGAATCTATAAATTTGCTAAGAAACTCAAACCTGAAATGCATTTATTACGAAAAATTAGAGAAAAGCTGACCAGACGTTTAGAAAAATTCGTTTAATTTCATTCTCAATTTTTCATGCACGGTGGTCCCATCAATCAAAGACTGCTTTACAGGGGCTAGTGTAGGCGGACCGCATGGATCTATGCTGGGGCCTCCCTCGTTTAACATCTATCTGAATGACCTGTTTACGTTTGTGACAGACTGCAAAATATGCAACTTTGTTGATGATACAACGATCTATGTCTGCGATGGCAATCATGAAAACGTAATCAATAAGTCGGAGAGTGAAACCCTACTTATTTCTGAATGGTTTCGGAATAATTACATGAAGCTAAATGACGATAAGTGCCATTTGATGTTGATAAAAATCGGAAGTACAACTATCATAGAAAGCAGAGAGGACAAATTGCTGGGCGTGACTTTGGACAAACAACTTTCTTCCAAGACACATGTTCAATCGCTATGCAAGAAAGCAAGCCAAAAGCTTCACGCTCTTTCGCGTATTTCCCACTTACTTGGCACTGAAAAACTCAAGCATATCATGCGGGCGTTATCCTATCCCAATTTAGCTACTGCCCCCTGGTTTGGATGTTCTGTGACAGACATCTTAATAACAAGATCAATCCCATCCACAAAAAGGCACTGAGAATCGCATACAAAGATAATGTTTCTGACTTTGATACACTTTTGACGAGCGATAATTCTGTGCCTGTACATACATGGAAGCTGCAGTTGCTAATGACAGAGATTGACAAAACTAAATCAAGTATTACCCCAAGCTTTATGACTGAAATTCTCATTGAAAAGAATTTCCCTTATCGTCTATGGAGCAACACTATTCTACAAATGCCCAAGGCCCGGACAGTTCGGTATGGGTTAGCGAGTATTTCTTTCCTTGGAGGTAAACTGTGGCATGGAATCTCCACTGACATTAAACAGTCAGTTAATATTTCCATCTTTAAAAAAACTTATAAAGGAGTGGAAGGGGGATGACTGCAACTGCCGATCATGCAAGACTTTCATAGCACAGGTTGGGTTCTTGAATTAACCTTGTTTTAATCTAAATCTGAAACTCGCCTGTTAGCGCTCCCAAGGGACTTTGAAGACAAAGCATAGTCAAACGATCGGAGCATGAAGAACGTCTCAACGGAATATTTTACGACAAATTTACAAAAAAGCTAAGCTTCAATTTGATCAGAAAAGCTGACACGAACTGAAAGAACTGAATCAATTGCATCCATAATTTCACGACGATATGGCAGCGTAACACTCAACAAATTTAGATCTTTTGAAAAGAACGACCACAAAATCAAAAGACTCAACTGGGCCTGACCTTTCTTTCTTCATGCAAGTTTCAATCAGTTATACCAAACTTTCTCAACGTCAAGCTAGCGAACTCCAGACTGCGCTCTTCAATAATGTATGACAGTTGCAGAAGAAGACTCCTCTCTGTTGAAATTGTTGGCAAGAAGAGGCACCTGAAGAAACTTAATGAAAAACACTTGGCCTTTCTGAACAATCTTCGTATGACTTTATCCTAGTTTGACTTTAATCATATTTCATGCTTTGTTAACCAAAAATTGGAGAAAGTTAAGAATGAATATTTGGCCACCAGTATTGATCCGGAAAAAGTTATTTTCAATTACTCCAGCTATACTCATGACAAATTGGAGAAAAAGGTCTTGTCTGGAGGACTCAAGTTTAGCCATTATCCTAATAAACTTGATTATTGCTCTTTTCTCACTTCCAAGAGAAACTAGCTTGCAGCCTACAAAATAGGCCCATTCAGAAAGAAAGAGTCAACTTTGATTATGTTAAAACTAAGCTTAAGAGCATTGCCCTGTCCTCCTTTTACGGTTATGATGTTCCTAAAATGCCACTTAACATTAGTAATGCTGAGATAGTTACACTGAAGAAATTGTGCCGTAATAAGGATGTCATAATCACGCGCCCTGACAAAGGCAACGCCATTGTCATTCTTCATCGAGATGATTATATGAATAAGGTTCTCGCTATACTTGATGATTCTTCCAAATTTGCACAACTTGACACTGACATTCTTTAACTTTGTCAGAAAAGGGAAAATAAACAGATTCGCCTTCTTAGGGACAATCTTCTTAAAAAGAAATACATTACTGAAGAAGTCTATCGTGAATTATTCCCCTCTGGTGTACTCCTGGTATTTTATATGGATTGCCAGAGGTTCATAAACCTGACTGTCCTGCTAGGCCTATCCTTTCTGCTATTGGCACATATAATTATAAGTTAGCCAAGCTTCTTGTTCCTATTCTTCAACTGCTTACCACTAATCAATACACAGTTAGGGACTCCTTTTCTTTCGTTAAAGAAATGACATCCTTTCCTGATGGTTCGTTATACATGGCTAGCTTCGATGTCTCCAGCCTTTTTACAAACATTCCTTTGGAAGAATGCATTGAACTCTGCATCAACACTTTACTTGAGAACTGTGATTCTATTCACTACAAAGAATGCACCTTCGATCGCTCCAATATTCGGAAGCTACAGTGTTCCGCTGTTAAGGGTAATCACTTAATTTTAACGGGAAACTTTATCACCAACTCGACGGCGTAGCCATGGGGTCCACGCTTGGGCCTACAAATGCCAAATTTTCATGTGTGCTCTTGAAGCTCGCTATTTCTATTTTCTATTTCTATTTTATCTTTTTTACCCATGGTAGCCCCTCAGTCGAGGACTGCTTTACAGGGGGCCATGCTAAAATATACTTATAATATATTTAATCAAAGTAACGTGAAAAACCGAATCAATAATCTAATTACAATCGCTAAAATAAATTTTATATAAATACATTAAAAATAAACGAAAAAGAAGGTCTCTGATAATCATTTTATGGCTTTCATAAACTTCTTTAAAGTGGACGCATTTTTAGACGTTTTGGAAAAACCATTCCAAAGTTTCGCACCCTGGTAAGAGAAGCATCTCTGTCCTGTGGTCGTTCGGAGAAAAGGGACTCTTAGGTCACAATCCGAATTTCTAAGAGACCGTGTTGTAGAGACGTTGACTTTGGTAAACATGTCACTCATGTAGGACGGTGCATCACCATTCAGGGATTTGTAAACAATCCTAGCAGATTCAAGATCAATTATTTCCCTTACTGTGGACCATCCAAGTGCACGAATGACTGGGAGTGGCGAAGCATCGAATAGGCTGTTAGTGATTAATTTTGCCGCTCGATTTTGCAGTTTTTGAAGTTTTCCTATAATCGATACGCCAGCATTGCCCCAAACGGGGCAGCAGTATCTGAAATAGGGCTCTACCAGGCTTCTATACATGGTTTCAATGGTAGCGGGCGGAAGATATTGTTTTGCATAACGAAGAATGCCAATACCCCTGGAGATCTTTTTCGTGACAATACTCAAATGATTGGTCCATTTGAGTTCTTGATCCACTTGAACTCCGAGGTATTTTACATCACTTACAAGTTTAACATCTTCAGAACCAATTCTAAACTGCGGCTTAGGAGCGTCAGGCGTATCTATCTTGCGTAGCTTTTTGTTGCTTCCAATTACCATTGCTTCTGTCTTAGCAACGTTTAAAGACAATTTGTTGCCTTCAAGCCAACTCTTCAAAGCTGTTAAGTCAGCATTAATGGCATGATTCATTGCATCAGCAGAATCAGAAGAATAATATAAACAAGTGTCATCGGCGTCCATTGACACGTTTGATTTTTCAAGACAATTTGGAAGATCGTTGATGTACACCAAGAAGAGAAGTGGCCCTAGGCATGACCCTTGTGGTACCCCACAGTTTACGACCTCTGT
Source organism: Aurelia sp. 4 Dawson et al 2005 (assembly GCA_964019985.1). Classification (NCBI taxonomy): domain Eukaryota; kingdom Metazoa; phylum Cnidaria; class Scyphozoa; order Semaeostomeae; family Ulmaridae; genus Aurelia; species Aurelia sp. 4 Dawson et al 2005. Next base: position 7,314,807 of record OZ026504.1, on the reverse strand, counting down.
TTTAGAAACCTTACCATTGACCTTGCAGTATTGACGCCTATTTTCGAGATAAGACTTAAACCAGTTAAGTTCCTTCCCCTCTAGACCGTAAAAATTTAGTTTTGCCAACAAAATTTCGTGATCTACGGTATCAAAAGCTTTCTTGAGATCGATAAAAATGGCAGCCGTATATTCACCCCTATCAATGTTCATGTACCAATCATTCGTGCATCTAAGAAGACATGTTAAGACCGAGTGAAGGCTCCGAAAACCAGACTGCTTACAGAATATCAGTTTATTTCTATCGAAATAGGAGTATACCTGGCCAAACACGAGCTTTTCAAACAAACGGGAAAATGAGTGAATGTCCTCCTGACTTTAAACTTGTTCCGTATCGTCGATTTGTTGATGATACTAATACTTTCTGCTTGTTTGAAAACCCTGAGCACGTCAATTATTTCTTAGAATACATTAATGGTTTTCAGCCTAATACTAACTTTACTGTTGAAGTTGAAAATGATAGCACTCTGCCTTTTCTCGATGTTTCAATATTTAAGAGCAATAATGATTTCTCCACTAGCCTGTATCGAAAGAAAACTTTTACCGGCCAATATACTGACTTTGTTAGCCTTTCCCCTAAGAAATATATAACTAATCTGGGCAGTGTTCTTGTCTATCGTGCTTTTCATATTTGCTCTACGTATGAAAATTTTCACAACGAGCTCTGTAAAATTACAGGTATCCTCTATAAATACTGCTTTCCAAATCTTCAAAAGATAAGGTCATAAGGGATTTCCTTGATAAGCAGTTTAATAAGAAAGTCAGTGTTCCCGACCTAAAAGAGGATAAGCAACGCACACTATTCTTTCTCCCTTTTTAGAACGATATAGCCTTCGCATCAAATATAACATCGGTAAACTAATCAGGCAATGTTGCCCTGATGTTAACTTACAGTTTGTATTTAGGTCACCCAGACGACTATGTAATTCATTTGTATTTAAAAACCGTCTCCCGTCCCTTCTGCAGTGCCACTTACTATGGGAAAACATCCCGCAATCTGTTAGTACGCTGTAAAGAGCACTTAGGAATTAACGAGGTTGGGCAAGACGTCAAATCTTCGAGTCCCTCTTCTATTAAACATCATATTTGTAAAGCGGGACACAATGCCACTTTTGAAGATTTCTCTATTCTCGCTAAAACTAATAATTCTTTTGATCTTCTTATTTATGAAAGTCTTTTAATTCTCAGGGATAGACCTTCCCTCAATCCCCAGCAGTCTTCCATTCCAATGGCCTCATTCTAATCTTTTATCACCCTTTGCTGATTTATATTTTTTCAACTTGGTTGTCTTTCTCTGTCATTTGTTTCTTTTAGTTAAACTGCTTCCTGTTACGTTTCTACCAATCTTGTTCTCCCATTTGGAACCCACGTGGTTTTGATTCTCTTTTGTTTCGGCTCTCCATAATAGGCTCTCCCGCCTTTATGTCTTTCGTAATTCATATAAGTTAAAACGAGCTGAAACGACCTGAAACGAGCTAAAACGACTTGAAACCATCTGAAACGAGCTGTCGAAATCGGGATCGAGGCTGAAACGACCTGAAACCACCTGATCATCCTAGCAACGAGGTGTATGTGTCAGGGGAGTCCTTTTGTTCTCTACGTGTTATCCCATTCTCTTTGAGAAACGATGGTAACAAATCTACGGGGAGTCCTTTTGTTCGTTTTGTATTGATGCATTTTCTATTGGAAACCAAAGAAACAAATCATAAGGGATTCTCTTTGTTTTCTACGAATTCTCTTTAAGAAACGAAAGAAACAAACTTAGGGGAGTTCTTTGAAAGCAACGTTGGCAGTCGTGTTGATAGATCATAAATGCTTGTAACATTTTTCGACTTGTACACAAACGGCCTAGTGTGAACCATGCAAGGTTTTTCGACCGATAAAATGGATTTTCAGGGATAAGGTGGGTTTCTCATTCGAAAAAGTAGGCTTCTCTTCGATATCGCTGAAAAAACCTACTTTATCGGTTGAAAAACCAGGTTTCTCAAGTTCTTGTACATTTTGCTTGCCATACACGATCCAGGGTCTTTTGTAGGACAGCTAAAAGGTTTCTTATTTCTAGTATGCTTTACGGGTATCTTTAATCACTTTAAGCTTGTCGCTGCGCTGGTGAATAACGATTATGGATTTTGCTACCAATGTTGGGTGAAATGTCGGATGCGTTTTGACATGGTTTCGACTACCCCTTCATCAGCATCAGCAAACTTTATAAATTTTCTTTGAAAAATGTTGGATGAAATGTTGAATGCAAGCTGCAGACAAACAAGGACTTCTTAAACAGTCTTCTCCCTTGACCAAGGAATTTCAACGATCTCCTGAAATTATAACTTGACAACCAAGAATCCCTTCTATAGCCAGCATCCGTTAACAGACCTGTGAATTTTAACTGTTGTGCTGTAAATCTACATAAAATATTCCGTTGATATCTCTGTTGATACGTACAATACTACGTGAAATACTTCACGCTCAAGTTGTTTGACCATACTTTGCTTTCAAATCCCCTTGGGAGCGCTGATGAATTCACCTCTTATTCAGGCTTCACGAGGGTTAAAGTTCAACCTGGTACCAACATGCCCCATCTCCAGTCTGTGGACACATGTTTTGCCATTTGCTTCTTCTGCACTGTGATGCCCTGTGGAAATGCGACAACTTAGGCCCCGTCTTTACATGATGTTTGATCGATTTCTTTCATTAATTTTGGCTTGAATGCAGAGCTTATTTGAATCAATTCAATTTGGATAGTATGGTAATGTGATAGAAATGACTAAAGTGTTGGAAGCATTCGGAAGCAATGCACTTCCAGGCAAAATTGTGGCCAATCTCGTCCCCAGAGTGAGTTTGTTGCTCTACCTCTACTCAGGGCAACAAGAGGCCACTCTGTAATCTGATTGGCTGTTCGTCATTTTGGGCAGTAATTTGAATTTGGGGGCGGTAAACAACCTCGGCATGTCAAAATTAGATGTAAAACCACATTCTTTACCTCTTCTGACCATCATTTGCAGCTTATTTCCAAAACTCAAAGAATTACAAACCATTTCATTTTTGGAAGCTGCAGTGAAAGTTTCCCAAATTTGCAACATAGGCCCATTTTTGCTCCAAACAAACTGAGCTTACAGTAAAGCCCCGCATTTAAGAAACCACCTAAAAGAAACTTTTAGGCTACTAAGAAATGACTAGGCCCCCTGCCTATAAGAAATTCTTGAGGCTCGCACCCAAAATAAAGTTTCTTGTATTTTGAGTAACATCAATTGGTGGTCTGATAGAGTGAGAGCATTACACTTCATACATGATTCATTAAGAAATTACTAGTGAGATATTTTGGATTTAACAGATTTTTGCCTAAATTTCAATTCATGTCCTTGACAATCATTGTTGACAAACATAAATGGCTGAATATTGATGTTATACCCATAGACGGTCCCATTTTGGTTTAACTTATTTGCCTAGGACTTCAAAGAAATTAAATTAGCAACTTAAGAAACTTGAGTCTAAAACATGATAAGTATCAGAGATATAAGAAACATTTTAGGCTATGGTGTGAAAAAGTAGTTTCTTAAATGCGGGGCCTTACTGTATTTTCACATTAAACACACTTGTCCACCCCAGATTTTTGTTTACATAGCTGCAAAAAGGTTCAAATGAGGTCCTCACAGCATTTGTTTTCGATTTCTCAATTTATCTTCTGCAGAATTAACACCAGAGCAAAGGCCATTTTCCATCGCTTGGTGCTGCCTAGCCAATGGTGAAATCCATAATGGCTTCCTAATTTGCCCATTTTCTAGGCAAATTTGATCAAAGTGTACCAGAGTGTTCATTTGGCTCCGTGATCAGCATATGATGTAAGAACACCCTGGGAAGGACGTTGAATTGTGGCGAATTTAGTGCATGTCCATGCCACAGTGGAATTGAGGTACAACGGTCTGCCATATACGTCCACTGGGTAAATTTTTCACACTCCAGTAGGTAATCCACGGCTTTGGGCACGGAATCACTTACACCACCTAGACACAAACTATATACTTTGTCCAAGTTAATTTTAATTTGTGACATAACAGTTCTCGCTGTAAGACTCCCTTAAGACGATAATGCACAGACAGAAAGCCAAACTAAACATAAGATAAAAGATGCTTTTTTCGTAAAACAGCATAACCGTGTATGCCAGCATGACAAAATCCCGGGGGGGGGCACTTCCATGCTTTTGGTACCAGGTATGTGCCGCTGGACCGGGTATCGTTTCCACCATTCTTGCTCCCAAACCGGATATCTTTTTCTGCAAAAATGCTCCCAAAAGGGTATACCCTTTTCAAATGCTTGCTCTCAGACAGGACTACAATGGTGATTTGCTCCTTGGCCGGGTCAAAGATGCAAAAATGTCGCAAAGACGTCATTGGCTTCACTGGCCTTTTCATCCTCTTGCTTGTGTTTTATAGTGTTTTATGGTTCTCAGTTCTCAGAAGTGGAAAGCCCAGGCCGCCAGGGGCACTTGACTTTGACCTCAATATGATTTTTTCAAAGGTAACAGAAAAGAAGTTGATTGCTGGTGCTGTTTGTTGCCAATTGCCAAAAAGGTTGGTAAATTGGCACAAACAGTTTTCTCACTTTGCTGCAATCTTCTTTCAACTCTTTCAATGCGTCCTCAGTCTAGAGTTCGCAATTTAAGTTAGATGCGATGAAAGATATCAAGAACATTCCAAGAGGAAGATGTTTCTCACAATGCTGCAACTGTGAGGAGATCCATGTCAAGAAGCCGCAGCAAATCCGTTGTGCCTACATTGTGACTGACCTCCATTGAAACATGAGGATTTAGGCCAAAAGGCAATACAAGCAAATGACCTTGTCCTATCCTATCATTTCTGCTAGTGCCATTAGGAAACAGCACTGCTAAGCCTAGCACAGTACAATGGCCACATTTTATCCATTCTACTTCTGTAGTGTGATTTAAGATCACAACAACAGTACCTGGCTCTTTGTACTGATACCCAAATCCTGTAAGCTTAAGTTCTTTCATGGTACTGCAAAAGTGCTGTTCTGCTTTCAGCTGTGTATGCAAGTTGAAGCCACCTAGTTGTGTGGTTTACAAGCAAGACAATATTCTGTTATATATAGGCTAAATATGCACCTAAGCTATTTGAGATGTGATTGTAATCAATTTGAGGATCCCTGTCATTCTGTTCTGTTATATACAATTTCCAGACTGACTTTCTTTAGATGCATTGTGATAAAAGTGCTTAAAACTATTTAAGATAGTACTTTTTGAGGTTTATGTGTAGCATTTTAGCAGTATAGATATATTCTCATGGCTTTACTAGATCTCCATTTTCTTGATCCTTTGTTCCCAGACAGGCTGTGGTTTTTTGCCACTTTGCTCCCAGACAGGGGTATTTAAATTGATAAAAATGCTCCCAGACAGGGTCAAAATTACAGCACCCCAAAGGCACACACCCATACATATAAGGACCAAGTGACCCCCAACCCCCCAGATAAAATATGGAAGAGATTGGGGTTTACTTACGGCGTCGTAAAGAAAAACGGAAGATTCTGTGCAGACCCCCTCGATTCCAACGGCTTGCCGCAGACTGGAGGTCATGGCCGCAAACTGGCAAGAGACAAAATTGAAAAAGAACTGAAAAGCAGATATCATAAATCCTTGTTGGAGACATCAGTAAAATTTGATTTAGATGTTCTGATAGCACATATTTTAAAAACCTTTCGTTGCGATTCAAAGGTTTTTGTGCAATTTTTAAGTGATGTTGATACCAGCTGAATCTTTCCGCAGACTGGAGGCGCGGCGACCCCATTCCCATCCTTCCGCGCGCTGATTCGGCCTAGTAAAGAGTCACAACAACTTCAAGGGAAAGAAAAGCATACGTACTATAAGGATTGCATGGTCTTCCGGTCCCTTCTTGGGTGGACGTGGCAACCTGAACGCGTACTTTGCAAGCGGCATTTTGAAAGTCCACCATCCGAAGTCTTCGCTCGTTTGCTTCTTGTGCTCTTTTTAGGCCACATGGAAACGAGGGTGCCTGCTACAGTTGTTGTTGTTCAAGCTGGCTGTTGTTGTTTGGTTGTTCTTTGATCCAGGTTATCCTCGAATCTAAAACATACAATATCTTCGTTTCTGGATTCGTCTAAAACACAGAACTAGCTTGTTTTAGAACTTAAGGGAATCTTTAGTGAAGGTGAATGGGTGGTTATGTACCACCAGGTAGGTGGGCTTGAGCTTGAGTTGGTTTCAGTGGCCTGAGTCAGGTGGCAAGCGTTTTGGCGGGAATTCCACTCGCAAGGGAAAGAGTTGCTCACTGTGGACCGTTGCAAGCGGTAAGTACTGTAAAGTCCCTAAGTTTACTGTTATTATTGCGATTCATGACCTTGATGCGAAAGGAGGAAGAAATGTTCTGTTAAGAAGAATAAGCAAAAAGTGCAAGAAATATAATTCACTTGACACTGGATAAATTAATGCTTAGGCTGACTTTTTTAGGCCCGTTTATCAATACTCTGTTCCGGGTAGGTACCTCTGTTCTAGTGAAAAAATAGCTGTACAATAAAACTATTATTAAATATTAGTGGCAGATTTGTTTTGAAATAAGATTTACATTATGAAAGTATAACTTAGTTGGAAAGTTTGCACCCCTGGAAATAAAGAGGTTTACGCCAGACATGTCTGGTGCACAGCCTCACAAAGGACTTGGTTTCTATTGTTTCCACTGTTTTATGGGCGCACTGTCCCGCGCACCAAAATCTTAACTTTCCATGCTGGAGTTTGCAGAATGTACGGGGGATCTCTCCTACATCTAAATCACTTGTGTGGCTGTAGTTGTGTCACTAACAATAGCCTATTTGTATTCTTTTGTTGTTTCATGCAATTTTTGCAGCTGGAACCATGGCTGAAATTCACAGTGTGCAGCAGAGAAATTGGCCATGCAAGGCAAACTTCCCAGGTCCTTCAGGGGCGGGCAAGTACTGTAAAATATTTGACCCCTGTTTGTCTGAAGAAATGGGAAAAATAACCAGTTCTTTTATTACACAGTACAACTTCTTGTCTAAAACAACCAGTTTTTGGGAGAAAGGTGAAATTTTGAATTCAGCCTTCCTTTGCCATCGATTTGTGACAAAATTCAGGTTTTTAACCTCCCATCTCATGAAAGTCCTGGAGCTTATGAATAAGCTGGTTCTACCTTTGTCCACCAAATTTAAACAAAAAAGACCAGTATGTCAAACTTTAACATAAGCGGTTCTACCTTTGTCCGGTGAATTTCTCCCTAAACTACCAAAATTTCAAATTTTGCATCAAATCAGTTCATCCGGCAATTTTGCAAAAAGACCAGTATCTCTCAGAATATTAATGACCAAGAAAAATTTTTGAGGGACAAATTACCGGTTTTTGGGATGAACATCTTCAGTGATAAATCATGTTGAAATTGTCCGCCAAATTGAAAAAAAATAACAGCAGAAAATTTTCATCAAAAAAGACCACTTTTTGGGACAAAGGTTGTGCAGAAATTTTTGTTGAACTACCGGTTTTCGGACAAAGGTTGAACCATCGTAGCCAGTGTGACATGCCCGCCCTTGGTCCTCAGGTAGAGAATTCTAAACTTTGGTTCCTTGGGATCTTATATTTTTTTACTCAAATAGTCTCTGCACATCTTGATCAGAGAAGGCTCCACTGGCTGAGGACCATGCTCATGTATGTCTAAAGTGCTTATTGCTAAAAAACAGCACAAGGCCCCATTCATAACCCACCAAAGCAGAAAGGATGCTTTTAGGAAGTCTATAAGGTGCATTCTTTCCTGCATGAACCACTCCTTTTTGTTGCATTACAACACAACTCTTACTTTGACTTTGAAAATAAGGGGATGAATTTGGAGTTTGTTGATAAGAAAACTTGTTTAAATTGCAACTTTTATATTGGATAACTTCTCATGCTTTATAGGGTCCTCAGGAGAAGGTAAAAGTGAGTAATTTTGAATTTTTATTTAAGTAAATTTTGTTTGTGTTCACCTTGTGCAATGTTCGTGTTGCTTCCTTTTAATCCCAAATATTTTCTCAATAGTTGCAGATATACGATCTTCATTTACAAAATGTCTGGGGTAGGTAATTGTATTCCTTACATTTTAACTGCTGATAGACTCTTGGTGCTGGATTATGTTTTAGACTGCAAATTTGCTAATATGATGTAACCTGTGTAGCAACAATGTCAGAAGATATGTTAGACTGTTAGACACCAGCATGGCCAAACAAAAATTAGTGGGAGGGCACAGTGGCGTGGCCAGGCCCCCACTTTTCAAAAATCGACGAAAATTGTAATTGAAAAATGCAATAAAAATGGCTGGGTGTACCTTTTTGCCCCCCCAGTCTGAAAATTTTTAAGTTTTGCCCTCCCACTAATTTTTGTCTGGCCACGCTGCTGGGAGGGCAAAACCTAAAAATTTTCAGACTGGGGGAGGCAAAAAGGTACACCCAGCCATTTTTATTGCATTTTTCAATTACAATTTTCGTCGATTTTTGAAAAGTAGGGGGCAACTGCCCCCACATACCCTCCCCTGGCCATGCCACTGCTGTTAGAATTAATGCATTAATGCAAAAATCCCAAAAAGCTTTGAACATACTTTCTCTTCTCACCTCAGAATTCATTGACTCATTGATGGCAGCAGCAAAATTGTGTTCCTTCAAAATAGCTGAATGACCCTTAATGATTATTCTTTTACTTAAAGATCCTACGCAATTGTGACAACTGTAAGGAACCAATTATTATAAGTTCAAAAAGATGCAGCAAATGTGGGGAGAATGTGCGGAAACGAAAAGCTGGCATGGATAAAAGGGAGTTGAGTCAAAGATATAAGGACACATCATTCCACCACCTGAAAACTGTGCTGACACATAGAGTAAGATTTTGTAGCTTTCTTGTGCATAGAATGATTTTAATAACCTGAGCAGCTTTTGCTATTGACCTGACCAGTGAGTGCAAACATTGAAAAATGCAGCTCAATGGCCAATCAGTTTTTCACCTCAGTCACTCCTTCCAGTGGATATAAGAGATTTTCTGCAGAAAGCTCCTTTCAAAAACATTCAAAAGCATTTGCAAGCAAGAAGCAAAGTTCTCTCTATTTTCATTTCTAACAGTATGTTCATATATTTTGGCCGCTTGGGACAATGAACCCTGTTTTCATACTCTCAAGAGGACACACATGTTATAGTGCATTTAAGTCATGCTGTTAGGTAAGGATATTGGAAAAATTTGCTTGTGATTTTAGCACATTTCCTTATTTCTCAAAACAAAATCCCTCCTAAAATGGCCAGGGAGTTTATTTCATTCAAAAAAATGTTTCATCTGTTCCATCAGATATTGGAAAATCTTTGGGGAGCATTAGTCTAACAAACAGCTGGCATGTGTTCCAACTGAATAGATATAATCAAAGCACCTTAAGAAAGATTTATGCAAGCTTGGCAGAGGCATAAGTTTGGCTTGATAGGAGCTTAATGTTCGCAGGTTGATCAAGCTTGAAAACAATCACCATAAGAACAACCCTCTGCCAGTCAATTTTATTTTATGGATTTGGCCTTCACTTTGGAACCAAAGTCATATAGGGATGAATGCTTGAGAAACAGACAAAAGGCTGCTATTTACTAAATTCAGAAACTACCAAATTATGAGACAAGTAACATTTGGAGAACAAAGTACAGTACCTCCAAATATTTGGGACCAAATGTCATGGTCAAAGCTAGGTCAAGACATCAGCCAAAGTACGCATAAATATTTGAAGATCAAAATAGAAGACAATTTGACATCAATTTCTATTAGCTGTAGAAAAATTTGAATTATGGCAAGCATGAACTAGAAATAGGAACAAGAATCCTCCTGAGCTGATATGAGCAATTAGAAATGAGAAATTAGCTTTCATAAGTCTGTTTTCTGTTTGCAAACATGACATTAGAATCTTGTTGGTCTCAAGAGGGTTGAAATCCATTTACAGGGCATGTTCCTTGAACTGAGGTGTGAAGATACATGCTGCTTGTTAATGCAAATGACGGCAAATTCTTAACTTGAAGCAAACTCTTAAGCATACTCAAATCATATTCCAAAATATGTTTAGTCCTACATCGGTTTGAAGCCTGCAAACATACTCACTATTTTAGTAAGGGACATAATGACAGGAAATTTTTCTCTTTAATGCGTTTTTATGATTTATGGAAGATGGTCATCATTGCTGGTGCTTTGTTGTCAATCACAAAGCATTGTGGAAAATGGGAGAGTAGGCTGCAAGCTCAGACTTTTTTCTAGTGGCAAATGAGTACATACATACATACATAGACGCAATCATTTTTATACACAGGCAGATATTTTGTATGCAAAAGACTGCGAAGTCGTTGTTATGGGATTTCACCATAACAAGGAGAGAGGATCATGCTGGTTCTACAGCCCAGCAGACAGTATTGGAGACCAGTTCCTCAACGATGAGCCAGGCATCTATTTAAGGAAGTTATTCAAGGATTACGTGGTAGCCAAGAGAAGTAGTAGTTGCAGTTTTCCTTTTTATCTTTATTTAATGATTGCATATTAATTAATTAGAGAAATAGGTTTCTGATTAAATATCTATTTCATGTATCAATTTTCTGCCTACAAAAGAATATGCTTGCTCTTACTGGCTGCTGTATATAAGTCAGGGAACCTCCATTGATTTAATATAGTTAATGGACCTTCATTAAAGTTGATACTAACATTATTTTAGAATTGGGTTTGCTGTCAAATTCCTCCAACCAATTTAATTTGCTAGGATGTTTCATTTCAAAGAGGAACTCTGTCTACAAATCATCTCTTGTTCTGAACAGAACTGCAACAATTGCAATCCAGCTTGTGAAGTTTTCTGGGTCATACCATGATATTTTCAGTAATCATACAGCCTTTGTTATATTTTGCATACAGGTCTATTCTTTTATGTTATAACTTGTCTCTTCGCTTTTGTAGCACCAAGGCATTCAGGAAATGTGAATGAACGTGAGTAAATCTATATTATGTATTTCTTGGAATGATAAAATCTGGAGCCGTTATTGACAAGCCTTGAATATATTTTGTAGATAAACCCCTTCTTTAACTTATTTCTTCATTCTTGTAGCATCAAGTCATCCAGGAAATGTTAGTGAAGGTAAGTATATTTATTTCATTTTTTGGAATGATTATCATGTTTAGTAACTGAATAGCGTTGTTTATATTTGGTAGATAAGCCTGCTCTTTAACTTATTTCTTCATTCTTGTAGCATCAAGTCATCCAGGAAATGTTAGTGAAGGTAAGTATATTTATTTCATTTTTTGGAATGATTATCATATTTAGTAACTGAATAGCGTTGTCTATATTTTGGTAGATAAGCCTGTTCTTTAACTTATTTCTTCATTCTTGTAGCATCAAGTCATCCAGGAAGTGTTAGTGAAGGTAAGTATATTTATTTCATTTTTTGGAATGATTATCATATTTAGTAACTGAATAGCGTTGTTTATATTTGGTAGATAAGCCTGTTCTTTAACTTATTTCTTCATTCTTGTAGCATCAAGTCATCCAGGAAATGTTAGCGAAGGTAAGTATATTTATTTCATTTTTTGGAATGATTATCATATTTAGTAACTGAATAGCGTTGTTTATATTTGGTAGATAAGCCTGCTCTTTAACTTATTTCTTCATTCTTGTAGCATCAAGTCATCCAGGAAATGTTAGCGAAGGTAAGTATGTTTATTTCATTTTTTGGAATGATTATCATATTTAGTAACTGAATAGCGTTGTTTATATTTGGTAGATAAGCCTGTTCTTTAACTTATTTCTTCATTCTTGTAGCATCAAGTCATCCAGGAAATGTTAGCGAAGGTAAGTATATTTATTTCATTTTTTGGAATGATTATCATATTTAGTAACTGAATAGCGTTGTTTATATTTGGTAGATAAGCCTGCTCTTTAACTTATTTCTTCATTCTTGTAGCATCAAGTCATCCAGGAAATGTTAGCGAAGGTAAGTATGTTTATTTCATTTTTTGGAATGATTATCATATTTAGTAACTGAATAGCGTTGTTTATATTTGGTAGATAAGCCTGCTCTTTAACTTATTTCTTCATTCTTGTAGCATCAAGTCATCCAGGAAATGTTAGCGAAGGTAAGTAACTCTATGTTATATCATTCTTAAAATATTATCATTTTGAGTAACTACACAGCCTTTATTATTTTTTGAAGATAAGCCTTTTCTTTTAACATGTTTCTTCGCTTTTTAGCATCAAGAAGTGCAGGAAATGTGAGTGAAGGTAAGTAAATCTATGTTATATCTTTCTTAAATAATATCATTTTTAGTTACTAAACAACTTTGATCCTTTTTTGAAAATATGCCTGTTCTTTTAACTCATTTCTTTTCTTTTTAGCATCAAGACGTCCAGCAAATGCGAGTGAAGGTAAGTAAATCTATGTTATATATGTTTTTTGGAGTTATATCATGTTCAGTAGCTAAACAGCCTTGACTATATTTTATAGATTAACATATTTTTAACTTGTTTCTTTGCTTTTTAGCATCAAGAAGTGCAGGAAATGTGAGTGAAGGTAAGTAAATCTATGTTATATATGTTTTTTGGAGTTATATCATGTTCAGTAGCTAAACAGCCTTGACTATATTTTATAGATTAACATATTTTTAACTTGTTTCTTCCCATTTTTAGCATCAAGAAGTGCAGGAAATGTGAGTGAAGGTGAGTAAATCTCCATGTTTTATCTTTCTTAAAATGATATCGTTGTTAGTAACTAAACAGTCTTGATAATATGTTTATGGATAGACATATTTTTAACTTCTCTTGTCGGTTATGTAGCATCAAGACATCCTGGAAATGTGAGTGAAGGTAAGGGAAAACTTTTTATTTGTTTACTGATTACATTATGATTCATTTTTATTAGTTCTTTTCCATTTAATGGTGTCGTTTGAATTTTTGTCAGTTGTCATACTTTTTATAAAGTTTGATATCTTGATGTTGTTCTGTTTTTAGTGTTATTATCAGTCACTCATGTGATATCGACCTATTCCTTTCTTTCTTAGTGTTATTGTTTGAGTTATTTTCGTTTTCCAACACGATAAGGAACCCACAGAGCTATATGATTGTTTCTTTCTTCTAACAGATGCAACTGCACGTATCAATGCCAATTCCTGTGAGTATTAACAAAGTTCATTTTTTAAGTCTATAGTGAGAGGAGTTTGCATTCACATACAGTTGAAATAGAGACATCCTTTAAATTGGTAACATATGAATTTTCTATGCATACAATGATCTAATGGAAAGGATCCACTTGCTATTGTTTTGTAAAATGATAAAACCACTTTGGTTTGATTCAATCCAGATGTGTGTTGATTACAGATGATTTTTGCCGTTTCAATTCAACTGTTGATTTAGAAGTGTTACTATACCTGGTGAGTCAGGTTAAAACGTGGAGAATTTTGCAGGACTGTGATATAGCATGTAGTTACCCGATTGTAATGAACTAAATTTTTTCTAAAAATGCAACTTTGATCAAACACCTCTCCCATTGAAATCGGTCACATGATGTATTTGTTATGAAAGCTTTTCTTCTAAGTCGTTATGTGGGAGTGTTGCAAACCGATGCAATCTTTAGCAAGCCCTTGCAGCATTTACAATCGGGAGGACTTAACAGTCTGCCAAATGCTACACGTTCGTTCTGAATCACTGGGTATACGTCGTAAGCCGTGCAAAAAAGAATTCCTCTTTTCAATCATTGCACCTCTCGGTTTTACTTTAGCTGTTATAAGTTGTTTAATCGTAATCCTGCAGTTTTATAACGTGACTAAGCTTTATCGAGATCATCATTTCAGCTGTAACATACATTGTCAATGGAGCTCCAGTTGCTGTTGGTTTCGTGCACCCAGAAAGAGCTTCTGTTCATGGCAATGCCGTACCAGAGAATTCTACCTGCATTGAGATAATTGGCCTTGCGGATAAGGCAATTCGTCCGATTTTTCCTGACGAAGAGATTGAAGACAGGCGGTTTTTACGTGTTGGCTGCTACTACATAGTACCAAAGGTTGACCTTCGTAAAAATGTTTACAAAGATGGACGTTTGATACTCGAACCATTTAATTAAGGTTCCGTTTCCATCTCTTTTTGTGCGTTTCATTATGCGTGTGCTAGCTTTTATTGAAAGGATACCTACAACGGCACTCGTAAACGAAATGATGGAAACTCTGCAACAGCCAATCCACTAATTTACGAATGGAATATATTCATTGCTGAAGTAGAAGATTGATATGTTTTCAAAATGCTTTCTGTTGAAGCGACAGCTAAACTTGTAACCATTTTCTTTACTGTCGGAATTCTGTTTTGTACAAAGGGGTTTATGATTCATCGTGTTCTTGTTTGTACCTTTGGTTTGCTTTGCTTTGGTTTGCTAAAATGATAACTTTTCTTTGACATCTGGAAAAGCCTGCCGAGTAGAAGTTGCTCTTTTTGTTAGCTTTTATAGACAATGGTCATTTTTAAATTCAAACGCTAGAAGCATATTCTTCTTATCGATGCTACTGTATCGCTGGCTAAGAATGTAGCATCAATGCAGAGAGCAAGAATGTAGAGAGCAGAGAGAAATGCAGAGAGCAAGAATGTAGGTTTCAAAATGTATGTTTAGGGTATCTTTCATCAAATTTGTTGTAAATAGAGAATTCTAGATTTATTGCATTTTTGTTGGCATTTTTTGAGCCTGGAAGCCTTATTTTAAATTAGCTGCATGAATTTATTTGTGTATTTTGGCGACAAATTTTCTATACTTGCCACATTTTTGTTTATCAATCGTTATTTTTACCGTATTTGCGTGACACATTTCTATTTCGTTAAAATTGTTACGACATTGAAGTTAACCAGGATCTTTCTTGCATTTCTGTCCTTTCCGCCAATCAAATGAAACCTTTAAACAATACTCGCTCTGGACACAAAGAAAATCGCAAAGCATGTTCACGGCGTTTTCTTGTTCAAAAACGATGAAAAAACAATCACCGTTTGTTAAAAAACAATCGAAATTGGACGAAACTCGCAGGAGTTTTGTCCCCTCCATATACCTCACTTGGACTTTGTCCTCGTGAGTCAAAAATGGGTAAAACAAACTTTAGTCGATTAGGTCTATCAATATGAAATTGCGCCAGTACTTTGCTTTGCTTTGATGGACTGCGTAGATTTAGTTGATTTATTCAGTACACAGGTGTGATGATGTTTGACCTCTAAGTTTGACCTCTATCTGACAGAATTTGAGGTCGTAACTTTAAGAGCCAGCAGCAGAACGGATCACTAACGTGTAGAATCTTTAGACCCCAGCCAAAAACTATCCTTTGCAGCATATGTCCACGAAGTTTAAGCGAGAAAAAGCCAGGTTTGAAGAGCCTCTTCGAAATCTAAATGCCACTTTGCTAAACAAAATGATACATAAGTACGCGTGAAAGGCAAGCTTTGATTTCCAGACATCTAGAAGACTTGAATAACGGACTCGTCATGAACCCACAAAGTCTGCATTAGACACTGTAAGCTGTGGAAGGAAAACTGCACACTACGGTAAAGCAATGTGAACCGAAATATACCTGTTCCTAGGGAGAAAACTGTTAAATTCTGCAAGAGAGAAACGGAGAAACGAATTAATCTGAAACCTGAAAGAAAAGAAATAAGTTGTTAATAGCTGCAACAGCAACGTTGAATAACTAAAAACTCATTTCATCGAACACTTGTCAGTGCGGTTTGTGCGAAGAACAATAAATTTTCGATGCAGACAAGCCAGTTGACATTAGCAGAAAAGAAAAGAAGAAAATCCAAAGCCTCATGTCAGGTACACCTTTGGCGCCAAAGCCTTTGGTTTTGAAAACGGTGTTTATCAAACTTCGAGGTCCTTCCCGCCATCGACGGAAGGAATTTGTTTTCGTATTACAATTGTTTTGATTTGGTGTTGAAGGCTTTGATCTCTTATCTCTCACTTTATTAGAGTGTGCGAAGAAATGCGTTTTTTGGTTATGCAAGGTTGCTCCGTTGCAGCTAGTATTAACTTATTCTTCCTTTCGGGGTTTCAGATTAATTCATTTTATTTTGCAGGATTCAACAGTTTTCTCCTTTAGAACTGGTATATTTTGGCTATCATTCTCTTACAAGAGCTTACAACTTTCTTTGAACAGATTACAGTGTCTAATGTCGTGTTCGGGAATTTGAGACGAGGAGTCCAATATTAAAGTTTATTTCAAAATTTTGTACTACAAATCATTTGTTTGAACATCTTAGAGAAGGGTCAATTCGGGAATAATGACCAAAATAACAGAATTTTCTGCGATTCCAAAGTGGATTTTATTGGCATTCAGATTATTTACAGGGAAAAAAATAAACCGAGTGTAACGCAAAATCCCGGGGTGGGGGGGGGGGGTAGCCTGCCCGCAGACATTTTGTTACATCGGGTTTTTATTTCGTCCAATTTTTGGGTTTCGGAGTATGCTTTTCGCCGATTTTTTCTAGAATCGAGTATTGCTTGAGGGCAAAAACTTCTAGAGCCGGGTAAAAAAATTTTCGTCGTGGCCACACCCCCTTACAAATTTAGATCAAGTACCCCCAGGGGCTGAATAATCTTCATTTCACATGAAGAAAAAGGCAGTGGATCCATTTTGGGTTGCATGATATCTGGAAAACTGAGCTTGCGTATGCTGGTAGAAAATCAGCAAAGTTTTTAGCAAAAGAACCTTTATAGAACCTGAGGTCTTTGATTTGTTCTTCGATACCTTGGATAACTTTGAATATCTACAGATTTTGCCTACTTGAATTTGATGAATGTTAGACTTCCTTTACCGCTCTTCGGAATTCCACTCATCGATGCTACCCATGCCACAAAATCATCAAGATCATTGTCGGTAAATACGTACACTGTGCCGCCAATTTCTCCTTTGTAGATATGGCAGTGAGTATCGATAAATGAGATGCACTTACGATATGAATAGAAAATTGATGCCTGCTCATTGTATGTGAAAATAGTTACAAACCATTCATCGAACATCATAAGAAACTCAAGTTGACCCTTCAGGGTTAACAGATAGTCGTCATTCACAATCCAAACGGGTCTCACCTCCTTGACAACGAACGGGCAAATGGAAGAAACCATGTCAGCTACTTCCTCCATCGAGCAGTAGCGATGAGGCAAGCTCTTGCGACAGTAATCGTAAAGACGGTTACCTTGCTCCATGGCAACAAAAATGGCTTTCTCTAGAAAGGTATTGCTAAATTTTCTGTCGTCATAATCGGTTAAGATGAGCCTGCCCTCGGACATGATTTTGGCAAACAGGGTGCAAACAAATGAGCATGCGTAACTTCCACCGTATCTACCTCCGACTTTGTCTTGCGAAAATTTCTCTTCGTACAAAATAACACATGTCCTACCAGTATGCGGCTCTGTGGTTGTGTGGAAGATGGTGCGTGGTGTCCTTATGAAAGATGGTGGTTCTAGATTTAAACTGAATTCACTCTCGCTATCGCTGTCATCCGTATCATTCTCATAAATGAAGGGCAACTTTTCAGCTTGGCAGTGCGCATCAACCACATTTCGAAATGCGACATCATGTTCCATGGAGGGAGAAGAGCCGGGATTAGTTGCTGACATTGGAACAGACTGCATCGTTTCTGTATCTGAAATGATCGGGGCGGGGGTAGCATGAGAAGACTGAGTTTCACTTTCAAGCGATTGAGCTTTCATTGAAGATGTTGCATTGGTATCCTCGTGGGTGGCTTCTTCCAACTCAAAAATTTCGCAGGCATCTGATATTTGCGAATTCACAAAAATTATTCCATTGTTGAGGAGAGAAATTACACCTTGAAGACTCCTGTCAGTAACAGAAGCCAGCTTATATCGTGGGGAGGTGTCCTGAAAATGAAAAAATGGTGGAAATAAATTATTAGTAACATTGAATATAATGAGATAAGGTGACGCAGAGAACTGTGAACTTCTACCCGCAATTAATTGTTTACATAAGTTTCTTATCACAATAGCCAATAATAGGTATGAAATGGTAACATTTACCCGTAGCTATAGCAAATCTCGGTAAAGCAAACCGGCAACCCAGGAGAACTTCCTGAGTGACCCATAACCAGGGCAAAATACCGTAAATTACATTAAAATCAAAAACTTTCGGACGATCAAACTTGCCGACAAAATTTTGTCCTATAGTTCAATATGCGAAATCGGCTAAGGTTTCTTTACACTCAATTTAAGTCATGTGAACAATCAGCTTGATAAAACATCTTTGGATTTCTCTGATATATTTCGTGCCATGCAAAGTTGTGCCATGACTGGAATAAGTAGCAAAATACTGAAACTTCCCCAGAGTTTCACGTGACTTGAAATAACTACAGCAAACTTTTACGTCTATTGTCCGAAATCTGGTGATGTCCGAAAGTTATTTCGTCCGAGAGTTTTAGATTCATTATAAACAGAGAAGCGCAACGTAAAAAGGTAATTAATCGTTGTTTTGCTAGTAGTGCTCAATTTCCTTGAACTTCTTATATGAAAGATTGGTTCCTTTCTACGTTGACTATTGTTCGATTTGGCGAAAATCATTCAAATGCTGCGAGATGTGATATTGATCATGAATGTACTGTAAGTTGATCTTTATGATAGAATTATAATTATTTTAACATATATTTCGTTTCGTTCTTCGTGCTTGTTTTTGGTGTTGTGTTTGTACAAAATGCCCAAAAAAGCGTTCAAAAATTGTTTTCCGAAGTTGTTTTTCCGAATTTTGTCCGTCCGAAAGTTTCAGTTTTTAATGTACCCTTTAATCAGAGCAGGCGTATGTATATCAAACCCCTGAAGTAGCTACTTCCTTGTGTCTGCCACCCTAGGCCCCGCCTAACCTTCACAGTTCACCTCTATCAGTGCTGACAGTGCCATGCGTAAAGTCTGCTGAATGCTCACCTCTGGGTTACAAAGCTTCGCGGCGATATTCTCCACATCGTCTGCACCACTTGCCAATTGGTTTCCTACGGCAAAAAAGGCTTTCTTTAATAAAACGGTCGATCAGAATGATCATACTGTTACAGAATGAGATTCAAAATACCAGATTCAAAACTTTGTTATCCAAGATCGAAACACCAATAAATCCTCAGTTGAAATTACATAATAGATATATCATTCTTTAATGGCTGATTTTAGATGCCTCTCCATACCTCAGTTATAAAAGGAACCAGATTCTGCTCAGCGTATGCATACTTAAAACCATATATAAAGATATTGCAGTGCCTAACACAAATGACACAAATATCCAGAATAACACAAACCTGAAGCAGTCAAGATTGTTAAGAAGTTTGAATACTGTAGTTTTTTGTCTTCTAATGATTGCAGGACGTCATATGCATAATATTTCAAATAATTTGCCATCTCTGATGACAAAATCTCTAGTTCTTCCTTGGAACGTTCATCAAACATAAGTCGGTCCACTACGTATCGCTTGGATGCTATTGAAATTCCTGGAAGAAGAAGTGTGGATATTAGGGTTAGTATGTACATTAAAGGAAAGGGCAGTCAAAAGCGTACTCCATAAATGAGTTTTCACTTATGCTTTAAAAAATTACAGTTTCTTTCATTTTCGAGAAAAAATGTGAACATCAGAAAATCTAAATGTTCAAAATTGGATGTAAGTTGTATTCCCGAGGGGGGGGGGCCGGGTACTATTTAACTTCTACATTGTATGGGATTGTGACATTTTTAAGAGGACCTCTTTCATGATCAGTCCTGATTTAAGGGTATGACTTTTTAACTTTTTGCAAAACTTCATTTATGGATGAACATTTTCGGCTTTCCGGATTTACTGAAAACTTTCAGGATATATAGGCTCATTCCCACTCAGTCGAAGTTTTAAAACAGACTGAAAATCTGATGTTCACGTGAGACAATGTTGCTTTCAATTTGAATTGAATGTTACGACTGACAAGCATTTTATGGTCTAAAAGTCAGCCCGCTCTGAAAGTGTAGCTTAGTTATGGGTGATAATCTCATGCTTTGAATAGCACAGTTTGAACAGTATCATGGCAACGTAGGTAACCCCCTCGGGGCTATATCTTTATGTCACTTAAAACTGTGGGTTCTTACATCCATTTGAAATTTGTAAATCAACACGGCCCCTCTTCTCTAACCCTAACCCTAACCCTAACAAACACCCTAACCCTAACACTAACCCTAACAAACACCCTAACCCTAGCCCTAACCCTAACCCTAACAAACACCCTAACCCTAATAAACACCCTAACCCTTGCCCTAACCCTAACCCTAAACAAACACCCTAACCCTAACACTAACCCTAACCCTAAGGAATTTGGATGTCAAGCTATTAGCAGTTCTTCCACAAAATAAAGCAAAAAGATCGATGGGCGTTGAAGTGCGCAACGGGAGGAAGTTCTATACTCTCCTGTATATATATATATATGACATTCGTACAATCCGAGTTCCAAAGAAATGCAATAATCAAAATGCTTCGTTACTCATTCTTATCGGAAGATTACTCCGATACTTTTAGGAAATAAAATTTTGCAGGAAGAAACTTTCACAATTTCGAAAATTTTCGGAATAAAATTTTGCGATGAATTGTGCGATTATGTGGGGATAAACTTTCATGTTTTGTGAAAATAACATAATTTATGTCAGAACAAAAAGTCACGAATTTCGTATGTCAGGAAATTTACGGGGAACATAATTCGCGAATGCTATGTCTTATGGTTGTGTGGGAATAAGCTTTCGCAAATTCAACGTCTTAGGGAATTTTGAGGAACAAGCTTTCGGGAAACTGGGTATAAAATATGAAAAGCGTGAAGGCTTCTTTCCAGAGAAAATTTCTTCCCATTCACTTATTTAATTGTATATCCTGGTACCAGATGAGTTCTTTGCTATGAACTTTTAGATGAAGAACAATTGCATAGAAATACACCTTACCATCGACAGAATGCGTTTCGGTAGCAATATTTTCCAGAGGAATTTTTTCAGTGACCTCGAGTTCCTTCTCGTTCAAATCTCTTGCAAGATCGTTGTATACATCAACAACATTCCGTAGATCAGCTTTAGCTTTTCTTGAACGATTCAACAAACGAATGTATTCTTTGGAAGAGTCTGTCACGATAGAGAGATTGAAGATACTTTCTCCCTGACAACAGTAAATCTATGACAGTGGTTGCAAGGATGACAGAAAAACCTTTGGAACGATACGGATTTTCATAGCTTGCACGATTTTTTGGTAGAATCTGTAGCCAACGAATCTATTACGGTTGATTGCTATTCAGTAGAATTTCCCGAGCGGACTGACTCTACACAATGAAAGATTTTTCACGCGTAATATTCTACCGGTTGAGTCAAAAAAGTTTGCCCGCTTGGCGGGATGTGGACAAAGTATATGGCCGATATTCGGAACTAAAATGTTAATCTATCAGTCAAGGGCTAACTTAGATGAGAAAATTTTATTTGGTAAGACCCACAAATTAGAATGATATCTATAAGGGGTATGTATTTGAGAATGAGAAGTCCACCTTCCGCTGTGCTCGATGATATATTTGCTATTGAAATTAAAAAGTCTAATTTTTGAAACTGACAATTGATTTGAACTTGAATTTAAATGCAAAATAAGGCATGGACCGGAATGAAACGTGGCATTCTCGCATCCCATATAAACCCCTTACAAGTATTTCTTATGTTTGGGTGTTAAAGCTGACTGATGTTACGAAACAAAATTTTAATTTTCTCATCTAATTTAGCCTTTGGCTGATAAATTAACATTTTTGTTTTTGAATATTGACCACATACCTTTTATTCCACAGCCTGCCAAACGGGTAAACCTTTTTTGATTCACCCGGCATTCAAATTCAAAGCGAAATTTTCTCTCGTAAACGAAAAGTTTTCTAGTGCGCTCGAAAAATTCTACTGAGGGGAATCAGCCTCAGAAGGGTTGCAGAAGTGATGGTAACATTAAAGCTGAGTGGAAGATATCTTATGAGTGATGATCCAAACCGAAGCCAACTGCAACTGAGCGGTTCAAATTATATATGAAGGGGAGACTTATATCGCATTCACGCTGACAAAGTTAAACCAGCTAAACGAAGTCAAATTTCAACCAATCGAATGCAATTGATTTGCTACATTGCCAAATGAGAAGGCTCCATTCGATAACCTGGTTTGGATAAAATGACGGTAACAAAGGAGAAATAAATACTTTGTAACCTACCGGAGACCTTCTTGGCATTTTCTCGCAGATTATCAATGAAGAGCTGCTTGGCGAATATTCCATATCGGATGGCTACAATTATTTTCTTTTTCAAGCCTTGCAGATCCTCGACATTTGGCAGCCCAAATTCATTCTTCATTGCAATGACATCACTTGCCATCTTCTCGACCTTCTTAGAATCTTTCTTTGCTCGCTTTGTCGACAAACTAGTGACATATAATCGATCAATCCTCCTTAGGTCTTTAATGCACAATCCAGTTTGTATTTCGGGGGGTAGGGATTCAAGTGTTGCCAGTTCTGCGCACATAAGCCAGTATTTCTCAACTCGAGTATGTGTGCGGCATTGTACCAAAGTTCTCTTCCTCTCTGAAAGGAATTCAGTTTATCTCGGTTCTTTCATCCCATAGTTTATGGAATCAACAAGCAATTTAAAGACTCAAGTACACAAATTGAACACAGCTTTCATTCAAAACCAGTTTGATTTTAACATACAAACTTGTTTTGCTAAGTAAATGGAAAATCTTTGGAAACCTCTGCCATTTGACATATGTGGGGGGGGGGGGCTTAATATAAAAGGGAGTTATTTTAATTTTGGCAAAAAGAGAATGACTTACTGGCTAGGAGTGCTTGATAGAAAAGGATGTTAAGCACAGCTTTACGGTTTTTAACGGAGAATGGTGGTACTGATAGTAGAGTACAAAATAATCTTCACGGACGTCTTAGTGCAGCATAGATACAATAATTAAGTACAATCCTTTAACTTGTAGATTATTTGTCATTAGCAATTTGTTGGCAAAGTAGACATCTATAGACAAAATAGCTACAAGATATAGCTAATTCAAGCCTACCATCTATCAACAACAAACAAGAACCCAACTTGAGCCACGAGAGGTCCACTTAATTCATTATTCAATTCTTCTCCTTTGAGATTTGATTCTCCCTTTTAAACTGGAGAGGGTATCGCATTGTTCAAACTTAGTACCTACGGAAATTTGATAACCCTCAAACACTAAAGAAAGTGTTGCTAAAAGCCTTCTCCGTAGCGCCTGGAACTGCGAAAATTTCAGAGCCATTCCCCCACTGCCTAAAGTTTTAAGACGAATAACACGACAATTGCTTAATCATTTTCATTGAAGAAAAAAGGAAGTACCAAAACGCTTGACCAACGGTATACCTGTAGCTTCATTCTGAAGATCCTCGAGCCATCTCTTGCAATCAACTTTACTCAGATCAATCGACTCGTTATTGCAGTAAACTTGCAGTTCCTTTAAAGACTTTTCCTTTGATTTGATAACCTAGAAATGAAACATATTCGCCATATCTACGTATCTACAATAATCGCGGTTATTTTTGGACTATTGCAGTTTCCCTGATGTCGCCACCTCATTTCATAATTACAACATCGCAACCGTCCAGTTGAATCCGACAAGTTCTTTCGATGAATGCATACTCTTTCTACATTCACTTCATCAAATAATTGACAAGAAGCTTCTTGAAAACAGGAATTATCCTGACAGAACTTTGAGATGCAAGACCTTGTTTTCAATTCAGTATTAACAAATTTCGATGCAAGGAAAAGGTTTGAAAATTAAAACTTTCCACATTTCTTTTCAGAGCTTGAAAATTAACAGATACCAAATTCTGATGTTTTAGGTACCATAGAGCACAAGGGTATAAGAACGTGCAACATATTAATTACAAAGTATTGTTTTTCCTTACATCTTTCTCCCGCTTCACAAGCATGCTTGGGAGATTGGAAATTCGCCTCTGATTCCAAGCAAGGACGAGCTCTGTCAGATACTCTTCGCGCACTACAAAATAAATTGTGACAGGTGAACACCCAGACAGTGAAATCTGAACAAAATACTTAAAAACCCATGGTACGTTGTATCAAAACTAAGCGAAAAGAAACGAACAGAAAACTCAAAAATAGTTTCTCCTTATTGGTTTATGGATGTGTTCCACGTCCACAAACTAAAAAATACTGTATTCATGTAACCTGTTAGAAAGTGAAATAGGAAACTAATTTTATAGATGCTTACCTGGGTACTCATGTACGTTCAACAAGAGTATCCATAGAGAAATCTCTAAATTAACAAATAGATACAGCTTTACAACGCTCTTTAGATGTTTTAAGCGCAAAATATCGTGTGTTCCCAATTTGCTCATACCTCATTCTTAAAAATGTAAATTTTCAAAACTCAGTATGCTCTGCCATAGATCTGATCGACGAAAACAAATTTACATGAAATTAAGTAACAGAGAATACCGCACAGCAAATACTCGTTGATGAATCGTACGCGGTTCTGATTGTTTAGGTTTTGAAAAGGCAAGAGTGTAATGAGTACCTTCTGGCGTCATTCTTCGTGTTACTGTACTAGCACTAGATAGCATACTGTTGATGATCTCGCAGTCCTCACCGTGACTCCTTCCCGACCCTTCCTTATATCTGCCGCTTTCCAAAATCTGCAACAAATAGTTTTTGATCTCTCAATTGATCATAGAGGTTTACGCTCAAGCGGCCTTAAATTCCTTTTTGCTACTGGGCAGGGAAGATCTCACCACAAACACAGCAATATGCTTTTTTCTACAAATCAAATATAACTGGAACAAGGTATAGTAAATTCACCTCATTTAACATCGTCTTTGTTTGGTTGCTAAATATTCTTACAACTAAAGATTTCCCAAACAAAAATGATTTTATAACAGTGTTTCAACTTTAATCTCCGATTACAATCTTTAAAAGCAACTTCAAGCATTTTCAGATTCTTTTCGTTGCATTTTCTAATCTAATGAGTGTTTTCCTGTTATAGGAATTAAGATGACAAGGTTTCGAACCACTGTGGACTCAGTTTCGCGTCTTTTTTAACCAGTTAAGATGCATGTGAAAAGTTCTAGTTTCAAAGTGATTTACATCTTTATGCCACAATGTATCAGTTACTCATTAGATTAAAAACTGTATTGAACTATTAAAGTTGAAGAATCCGCAATAAAAACATTGGAAACCTGAAAAACAAAGAGGAAAGTTTTCGACAGCAGCCGTGCAGATGGAGGTTAATCATTCTGTCACACCTTGTATATTGATTGATTGCTGAAGAAGAAGTAAGTCGACACGTTTATATGAAGTTTTGCTTTCCAGCCTCTATCTATATCTTTGTGCAACTAACTGACTGAGCTTATGAGAAAGAGCGAAAGAGCAGAAAGAGGGATGTGAAAAATGAGCACTTTGGGTCCGTGACCCTTTGTTTCTCGAGATGTATTCTTGGTTTTTAAACCGCACCTCCTGCAAAACCTGGCTGAAACATCTATATTGAAACACAGTGTCACAACACTGGATCAATAGATTTTTGTGATGTTTCTAAAATGGCTTAGATCGAACGATAATTTCATACGTTTTCATACAAAGTATTCAACGTTACAGCTTCTATCACTGTTGTTCACACTGGAAATGTGCACAAATCTATCACAAAATATTCTGTTGCTAGCCACAAAAATAATGCTCGATTCGCAATCTTTTGTAGACGAGCTAAAAAGGTCTATTCCTGGTAGGATGATACCTTTCGTACTAGCCCACTAATGAGAAATACAAATATGTCTCACCTGGCAAGCCCATTCATGACCTGAACCATGCATAAGGTTTAATGCAAAAGTAACCTTGTCAGCACTGTTAGCGTCAACATTCTCCACCCACTTTCTATATTTGCATGCAATATCTTGAAACAAAAATTTGACATTTCTGGGGATAACATCAGTGCAATGCAGATAGTGGTGGTAAGCAAACAGTTCGCCCTGAAACATGTTTATGCCTTTCTGTGCCACTTGATGTCGGCAACCTGTAAACATGAGCCCTGTCTCATCTAATGCTCCCTTACGCTTCACATCATTCGCTGCAGCTTCCCACACAGAATTCCCACATTGATTATCCGTCTTAATCTTCTGCAAAGACACAGAACATCGAGCGAGAATGAAAAATGAATGACTTGTTATCATTAAAGGTACACAAGTGTCCTCAAGAAGTTTCAAGACGATCTTCAGATTAAAGACGCAGTATGGATTCTTAAAATATCACTTAAAAATGATTTCCTTGCAAACTGTATGTTAACGGTGCAGGCAGTAGCAAGGGCTATTCATCTTTCTTCGTGAGCAAAGATGAAAATTTACGATTTAAAAAGCCCTCCTTTAAAGCAGCAATCATATTCTAAATCAAACAAACAAAAAAACAAAAAAAACAAACAAACAAACAAATAAATGATTGGAGTCTTGGCAATCAAGCAGTACTCAAATTTGGATGAAATTTCCAAGGCGCTGCTACATTTTGTGTCACCGAGCATATCGGGGAAATCCAGTTACGGAAAGAAGCTCAGAATTTACCTCTAGAAACGATGCACTAACGCGCAAAACCCAGCCACAAGGTGTCAGTTCACTCATATATTCAGACAAGTGTACGCAACCGTAACTTATACAGAAAACTAAAGGAGAAACGCTAGAAGTCTATTCCAAGACCCAAGCATGCAATTATTTTCATACATGTATACATTTCATTAACAAGTCAATAGTCATTCAACCATTTTGTTTAAGATTACCAAAGGTTAAACGCACGAATTGTGATTTGTTTAAATTCAATAACAGCATCTCAAAAATATTATTGAATCACTTACCCTGCATCCTGTGTTTTTATATAGGTCGCTTACGTGTGCATCAACAGATTCATTAGCAGCTACGAAAGTTTCACCATAATACGTGCATCGGCTGCGCCTGTGATGGGGAAGCTTTAGTTTCCAATTTACTCAGTTGTCATTTTAGTTATCCTGTTATTACTCTTGTTGTTATTTTTGAACATGCGAAATTTTGGACGTACAGAATCGTGACATGAGCTCTCACCTAAATCAATAAAAGCTTCCACATTCGAATTCAACTCTTGATTTTGATGTCACGTTTCCCTTGAATTGATCACCATGCAGTTGCACAAGCAACTATCTTTAGGGAGCACATGAATTTTGATTTTGCAAATTTTGCACGTGGATTTTGCACTGAAGTACTTAGATTTGGATAGTGCTGTTCTTTAATATGTCAATAGTGTAACTGAATCAAGACATCCAGACAGAGGAAGTGGGCAATGGTCCAAGTAATGAAGGCTATGCTGCTTTGTTGCATATAAGTGTAAACTAAAGAAGACATTAAAATTCAACACACCTGTGCAATCAACATAATGCCGCCAACTCGCGAGCTCGTATCAAGAGCCAATATTTGTCAGAGAGAATGAAATGCAAAACATTGGAAGAATATGACTTACCTGCCACCCTTTTGGTACCTTCTCAGTTTAGAATTACCGTCAATGTGAGAGGTCAGCTGTGAAATACTGCAAGGTGGACATCTCATCCAATCTTTGCCTTGCAACAGCTCCAATTCATGCATGCAAAATTTCCATTCTCTGGAAGCTCGCTGGAATGCTGCAACACTTATTGTTGAATTCTTCAAACAGAATAATGAAAGATTCGTTCTAAAACCTACAATGAATGGTTTCGCCCTATATCAGGGCTCATCAGTGCAACTAGACTTCTCTTTGAGACTTGTACTTCATGTTTAAAAGCATGTAGCGAACCCCTTATCTAAGTTATTGCTATTCAAACACGTTATTGGACGCAAAATGGCCATTTATATCAAACGTTGCAGGCGGCAGTACTCTTTACAATAGCCAAAGACTCGCATCGCTATCTCAATTCAGTGTGATTTCTTAAGAAAGCTAATGTAAGACAGTGCTACACTCAACCACATGTGATGGATCACTATATTCGTTTGTATATATTCCGCTCGTCCTGTTCTTTTATTCATTCAGTATATTCGTAGCCAAATAAGAAATCCCTTTCCTGAGTACTATTTAATTTGAGGAAACACTAACGGAGGTTAATGCGGCATGAGTCTCTAGCTAAAATTCATTACAAATTTACGGTCTGGTAGGTCTTAGGAAGCTTCTTGTCTTCCAAACTCTCCCTTATTTCTGGCAGTGAGCTCGATCACAATTTCTGTCATTTCGCAAGTTACAAAATCACTGTTTGCGACACCCTGATGTAGATTCTATCGTTACGAGAAAAAGTGCTGCTCACATTATAGTTTCGAACCCTCCAAGAGATACTTTTGTACCAATTCCGATGCATCTTCTATGTACGAATCAAAACAGGAATGCTCTAAACATAAAGTACGAGTCTCAAAGAGCCCCCACTATCTCCTGCAAATCCACTGCAAAATGACTTAATAAAATCACAAAATTCACGGTAAAAATTTGGGAGAAAAACGCTGAGTTCTTAAGGTGTCTTGGTTTGAAGAACTTCTGTCATTGCAAATGCAGGAGATAATGGAAAAATCAGTTGCAGACCATTCCACTTGATATCGTCAATATACAGTGCAACTTACCCTCACAATGATCATGTGTAGCCAAGGAAATACTCTGGAAATACACCAATTATTGAAGTAATCTCACCTCTACACCACATAATTTGATTAAACTACACGATGGGTTTTTGACAGAGATTGAAGACGAATAAAATATAAACAGCTGCTGCTTTTATTACCAGTTCTATGAAATGAATCATTGAGGCAATAAAAAGGCCTAGATTAGGTATGCTCTTCTCTGATTACACTCAAAAACCAAACTCTTATACTCACCCTTGCATTTCTCGATGAAAATTCGGATAGAACTTTCAAAAACCCAGACATTGAGCATCTTGGTTGTAACACTTGCATTAGACCCCAAAACTGAAGCAATTTGCAATCATAAAGGGTGCTGATATTCCTGACTGAGCCTGGCCAATACCCATTCTGAATGATGATACCTAAACTTAGGCTCTCTAAAATGTAACCACATTTGGTGCATTTGACCTTCTGGATCAAGACGTCGAATCTTCCTACAAAGTGATTATTTGGACCTGAGACCTGAATATTTAGGAACCGCTAGCGAGGAAAGATACATTTTAAAGATGCATTAATGAATCAATAGACCTTTTCGGTACTCTACAAAAAAGCCAGGATCAAGTGTTATTTTATACATTTTTATACAAGACGATTGATCAAGTGGCATTAGAGCTTCACTTTCGTGAAGATTTTAGAATTCTGTTAAGCATGTCAACTATCATTCGACTCCAACTCTTTAGAATAGCGAAAAGGTCTATTTGTCACACATGAGGAACATACTTTGCAAATGGTGTTTCCATGGTATGAATTGTAGTAACAAACGAGAATCTCTCATACAGCAACAATAATCTATTCCTTAGCAGCAGCAGCAGCAGCAGCAGCAGCAGCAGCAGCAGCAGCAGCAGCAGCAGCAGCAGCAGCAGCAGCAGCAGCAGCAGCAGCAGCAGCAGCAGCAGCAGCAGCAGCAGCAGCAGCAGCAGCAGCAGCAGCAGCAGCAGCACATTACTAAGCCATTATAATCTTTCATGGAATTGAGATACAGAAATGTAGGAACATGGGCAAACAATCAAAAGAGTAAAGAATCATAAAATGTAGTGTGGGCAGCATTCAAAAAAGCTTGGTGTAAATTGCTATTTGTTTCTTTCTTTGCACCAAATGGATAAAAAGGAATTTAGTCTAATTAGCTTCTTTCAAACCAGTGGAGTTGAGGTGTAATGGCCATTTACACTTTGCCTTTTACAACATTTGACACCTTGCACACAAAATATAGCCTTAGGGATCTAAATGTATTCAAGTTCGAGTACAGTACCAAACTCACAAGGGCTTTCCCTTCTCTCCCCAAACTAACAAAAATGCTAATGAATAGGCACTTGAATAAATTCTATGAAATGGTGCATGATTCATTGGCGCAAGTATGATCCAGATAAATGTATACAATGACTCACCCTCAATTGTAACAACAGTGATAGGGAAGCCTTCTTCAATGTAAACAAAGCTTTCATCTCCATCAAATTTTGAAGAGCAGGTTTGGCATTTCTCAAGTATCAGTGGGAGGTACTTGTTATCTACAAATGTTTTGCAAATGAATATAATCATGATATAATTACTGAAGGTTTTTCACTACAAACTGGCGATCAGAAGAACATTACTCTGTGTGCTGGGAAAGCAAAAAATTGGTGCAAACCTGAGAATTAATAGACTTCTTGTTGAAAAACTAACAGCTGCATTCTAAAAAATGGCATGATAAAAAGCTCTTTTCATCCAAGGTTATCTGTACAATATCACACCAGGAAAGAAATAAAAAACAGGTGCAACCATATATGCACTGTCTGGCAATATTTACACAGCACCAAAACAGTTCTAATCCATTACAAAGCTACCATTTCAAAAAGTGTTTATAGTGTTCCAACAGAATTTGTCAACAGATCAAAGTAATGAAACCGTTGTTACAGAACCAAATTTGTACTGGCACAATGTGAATGGGTTCTACTGGTTCTTGTTAATCTGTAACAAAAAAATTTTCCTGTTCTTAAGTTTCAGTATATTTCAATGAGCCAATAAGCCAAACATTTATCAACTTCACCTATGGAAAAATTGCACAAAACACTGACCTTAAAAGCTATGGCATGTTTTCATTTGTTAGTACATTTATTTGTGACGACCTTGTAGTGATGTATCTCAAAGCTTCCACCAGTAAGGTGTCATTGAAAAATTAGGCCAACATGACAGAGTTTTTGGCCCATCTTTTGTGCAACTATTTTCAAAAATGATATAGTGTGTTCAGGTTGGAGGAAAATATCACAATTAAAATGATAAACTTGCAAAACAAAGAACTTTTGTGCCAAATAACAAAATTTAATAACAAACAGTCCTGGAAACCAATCCCCCTTCAAAAGCCAAGCACAGCCTAAGTCTTTTTATCTCAAACATTGTGGCTCAATCACAGCAAAAATGAAGCATCAGAGCATATACAGTGTTCCATAATTGTCTTCTCAATTTAAATATAACTACATATTGATAATGTATCTACAGATAAAATATATGAACTCACATATTTCCACAAAAGCACCATTTCTCACGGTCACATAAGAAGACACTGATTGTAAGCATCCATTGAAGGAAACTGCTCTGTCATGCAATGGCAGTAACCTATGCCTAGTTTCATCACAGTCTGCACAGTACTTTGTCTTCCCATCTGTACAGCTTATGCACTTTACAATAGCAGGTTCCACCAAGCACTGGTTGCAATTGCCTAGCTCAGCTCTTTCCTCTTCCAGTACCAATTGAAAAATATTGCCTCTGTTCATGTCCCAACTTTGATTTGCAGCCTCAACTCTCGCAGACCATGATTGTTTCTTGGGACCCTCAGTCTTTGCAAGCAGTGATTTGCACTTTTCAAGTGTTTCTGCAAGACCTTAAAATGGATTTATAAACATATCTCAATCACAAATTAACACTGGGAATGCTTTTTTACCAACTCTGAAATTCAAACTAAAGTCATATTGATGATAATATTATTTGGCAAACTTCAAACCCAGACATTTGATGGCAAATGATTACAAATTAATCCTAACCTTACCCAGTGAGGTACCATATGATACCAGATAATAATTTTATGTGTCAAAAGCTTGTCATCAAGTCACAATACAAGTTAAATTGCAACAAAATGGCAAAAGCATCATAATGATGACACCATGTACACTGTAAAAATCCATTTCATCATCACTTCTATGAATGTCCAATATGTACAGTATATACATCCAATTAATGTTTTGCAACTGGAATATATGGAATTCAAAATATTGTTTCTAAAAAGTATACTGCTAAGTCCTCCTCCTTTGGGTATGCAGGATTGAATGCTGCTTTCATCACCAACTGCTTCAGGAAATGAATCATAAGAACCTGCAAGGAGATCATTATAACAGTTTTTAAAATGTATTAATGAAAATTAACTGAAAATTTTTGGCAAAGTGCCATGCAAACAAACCATTTAAATTATATAATTATTTTGATTTGTGTCCCATTTGTCCAACTTTGGTGGATTTAACTGCAGTTCATGTACAATGGCCAGTTAATTATAAAGCATGGTTGGCCCGCCTTTGTTATAGTATAAGTAAAGAAATACGAAAAGGGATGACACTCCTGATGATCCTTGAAGCAGAGCTAAGTGTTTGCTACTGGCAGTGGGGATTCCCGCTGCAATCATGAAATCAAAGTTATGGGGAGTCCCCTCCATAAAGTTGTGGTTGGTTAGCTTTGCCTTGTACAGACTTTGAGGGACCAACGTAACCTGGCAAATTAGCCACTTTAAGTATGAAATCACTGAAAGAGGACAAATGTAATTGAAAGATCACTGCCACGTTTAAAAGGAATAACATAGTGATCAGTTTACTATCCTCTTGGTGCAACTTTGGATTATTGGGGATCTTCTCTTGATGTTTTATTTGCGACAGGACATGAAGTCACATTTATGGGAGCGCTCCGGGGCTGGTGGGGGTTAAATTGTTCTTCGCGCATTACTTCAAAATGATTCCAAAACCCAGCATTTCAAATAGTTGGATCGTCAGTATCCAAAATTTACTAGGCCAAAATATTGTCATGTCTCTTATGAGTAATTGCATTAT
The DNA here is from genome assembly GCA_964019985.1 of Aurelia sp. 4 Dawson et al 2005. Classification (NCBI taxonomy): domain Eukaryota; kingdom Metazoa; phylum Cnidaria; class Scyphozoa; order Semaeostomeae; family Ulmaridae; genus Aurelia; species Aurelia sp. 4 Dawson et al 2005. The sequence continues at coordinate 7,281,999 of OZ026504.1, read as the reverse complement.
ATGTTCAGAATAAAAAGGTTCAATTCAAATTGTTTCTATCTCTCCCTAACACTTATGATCATTTTATATTCAAAATGCTCTCTGCACTCTTTAACTTCTCGAAAAAGGCCCAAATTTGCTACCTTCTGTTGCTTTGCCCCTTCATTTTGCAGTTCCCCCAAATAGAAGGGGCTCTGTTCCAAATCAAGGCAATGATATATTCAAGCCCACAAACTTAAGTGAAAGCAATAGCAGAATGCTGATTCAAGGCTTCTGTACAAGCCAGGCACAAATCATTTCATTCACACAGTTCTTGGTATCACGCTTGAAAAGAGAGGTGATTTTGTGTACCGTGTTGAACAAAGAATGCGATGTCAAAAACGTCAATCAAACCAACTTAATCCTGTGTCCTTTGAAGCCTCTGTGGCAGTAGCAAACACCTGTGACCTCGCTTTATTTGCTCGCAAATCCAAATGGATCGAAACCTTCCTCTTTTTCTCCAGGTACAAAACAAATTTTGAAAGAAACTTGAGGTATTGGTAAATACATCGTCTGTTTAAAAGCATGCAGAGTAAATCGAAAGCGTTTATCTGGCATCAGTAATTTATCAAGTTCCAGACTACCTCCGAAGCCAATCGTCAGGAGATTCATCCCTTTTTCGTATTTCTTTCCTACTACTATAACGGTAGCAAGCCAACTGCAGCAATAACGTAATGGGTTTCATATTACATACTTGTTGTTTTCCATATGCCGGATCACAGGGAACCAAAGAAATGAAAACTACGGTTTCTACTAGGCTCCTGGACCCCAGTGCTTTTATAAGAAATTCAGGCCAGAACACAAGTGCTAAAAGTTGCTTGAATTGTTTCTGGTTTTGAATTAAGTTTTGAATTTATGTTTTGAAAGTTTCATACTATTTCTCAGGCATAATGCGAGTCTAGAGCTTCTTACAATTTTGTCCATGTTAGTACTAGTTAATCTTATAAACCAGTTTCCTTATAAATTTCCTTATAAAACAGATGTTTATTGACGTTAGTTTCTTGATAAACCTCTCTGGAATGGAGAAGCCACTCACTATTGCATCAAAAGATGACAAATGCAGTTATCTGATAGTTTTCGGCAAAAGCATCTGGAGTTATGAAGAATCAGTCTTGAGGGGGTAGGAAGAACAAGCCAAAAAAGTGCACTAAACAGGCGTAACAAATGATTTTCTTATGGTGACCTGAGAGTTCACTTTTTTGGAATGAGTTTTCATCCCGCATTTTGGGCCACTTGCATCAAAATCTGGATTATGATTACCATGAAATTAAGCTGTGGAAAGCTGGAAAAAACTTTCTTTCAACTCATTCCTCTCTGATTAATTAAAAGTTGTGTCAAAACTACGAGTAATTTCCTGTAGAAGTTGAGTCCAGGAGAATTACAGGCCCAAAAGCAAAGGCCCGAACATTATTTGGCCATCTAATTTGAGGCCCATAAGACCAGTAGGGCTCCGTAGCCCAAAGACAAGTAAGGCCCCATGATACTTCATACTGGGTCTTTTGGTTTGTACAGTTTTGAAGCCTCTTCCATCAGCTGTTTTAAGCTGCTTCATGCACTAGTGTTCTTCTTCATACATGGCTAATAAGGCCCTTATATTATGTTTTGGAATAAGCTTTTCATCATGAGGATAGCGGGAGATAAAATTTTGGGGGGTACTGCCTGGCAAAAAATCCATTGTGAGAATTTTGTCCAACTTTGTCTTGAGACCAACTTTAACCTGATCATGAATGATTTTTGCAAATTTTTTCGGGTGTTAAGGGCGTTGTGGTCCCCAGCCTCTTGTCTCCTACTACTTTTATGCTTGCCTCGGGTATCATTTATGATTCTGGACGCTAAGAGCCAAGTTAAATAGCCCCACACACGCCCCTGTACAAACAAAAAGTCAATATTATATCCAATTCCGCAAACCTTAACCCTAAACACACTAGTTTGATAATAATGAGAACTTTTTTACCCTCTGTAACCTCATATGCCTCCTCATTCGATTGCAGATTTTCTTGCTCTTCATCTACAGGATTGCGACTGCGGCGTTCACGTTGCTTTCGACGGGCATAATAAGCACGTTCCCTTGCATTTCTCTGTCGCTGCAAATGACCTGTTGTAGGCGAAGCATAGCAAAGGACACGGTATTTCTTTGTGGGGGCTTTCTTAGAAGTGTATTTGGCAGAAACCCTCTTCAGATCTTCCAAAGCATTCTTTACCCTCTTATTTGCACGCTGTGATCGGTCATCATCCGCCATTGCCCTGCCCTGCTCTTCTCTCAGGCCATCTCTAGGTTAGGCACCAGTTCCCTATCTGGCGCAGTCAAACTGGTATGGCACTGTGGCCCTACTAAAAGTACGATATGCTATGTTTTAGACGAATCCAGAAACGAAGATATTATATGTTTTAGGAACGAGGATGTACTGAACTTGCCCGTATGACATGACATCGATTTTCGTAATCAGCACCCCAAAATTACCCATAACCGCCTAATTAGAATTACTTTCCCGGTGGGGGACCCTTCCCCTATTCTCCGCCTGGTCTAGTCTGGAATTTGAATCTGCGTCCAGACGAAAATTCGTCCAACTTGCAGTTTGTCCAGCACTTGGACGTTCCAACTCTTGTCAACACGAAGGCACTTTTCACAAGCAGGTACGTTCTGATTCGTTCAAGTGACACCTCAAGTAATTAACGAATGATTGTAAGCGGATGAATATATGCTTTCAACTGCGATTGGGATCCTGATAATTTCTTCGACTTCTTAGGCCTCTCTAACTTAGCTAGAGCACTGTCGCCCTGCTGAATAGGTCTAATCACAAATAGAATTGATATTCTTACTAAATACTATGACTCTCAAATGTTTTCTTCGTGGATGTAAACTTCATTTCATTGCCAACAGTTATTTCTAAGCAGAAAATATTTTTTCTTTTGTTTGCTTCCAATATTACCAGTAGTGGTAATCCTGACCCAAATTTCTGATCACTTTCCACAAATTCTAATTCTCAAGAATTTAAGCCTTGATATGTCAAATGCCAGTCATTATAAACATGATTTCACTAATTTCAATGAGGAAAATTGCCTTGAAGATTTAAACTCTATAAACCTTGACTTTATCAATGATAACACGTTAGATGTAAACTATAAATTTACTAAGTTTTTAAAAGAGCTTTACTCACTGTCAGAGAAGCATGCTCCAATTAAAAAGCTAAATAAGAAAGCCATCAAATTAAAAGCTAGGCCTTAGATAAATGGCAGAATCTTGAAAATGATGAGATTACGGGATAAAATCTTCCGCAGTCTAAGGAAAGACAACACTGATGCCAAGAAATCATTATATAAAAAGTTTCGCAATTGTGTTGTATTGGAATTGAAAAACAGTAAAACTGGCTACTTCCAAAACTATTTTCTCACCAATAAACAAAACATGAAACTCCTATGGTCAGGTATCAAATCAATTATAAGTGTAAAAACTTCTACCTCATCTTCAGTTGAAAAGGTCAAAGATAACAATGGTAATGTCACCTCTGATCCAATGCAAATGTCAAACATCTTTAATGATTACTTTGTTGATGTTGCAGAAAATATTACTGCTAAGATCCCTAAAACCATTAAATCATTCCTACATGTCAGACAGAAATCCAGATTCAATATTTCTTTCTCCAGTCATGCATTATGAAGTTAAAAACCTTATTGCAGCCTTGAATCCTGTAAAGTCTGTTGGTCCAAACAGCATACCAGTCAAACTACTCAAAATTCTTTGCCCCTCCTTATCTCATTTCCTAGCTGATATCATTATTCAGTCATTTCAGTCAGGAGTGTTTCCTGACAAGCTCAAAGTTGCCAAAGTCAAAACTATATTCAAAAAGGGTGATTACCAGCAGACTTCTAACTACCGCCCACTATCCTTACTTTCCATTTTTAGCAAGATTTTTGAAAGAGTAATGTATAAGTGTCTTTTTAAATTCCTAGAACTTCACAAGATTCTGTATAACCTTCAGTTTGGTTTCCAGGAAAATCATTCAATTGATCATGCTCTAGTCATTCTGACTGAAACAATAAGACACAGCTTAGAAAAAAAAGATTTGGCTGTGGTATTTTTATTGATCTTCAGAAAGCCTTTGACACTGTCAATCATCAAATCCTACTGTCTAAGATGGAGCACTATGGTGTTAGAGGTTGCACTTTTGATTGCTTTAAATCATACCTTTCAGAGCGTGAACAGTATGTAAGCATAAATGGCTCTAACTCTGGCCTACTCAAAAATTTCTTGTGGGGTTCCACAGGGGTCTGTATTAGGTCCTCTTCTCTTCTTACTTTACATAAATGACTTGCCTAATGTATCTAAAAGGCTTAAATTCTTCTTGTTTGCTGATGACACTAACATATACAGTATTATGAGAGTGATAATCTAAGTTAGTAAAGGTTGTTAACACTGAACTCAGATCTGTCAAAAAGTGGCTTGATGCCAATAAATTATCTCTAAATGTAGACAAACAAATTTCATGATCTTCCACTCAATTAACAATAGAATAGATGAAAATCCAATTATTAAGATTGGAAAGAAGACCATTCAAAAAGCAAAGTTTGTTAAATTTTTAGGACTACTCTTAGATGAAAATCTTAGTTGGAAGTTCCATCGGAAAGAGTTGTCTAAGAAACTTGCAAGAACTTGTGGTGTTATCTCAAAGGTTAAGAACCTATTGCCTCCAGATGTGTTATTTTGCTTAATTGTATAATTCATCAGGCCTTACTGGGAATTGCGTGCGATTGCTCTCGCACACCTTGGCACACGCCTCATCTTCCCAAGGAGTGCAATAGATCACACGCCTCCCCTTTCCAAATGAGGATTAAAATCTTGCACTTATCCAAAAACCCTTAATGATTTGATGATAATCATTGACTTATTCACAAAAGATAATCCTATAAAATGTGACATCACTTTGGTTGAAGAGTCATTTCTTCGACCATACAGTATATGTTGGTTCTTCAAAGTTGAGTTCCTTCTTGCTCGTTCAATTTACTAGCAAATTTTAGCAAACAATTTAGAGTGAATGGCAAATTTTCTGCTGCCTTTCCTCTTCATTAGAAATAGGCAAATATCACCATTTGCTGATTTTTAGATGTACTTGGAGCATTTTCAAAATTTGTCCCCTTGTTGCTGGCCAGGTCCAACAATTCGTAGATTCCAATCAATTCCAATAGACATGCTCTGATGAAATTTATGGTCATTTTCAATTTCACTCCATTGCACGCCTGACATGCACCAGGAGTGCAATTGGCCACACACCTACCAAAATATTCCCAGTAAGGCCTGATTCATTGTTCATGTCTTTGCCCAGTATGGTATTATTGTGTGGGGTAATGCTTCTGCATCTTGTACAGACCCAGTCTACAAACTTCAGAAGAAACTATTTCGAATAATCTCTTCTCATCCTGCTTGTTCTCACTCTGCTCCAATCTTTAAATCTTTAGAACTTCTCAGACTATCTGATGTCTTTCAGCTTAAACTTATCACTTTGGTCTTTGAAACTGTAAACAGAATATCACCAAGCTGCTTTGATGACTTTTTCTTATTGAATTCATCCGTACAGAAGCATAATACAAGACAGGCTAGTAAAGGTGATCTGTTTCTCGCACGAAAAAGCACCCTGCGATATGGGCTAAACTCCATTTGTTATAGAGGAGCTAAGCTTTGGAATGAAATTCCGGTTGAATTAAGAAACTCTCACTTAAAAGGTTCATTCAAAAGTAAGGTAAAGATCTACTTTCTATGCCATAATTACACCCAGTGATTCTCATACTACTCTTTGTGTATACCTTACTTCGTCTTGTCTTTCTGCACCTGTTTTCCATAACATCACAACAATTCAATATCTTTTTAGATAGGGGGTGCCTATTGAGGTAGGGTGCCTATTTTAGATAGGGGGTGCCTAATGGGGGTTCCCTCCTCGATTAGCCTGTCTATTGAGGGATCCCATCCTTTAAGAAATTCCCCTAATCTCACTGCAGCTCTCCATACTCACCTATTTAGTCTCAACATTTTGCTTTAAGCATATCATCCTGTCCTGTTTTTCTTTCTATTTTGTGTGTTGTATTTAATTCTAGTTTATCATTGTTAATAAGATATGTTGAACTGGAGTGATGTATTAGATGAATTTTAAAAATGAATGAACTGAACTGAACTGAACTGAACTGTGGCTAACATCAGCAGCACTCATAACAACAGCTTGCCTCAGTTTTCGCCCCGAATGGGTCTAAATATTGTCAGGGCCTCAGCAAGGAAACTTTACTAGCAGAGAAGCCACGAATCTCGCTACATAAAGTATACTGAGTAGACTTTAAGAAAATGTGTATGGCATTCGGTTTTTACATTATTGACAACACAATACTTTGACAAACAGATTGTGCCTTTCCTGCGCCGATGAAGCTCAAATTTACGCAAAACTCAACCACTGCAGTATTCCTCAAAGTTGAAGAGACGCCAAAGTTGATGAAGCGCTAAAAATATATTAAAGTAAGTAAAGTAGCACCCTTCCTTTCTAAACTGACACAAAACCGGCACATATAAACTTTGACTCGTTACGTAGAGTCGTTTAAAAAGAATAGACCCATTCAGGGTGAATTTTTCCTGATCTATCTGCCTCCTGAAAAATACCCATATATCGGCAAAGAAAATTTGCATGATGTTGCGATAAATGTTTGAATTTAATCTTAAAAGGTTGGGTAGAACTGTCAAACAGTTTAACAGGATATCAAGTGTGTGCAAAAGTGGAAAAAATACAAGCTGACCCATTAAACCCAATATCAACGCGAACGGAAGATTTGACGAATCTTGCAAGTCCACGGAAAATAGCCTGCCCGAAAAGCTTCATAGTTTTTAGAAATATCCTCTTTAACAAAACACACGCAAAGAATATCATGAAGAAAGGAGTTAGCAAACCATTTTCATTGGATTTTTGAAAAATATCAAATCCAGGAGCCTTGTATTTCACGTGGAAAGAGGAGTGTGTGATTCTGATGAATAACAATATTAGACCCATTCAGGGCGAAAATACTCTAGAGAAACTTGCCCGATCGAGAGACACGGACACGTCTTTTGAAAGGGAGACCGTCTCCTGAACGGGAGCCAATCTTTGAAAACGGTTGACTTTAGGCCCCCTAAATGGGAAAAAAATTCAAAAATATCTAGTTTTGATAATGAAGCGGTCTCCGGGCTGGTTTCTCCAGTCAATTCTTGAAATCAACGCCTCAAAATACGGAAAGGGGGTTCATCTATGACGCCATAGCCATGGTCTTCCATTGCTTTTGATTACAAAGTCCCCTTATGGAAAGAAAGGGCTGTGCGCCGGACATGTCCGGTGCACAAAGCACTTTCCTTCTATTATTTCCATTGTTTTATTGGGGCACTGTCCGGCGCAAAAATATGGCACTTTCCATACTGGACAAAGTCCAACTTTGTAATCTAAGAGGGGACTCGATGTCAGTAAGAAAGTAAGTCAGTCACGCTCGTTAATGCAATTGATTAGCCATTTATTTGTGCAAATCAGCACTGAGATAAAGAAAGCGCACAGAGAGTGCATACAACACAGAAAGAAGTTTCCTGTAATCCTATGGAAAATTTGACGTTGGCTTATTCAATGTTTGACAGATTTGACACCATAAGCTTGACATATGGCTCTGATGTTAAAAAACATCCTTAGCCTGAATTGGCTCAGTTTTAGACCTAATTAGCAATTTCACTACGTCTAAAGCACATTGAAAGTTGAGCAATCTCTCTCATTAGTGTTTCTTTTGGCAAAGTCTTTGTTAGCAGTTAGCATGAGAGCTGAGAGCATGTCTATTTTCGAACGTTATGTAACAGGGCCTTCAATGGGGGGCGCGCGATAGCTCGCGAGCACGCAGGCACGCGCCCAAACGTTCGCTTGGGAGCGATTGATCGCGCGCCCGGTGATAAAATATTTCCCTTGAAGAGAGCGATGGCCCATGGAGGAGTTTACACCGGAAAACTTGGTAGACAAAATGATTTTTGTTTGAAAACATACCTTGTAACTCCCTGATGCCGATTTTATTCGTTGGATGCAGCTAAGTTACCTTGTTTGCTCATTCCACTCAAGTTTAATCAGCTTCATTTTTAGGCCATCTTCTTCCGAGATTCATACTATCTTAGATGTCAGACTTCTCAAGCAGCTTTTGTGCGCTTATTTGTGTCTGCCCGTGTCTCACTCACTGAGTCCCGGGAAGTATGACACATACCTTTGTTACCGTTTGATGTTTCTTTTGCGCGCCCCAAACAGTTCACGCGAGTTTTTGGTCGCGCGCCTTAATTTCTGAACGTGAACGCCCTGTATTAATTTATGTGTGACTTCATTTGAAACTATGAAGGGCACAGAAACTTTCGCTGGCCAGGATGTGAAAAATTGACATCATAGATCATTTGCAGCCTGCAGGCTTTGATAAACCATTCTTATTCTTCACCCATGCAAATTAATCTGGCTGGCAAACTTGCAGAAAATACAAAATTCCCTATTGCTCAATCATAGCTGAAGACGGACTTTGTAATCATCCAAGTGTACTTTCTTTCGGTAGTGTTTCAAGGTTGAGCAAAGCATTTTGATGTAATGAGTGGTAGCCTCTCTGCCAAATTTTGCTGAAATTTTTAGGGAGAATGAAAAGACACATGAATGATTCTCAATAAATACTTCAATGTTTCATGATTAGTAACTAATCTGCATTTTTAAAAAGAGCCTTTTCAGGTTCTTTTTCTGTGAGTCTGTCCTTGAAATTTTTTTTTGCCGTATCTAACTATTTTACTGGCAAAACAAATTTTCAAGGACAGATTCACAGCAAAAGAATTCAGAAGATCAGGAAATCAGGAAATGATAAAGTCTTTATTGAGAACCTCTCATGTTTCTTCTCGTTCTCTCTAAAAAGTTTTAAGTACATTTTGCAGAGAAACCTCCTCTTATCATTATATCAAAATGTTTTTCTCAACCCTGAAGCACTACTGAAGGAAAGAAAACAATTGAATACTATGGATATGGCATCAAAGAAGATGAACTTTCATTTTGAGGAAATAGAACACTGTGACATCAAGTTTTCTTGTAAACCCTCGTATTTTGAGGCGTAGATGTAAAAACTCGGTATGAGAAACCACTCAGGAGACTCCTTTATTGTCAAAACTTGAGTTTTTGCATTTGTCTCCTGCTTAGGAGTCCTAAAATCAACAGTTTCTAAACAATTGTCTCCTGTTCTGGAGACCGTCTTTTGTTTAAGAGACCGGTCTCCCATTTGGGCAAGTTTCCCTAGCTGCTACAGTAGGCCAAAATTAATGGGAAATTGACAGAGTTTTATGCAATAAAGGGCTAGTCATGCATGATAGAGCAGAAACTGTGTAAAATGACGTCATCAACCAGAGATAAGGAAGTTTTTGAACAGATAAGCTGTTTGAAATGATAAATCAAGAGCTCAAAGCCAGGGGAACAAATATCAAGTGTTGCCAAATTTTGGGATCTGTTGCAGGGAGCTAGCCGGGTGACTCACAGTTAAAAGTTTTTGCGCATGCGTGCTCAGTTTCTGCTCTGTCGTCACAAATAATGTTCTATTCAAATTCAAAGTGATATTTTCTCTGGTACCGTAAATGAAAGATTGCAAGTCCACTCCGAAATTTGACTACACTATATGAAAATCAGGATTAAATGGTCATGCTTCTGGAAGACTCAAAATATGGGGTACCTACCGGGTGTCCCAAAAAAGAGTTCCAATGTTTGATGGAACACAGAGAAAAGTTTTATAAGCCTAACGATGTGTATTCACTCTAGCTAGATGCTAGACATTTTAACTTGAAGTTTGACATATCGTGGGAAGAAATTAGTCATCTGAAAATGGAATTATGAGCTCTAACATTTCATGTTCATGCTCAAGACAAAACCAGAGAGATTCATACGGCGTCCTGCCTCATGGTGGTAAAAGGGGACTCCCTCAAAGACCAACACATGCACTGAGTTGACGATGCTTTCATTACCTTGACAAGGGGCAAGGTTTCTGATCACTGGGCACATTCAAAGTAAAGGCTATTTTCCAGTCAGTGGAATTTGCCGAGCGTGCCAAAATTCTACTGTTAGCTTTTTATGCTTTTTCATTGTGTGAAATCACTCTTGCTCGAAATCATTTTGTGGACTGTCTTGGGACAAACAGTTTGCTGCTTTTATTGTTGCATTACGTCAGCTGGGAATTTCAAATCAATTTGGATTTTACTATTCCACAGTTTCACAGTTCTTTTCTTCAATTGAGATAGTTCTGAGTTCTTTGTGCGACGTGCCATACAATGCTGCTTTTCATTTTCATTCTCAGGCTTCGTGCAGCTCGAATTGAGTGGTAAAAAGTACGAACTTAGTATGTGCCTTCGAGACCTATTCCCTATTGGATTCGATTTTCAGACTTTGATTTGAATGTGCTCAATGAGTGGAACTCTTCTTCCTCGTCTGTTGCTCATCCGGAGATTCCCCATTCATTGCGAAGATGACGAAAGGCGTACAATCTCTCTGGTTTTGCTTTGAACATAAAAATGGAATGTCAGAGCTCACAATTCCATTTTCAGATTGCTAATTTCTTCTTATGATATGCCAAACTTTAAGTTGAAATGTCTAGCATTTAACTAGATTGATTAGAATTGCCAGATTCAAATATTTTTCTCTGCATTTAATCAAATGCCGGAACTTTTTTTGGGACACCCGGTATGATTCAAAAGGTGATGCAATGTTGTTTTGTTGCTTTGTTCCATAAAATGACAAACCCTTGGGAAAACAATAAAGAAGATTTTGGTAGCACAACTGAGGGAGCCAATAGCAAACAAAAAATCCAGAGATATTTTGAAGCAGCAGTAGCAAAACATTATGGTTTCAAGTCAAGGTTCTGCATACTTTGTCACTGAGGCAGAAGGCCTCCAGCTGGACCATAGAGTATGGCAGTTTCCAACAAGATCTTGCATGTGCAAGAGCCCTATAATTTACATGAGTTAAAACGAGCTAAAGAATTCCTTGTTTTTCAATTCCGCGTTATGGACTTTTGCCTAATATGCCAGTGAATAACGCGGAATTTAATCTCGCAGAATTTTTCCATAATTTGCTCTGCAAAGTTTCAATGAAAAACAGATGGATTTTGTTTGTTTGGTTATATTTTCGATTCATACAACCTTCTGTGATGAGTTGAAGGGAGACAGTCGCTCATTACCTCTGAACTTGCCACCACAAGATCAGCCTTGTTACCGTTAGATCGTTGACGTCGATCGGCCTAGCCAAATGACTCACCCATATGTCATAGTAGTCCAAATCATGCAAATATACTGTTTTTAAATATATTCCGAAGTCCTAGAAGGATGCTTTTGAATAAGCTACGTTATTTTCAGGGCTTGGGAAAATTCCACGTTTTTCAATTCCGCGCTATGGACTTTTGCCTAATATGCCAGTGAATATGGCGGAATTTATTCTTGCGGAATTTTTCCACAATTTGCTCAGCAAAGTTCCAATGAAAAACAGATGGATTTTGTTTGTTTGGTTATATTTTTGATTCATACAACCTTTTGTGATAAGTTGAAGGGAGACAGCCTCTCATTACCCCTGAATCTGCCACCACAAGATCAACCTTGTTACCGTTAGACCATCGACCTCGATGGGCCTAGCCAAATCACTAATGATCTTGCATCCATGTTGTTGGAGGCCAGACCTTAAAATTACTTAAGTACACTGTTTTAAAAGTTTTTCGAGGGTCTACAGGGATGCTTTTGAATAAATAACGTTATTTTCAATGCTGGAAAATTTCCGCGGTTTCCGCGAGTTCCGCGTTACGGACTTTTGCCTAGTACGCCAGTGAATAACGTGGAACTCAATCGCGTGGAAGAATCCTGTTCCGCGGATTCCGCGGTTTCCGTGAGTTCCGCGTTATGGACCTGACCCATGGCTAGGCCCTTTTTCAAAACTACTGGTTTTGGGTGCACTTTACATTTTTGACCTTGTGAGCTTGTGTACCCTGTGTTTGGTGGATGATTTTAAATGCTAGGTATTTTGTCATTGTATGTTATCAGGCATGTTATCATTGTGCTCCTATTTCCAGTCAAAAGGGGGTTCTTTTTTGAGACACCTGGTATAACCCTAAAGTTTTGTGTCTGAACATATCATGCTGGCACGTGGCATAATACTGCCCTAATAGTGGCAACCTTTTTCTCAGGACCTACCGGGGAGGGGGGGGGGTTAACATAGCATGTTGCAGGTACAGATATGTGCCGCCCATATGGGTGGGTTTTGGGTCCGAAATTCTCAAAACAAGGGTCTCTTATTCGGCAAATTTTCCTTAAACATGGGTGGGCTTTTCAGAAATTGGCAAAAATGGGTGGTATTCTGTCGAAATTCACCATAAAAGTGGGTATGACGGCAACTGTCCGTAATTAGAAGAGCGTAGCTTTCTGAAAACTGGGTGGCAGACCCCCGTCCATCTGCAAGTCACGAGCCTCTCCTCCCCCCGAGAGACCTACATATTGAACTCTCCAAAATCTATTTTGAATATGCTCAATAAGAAGTATTCTAGCTCATTGCCAAGGTAGTGAAAAAGTTATAAGCCCAAAGTCAGGAACTTTTTATCCTGGGTTGACTGACAAGATGAGGTTAGGTCTTGTTCCATGAGAACAGATCAAGTCAGTCAACGAATAAACCATTTCACCCCACAACAGCAATCATGTTTCGTATATATCGCGTTGCATTTGTAATATAAGCAGGCAATGAAGGAAAGTGCAAAGAGCACCATTTCCCCACAGTTCCCTTCTCTCAATATGACACGGAAACTTGTCCCTTTTCACCTTCATGATGAAGGAGAGTGTCCCTCCCACCACCATTATTCAGGAAGGCATACAAACTTCTTTGACTTTGCTTTCAACCCGAGCGTGACGTATTTTAGCTCTGAAAATAATTCCACTTTCAGGGTACCCAGTTTCTTCCCACTACATGCCAACTGTAAGTCGAAATGTCTAGCATGTAACTAAGAAGAACGGAAAGTGCTAGATTCTAATCTTTTCTCTCTGCCTTAAACCAACTCAAAAATTCTTTGGGGCACCCAGTGCGTAAAAGTTATTTATAGTTACTACAAAATCATACCCCAGCAGAACATTGCTGGCTTCATCCGCAGCAAGATGTCATTGTCCTAAACGTTGTTCCCCACTCGTGACTTCATTCCTTACATCCTCCATAGGTGAAATTATTTCGAACTTACTTCTTCCTACAATAATATGAAGCATTTATTATAGTTTATGACTGGCGAGGATAGGCCTTGACTAGCATACCTTGTTCTTTCTTTTCAGCCGCAATAATTGACTATGGATGCTTCGAGTTCAAGCTCAAGTTCCTGGTCAGAATCGAGCTCTAGATCAAGGTCAAAATCAAAATCGAAAAGTGGCCGAAAGAAAAAGCGTTCATACTCATCATCTGCTTCGTCGACCCCAGAAAGGAAACGCCACAAACATTCCCGTAAATCAAAGAGTAAGAAGCACCGATCTGGGAAGAAAAAATCAAAGAAAAGATTACGGAATACTTCAAAAGATAGGTCTAACTCACGGAAGAGGGCAAAGAAAAGATCTGTGTCAAATGATTCCGACAAGGAGGAGTCTACCAAAAGACGGGATAGATCATATTCACCAGATAGATGTGAAAGCAGCAGATATGGACGCAGTAGAGTTCATGCATCACCACCAAGGAGGAGATCTCCAGTGTCTCGTAGGTACTCCAGAGAAATCAGGAGGTCTAGCTCAAGGCATAGAGAAGAAAGAAGTTCATGGAAAGATAGACGCAATCGCTCCAGGTCAGCTTCTAGAGGAATGTCAAATCAAAGGTCAAGGCGTAGAATCGAAAGATCTTCTTGGAGTGATAGACGTGATCATTCCAGGTCAGTTTCTAGAGGGAGATCAAATTCAAGGACAATACGTAGAGATAATCGTTCATCACTGAGGGAGAGGCGGGACCACTCAAGGTCACGATCAAGAAGGAGGTCGCGTTCTAGGTCTAAAGATAGAGTGGAAAGATCTTCGCAAAGACACAGGGATAAGCGTTCAGTGTCAGCTGCCAGAGACAGATCACGTTCAAGATCGATAAGCAAAAGAGAGAGCTCCTCACGGAGGGACAAACGTGAAAACTCAAGGTCACTTTCACAGGACAAGGAAAATTCTAAAGAATCAAGTGTGGCTAAAAATGAGGAAACAGTCAAGGACGAATCCAAGCCTTTAGAGAAGTCCAGTGTTTCCTCGCAGCAAGAAAATGCAGTTAGAAATAGGAAAGATGAGAGCATGCTGCAGAATAGCAAGGCACTGGTAAATAACTCAAAGAAGATAGAGATAAAAATTTCAGGCTCAGCTGTGAAGAAGGAAGATGATAAAAACAAAGTAAATCGAAATGAGAAAGCTGATCTAATTGGAAAATGGGAGCCAGTAGAGAAAGAGGCTCTCAAGGCATTGACAGAGTTATGTAAGACATTGACCGAAGACAAAGAAGGTGACAGTGAGGATGAGAAAGTACAAGATGCTCCTAATAGCACGAAAGAAACAGATACAGTGCGCCATCCATTTAAAGTGAAACCTGCTCCTCCCATGCCACCATTAGTTATGCCCACTATTCCCATGGTAAGTTTTAATTTGCTCTCTTTACCAATATTTATCAATAGTGATTGCCCAGAGCAGGGTAGTTATTGATATGTTTGTAAAGGCAATTCATACTAGTTTGAATACTTATGCTTTTGTAATATGATCAGGCCCGCAACTTGTTTATTTCTGATAACATAATGGTCTTTCATTCATAGGAAAATCGTGCAGAAGAGTTTCTTCACTACCTGAAGATTTTTGAGTATAACTATGGCTCTTGTTGAACTGAGATGCTGCCATTTAAAGTAGCTGGAAAATGTAAAATCGCATACCTCTCTAATGATCACGAAAAGCCATGTTTCAGAAAACCCCCTTCTGCAAAATGAATAATTATTTGGGAACTAATTGATCGATCATACATATGTAAATTATCATATGGTGTTGACAATTAGTTAAAATATTAAATAAACACAACCATGTGATTTTGCAGCTTTGGACAAAGCTCGCTTTGTAAACTTTGACACGTAGTGCTCCCAAAATGCTATCCATCCACTTGTTGATAGACCACATGATAAATCATACACCCGAAGAATTTTGAAGATGTTTGATTGTCTTAGTAGAAAGCTTGATATAAATTCTTTAATCTCTTAGATCACTCAGTGTTCTATTTCTGAAGCTATAAGTAACTTTTTAAGAGCTTCGATCTCGAAATAAGCGAAATGAGCAAAGATGTCGATCAAATCTTCCCAGACTCGAGATGAATGGGTAACAAGAGAAATTTCATTGTGATTTAGGGATTTAGAGGTCGATTAGTTAAGATCAATTGTTATCGATTGTCATATATCATTCTTTACCATTTCTTGATAATCAGTATTTAGGAGGATTGCAAAAAGGTAGGTAGTATGACTAGTTACCCATATCATCCCGATATCGAAATCTTTAAGTCTGCCAGTAAAATCAAATGATACTATTCTCCAGTTTTCAGTTTGGTTCTTGAAATTCGTTCTTTTATTTATAGCATGAAATGTAGAAAAGAAATGAATTTGGCCTAAGATGAATCGAGTGAGCGAAAGTGAATCGGTGAAAGTTCCTCATGTGGGATTAGGAAGAAAAATGCTTGGTTTCAGAAGCTACTGATTTCTAAATTTAAAAGCAATAATATTGAAATCATGCTTTGTTTGATAGCTGACATGCTCAATTTGCTTTAAAAAATCAACCAGCTTCTAATGGTCATTCCTTCTTGTGGCAATTGGAGATTTCCCGCAGAAATCCCACCCAGAACGTTCAAAGTGATACAATCAGCATTTCGTCGACTTTCCTTCCTGAGAACAATGATACTTACATGTATCAGCACATATTATCCTCTTGGGGGGAATGGCATCTCCCTGAATATATTTCTGATACAAGTGTGCAAGATTTATTCATCCTCCAAGATGAACACGCATGCCAAAAGCATTTTATGTGCCAATCCTATCTTCCGTTCAACAAGGCTATATCAGTTATTGTAGCTGTGATGTCTGTGGAAACAATATCCTTTAACTGCCGTGCGTTTTTCTCGCTCACCTGGAAGCTTTTGAGGCATGGTCTGCTCACCTACCGGGTGACTCAAGTGGCCCAACACAATCGGTTATAGAAGGATTTATGATAAGCCTATGGAAATGCTTCAAACGTTGCTTTGGCGCTGAAGGACTACCCTGCACTATAAGTATCTTTTTTGCAATTGTTTTCGGCACGTTGAATCTTCGGGAAAGAAGGATTCTGTGGAAAAGGGTAAGCCTGAAATCCTCAAAAAGTCGTCAAAAACAAGGGATCAATTTACAGCCACATCAGATTTTCAATACAGTGAGGAGCGTGTTTTATTTCAGGCTGGGAATAGGCAACTCAGTCGACAGTTTCCGGAGAAAGTTTTAAAACCTCAGGTACTTAATTGCAGCGCTAGCTGTATTATAAACTCAAACAATCGGCAAGCTCAGATATCTGTCGATTGGTGGTAACATCCCATTTGATGAAAGGAGGACAAAGTCCAAGTCAGTCGATGGGACCGGGATTTTGTCATGGTGCAATGGACTTTCCTTTTTCAGGAAGTGAAGTGTTAGAGATTGGATTGGATATGATGATCGAAGGGTACATGACATTTATGTGGCTAAAACATCATATCATAGTGATGTCAATTAATAAACAAAGGAAGCACATTCTTAACAATATTCAAAAGGGCTGTTTGGACCTTGCACCGACTAATGAGGTTAAAACAGAATTGCAAGATGGAGTTAGTGTCAATTATTAGTATCAACGCTCTGGACCTTGCACTTGTGATCCAGTTATCAGACTAGGAGATCGGACACATTTCGCTCTGAGGCTACGTTCACACTGCTTCGTTTTCATTTCTATCCGTTTTTGTTGATAAAAACGCTGCCCGTTCACATTGCTCCGTTTTCAAATGAATACGCTATGAAAACGATAGGCGATCACATAGCTCCAGCAAAACGATGCTGTTAATCCCCTGTTCAAAGCAAAGCCTTTGTTGATAACTGTCAACAAGGCGCCAATCGCAACTTTGAATGCCATTGTAATCAAAAGTCTATTAACAAAGGAATGTACAGCGTTTTCAAATGTCTCCGTTTTTGGCGTTCACACTGATAACGGATAGTTTTCAAAACGCACCGTTTTCAAATCTATGCGTTTTCATTAGCGTTTTCGAAAAGCCCCGTTTACACAGCGGGCTGGCATTCGCAAGGCAGAAACGGAGAAGTTTTACTCTGTTTTCATATGAAAACATAGCAGTGTGAACGGGGCCTGAGATTTTGTTTGATTTCTTTTTTTCATAAATATAACATTAAAAAAACTACAATACAATAATCTGAGCCAATCATAGCGGAAAAAGACACATGGTCATCTAGTCCCCACTATGAATGGCTCTCACAATGAATTTGAACAATAATCTAAAAATCAAGTAACAAAAGAACACAACGTAACACTACACCACTCTTTACCAATAACACTACGCTACATTAAGGGGGTAGGCAAGGTGAACAAAAAAAAGAAGAAGTTATTATTTTTTGGTGGATGCCTGATGGAGATGGTTTTACACAAATTACCACAAGTTTTCAAAAATTGACATTTTATTACCTTACCTGGCCCCTTAAAGTGCAACGAAAACCATGAAGAACGAAGCCACCACCAGCAACCCACAGAGCACCATTGATTTCTTCAACTGTGAAGTGGTTTTCTTTCCAATGTGAGATGTCACCAGTGTAAATCTAGGTTTCGAAATGAATCATCCGAATTAAATTATTTCATGGCAGCGATATCCGATATCCTAGCTGCAAGTAAAACAGAAAAACAACAATAACGATGGCATTTCATCCTCTTTTCTCGTATTTCTTTTCTCATGCTTACGTATATCTAGATATAGCGTGTATGTGTTTGTGTGTTTGGTTCGGCGAGGTGACTTGCATCGCTGCCATTGAACCTTAAATACCCCGTTACTCTCTAAACTGACATGCTTATGATAATACACAAACAAAGGTTGCTTAGAAAGTGTCAAAACAAAGGATCTGATTGGTTCATTGATGTCCGAAGGTGTGAGATCTAGGCTTCGCGCCTATAATTCCTGTGATTACTGTAGATCTGAAACAAATTAGTTCTAATGAGTTCGGTAAAAGCGAAGTGGGAATCGATACATTTGTGACACCAAGTAAACATGGCAACTGTTGACCGATTCAATTTTTTGATTTAAATCTAAGTAGTTGCTAGGCGTTGCTAATCTTACTTTCTACGTAACATATTCAGTTTCCAAGGCTAACGTGATTCTGTTGCTCATCTCTCAGAGCCTCATATTCAATAAAACAACAACAATGAGGCACAACTCAGTCTCTCACAAGCACTGATAGTCCTGTAACTCGAACATGTGCATATGCAATCTCAATATTAGAAACAAGTGATCAAAAATATCTGACAAGGATACAAGAGCTTTCTCAAGACACTTGTTCCAAAAGCTGTACGTGCGACATTAACCTTACATATCCGTTACTAAGAAGGAAACATTCTGTCGTATATCATTAAATTACTTGAGGGGAACAATAAGTCAAAATTAAGCTCTGTTACACAACCTACAATTTTCCTTTCCATTTTTTCCATCTTTTACTGATACAGAAATCACGGATAATAAGACACGAGCAAAAGAAAGCTTTTCCAGAGTTTTTTGCAATCAGAAATTTCATTCTTTAGGGCATTTTGGGTCTGAGATGCCCCAAACTACATATCGTTCTTGCAGCTTCAATTGCTTGGTTACAAACGATCTTTACACTTGGCAGATTTATTCGGCATTGGGGCATTGGGGCATTTTACTCATTCAGGCCATTCAAAAAGCGTACGAGGTTTCTTCAGAAAAAGGGTGTTTACAGATTTTTGAGGGATTTCTCTTAAAAAACAGAATGAGAAAGGTCTGTTAATTTTATTCCATTCCATTTTATTCCATTCCATTCCATTCCATTCCATTCCATTCCATTCCATTCCATTCCATTCCATTCCATTCCATTCCATTCCATTCCATTCCATTCCGTAAGATGCTCTTACAATGCTTTTATACAAATGCAGACAGCCTTTTAAACAAGAAAAGAGAACTCGAATGCCGACTTTTTGCAAATAACATTGATTTATGTGCAATAACTGAAGTATTAACTAAGCAGACCTTAACTACCAAAATGAAAGCTAAAGACATGTCAATCAGTGGTTACAACCTCTTCTCAAACATAGATTCTACGAACCATAGAGGAGTTGCACTCTACCTTAGTGATAAATTCAGAGCATCTGAACTGTCACACATTTGTACCGACTCATCTGTGGAGTCAGTTGTTGTTGAGTTTCAGCTAATGAATAACGAACGCGTTCTTTGTGCAGTAATATACAGAAGCCCAAGTGAAAATAATCACTCTGCCCTTCGAAATTTTTTGAAAGACATTACGTCAAAAAATCGACATCAGCACATCCTCTTCATGGGTGACTTTAACTACCCAGAAATCAACTGGGAATCGCATCACGCTAACACAAGTGACATTCATCCGGCATTTCTCTTTTTAGAGGCCGTAAATGACTGTTATTTGTCACAACATATCCAAGATCCTACAAGATACAGACTGAATCAAACGTCTAATTGCCTAGACCTCATATTCACTGACAATGAAAATTCACTTGAAAAACTCACATATGAGGATCCGCTAGGGGCGAGTGATCACATAGTACTAAGCTTTAATTACGTCCTGAATTCAGAACTCGTCCACAACAATTACGGCAAATCAAACCTATACTCCTATAACACAGGCGACTATACAAAATTGAGAGGCATCCTCATTGGAGTGAACTGGGACAGGGAATTCCAGGGACTAGATACAGAAAAGATGTTGCTATGCTTGCATACAAAGCTATTTCAGGCAGTCGAGGAATGCGTACCAAAGAAAATAACTCCAAATCCCAACCAAAAATATAAAAGACCATTATGGCTGAATAAAAGAGTTTTAAGGAGTATAAAGAAAAAACACAATGCATATAAGAGATGGCTCCTTACTAAGCATGTAAATGATTATGAACGGTACAAGAAAGTGAATAATTCGAAAAAAAGCATCGTGCGAAAGCAGATTCGAAATTTTGAAGCAGACATTGCCAATACTTCCAAAAATAACTGCAAGGGATTTTGGAAGTATGTAAATTCAAAACTAAAAACAAAGATAAAAGTTCCTGACCTGAAAACCGACCAGCGCAACACAACAGCAAGCGAACAAGAAAAAGTTAATTTGCTAAATGATTTCTTCAAACCCGTATTTGGCGAAGTGGATATACCTGAAGTGTTAGGAAGGGATGCAGAATGGCAATTCGTTGGAGTACCATTAACGGACATTCAGTTTACCGAAGAAAAAGTTCGAAACCTATTAAACAATTTGAATACATCAAAGGCAGCTGGACCTGATGATATACACCCTAGGATACTAAAAGAGTTGTCTAATGAAATTGCATATCCTATTCTCCTAATATTTCAATCGAGTTTTAGTAACAGCAACATTCCAGAACTATGGAGACTTGCAAATGTGTCTCCCATTCACAAAAAGGGAGCAAAAAACGAAAAAGAAAACTACAGGCCAATTAGTCTAACATCAATTGTGTGCAGAATTATGGAAAAAATAATCAAAGAAGGAATTGTTGATCATTTTCTTAAGAACGAACTGTTTTCGCCAGATCAGTATGGATTTAGACAGTTCAGATCATGTTTATTACAACTACTGGAAGCGTTAGAGGACTGGACATCATATCTCGACACAGGTAATCAAATTGACATCATTTATTTCGATTTCTCGAAGGCATTTGACTCAGTGTCACACAAGCTATTATTGAAAAAACTCACAGCATACGGTATCAGCGGGAAGTTACTCGATTGGATTGCGAACTTCCTAGAAAATCGAAGGCAAAGGGTTGTCCTTAACGGATGTAAATCAGATTGGGTAAAAGTTACTAGCGGGGTTCCTCAAGGTAGTGGCCTTGGACCTTTGTTATTCTTGATTTTCGTCAATGACCTACCAGGTAATATTAAGTTTTGCAAAGTGAAAATGTTTGCAGATGACGTTAAACTATACTCCAAGGCAAAAGATAATCATGCTCGTATCCAATTTGATATATCAAAAGTATGTGACTGGTCCAAGAAGTGGCAGCTACCGTTAAATTCACAAAAGTGTAAAGAATTACGACTTGGCATTAGCAAAGACAGTGCAGAGGCTTATATCTTGTCTTCTCATGACAATAAAGAGACAAGTATATCTAGGGTTGAATAGATGAAAGACCTTGGAGTGGTAATGGATAGCAAAATAAAATTTGATAAACATATAGCTGAAATATCGAGAAAAGCCACTGGAGTGCTCGCATCCATCAAGAGAACAATGACTTATATAGACAGAAATGTGTTCATTGGTCTTTATAAGAGTCTTGTCAGACCTTTGCTAGAAACATCTGTTTCCGTATGGAACCCGTATATGGTTAAGCACGTAAAACAATTAGAGGCAGTTCAAAGAAGAGCGACAAAACTCGTTCGTGGCATCAGCCAGTTATCATACAATGAAAGATTAAAAGCTTTAAAGCTGCCAACCCTTCAGCATAGGAGAAAGCGTGGTGACATGATCACAACTTACAAAATATTTCATGGCCTTGTTGATACTGGTCCTTCTAATTTCTTCAAGATCAATCAAAATAAGACAAGAGGTCATAGATACAAAATAGTATTGAACAAATGCAGACTAGATGCAAGAAAGAACTTCTATTCTCAACGAATCGTCAAAGAGTGGAACTGCTTGCCAGCGAACATCGTCGAAGCGAAGGATGTAATAACTTTTGAAAAACTCTTTGACCGCCTACACGGAGACTCAAAATTCGAGTTCAAACTAAACTAGATTATAAGTCATGACAATCAGGGTTTTATAGGCCTTGGCCTTCCAGCCCCTTTATCAACATTTATTATTATCATTATTATTATTATTATTATTATTATTATTATTATTATTATTATTATTATTATTATTATTATTATTATTATTATTATTATTATTATTATTATTATTATTATATGATATTGCAGTTTGTTCCTTACCCCCTCCCCAAAAATCGCTGCACTTACTCACTAATGTTATTGCTAGTAATTGGAAATAAACGTTCCTTTTGAATTCATGGAACATGGAATTTGAAAGGAATTCAACTTTCCACGCAATTCGAAATCTTCAGAACTGCTTTCAGGAGGAGCATCCTTGTCCCTTGAGACAAAACCATTTTAGGTACATAGGGACTATAACTTTGCTCTGAAAGCTTTCTCCTGAGTAAGCCATTTCCAGTTTGAAATAGAACATGCTCCTCATTGTTTTTAAAATCTGAGATGGCTGTAAATCGATCCCCTTTTTTTTGACGACTTTTTGAGGTTTTCCAGCATGCCCTTTGCCTCGAAATTCTTCATTTGGGGAATTTACCTTGCGGAAAAAAGAACAAAAATACTCATAATTTGGGGTAGTCTTTTGGTGGCAGAACAACGTTTCAAGCATTTCAATGGCTTCTTGCATATTTTTCTACAACAGATTTTGGCTTGATACAAGTCTTCGTTTTCTTTCTCTTCGCATTGTCATGGTGGAAAATTCGTGTCGCCCCATTTACTACGCTGTCTGAAATACTCCGAGATTAAAACTAAGACTTGTAGCAAGTCAATAACAGATTGTGCCGGGTCACTTTTTCTTGATCACCCGGTAGGTAAAATGCATTATTTGTCAGAAAGGCCAATATAAGTACTCCTTTTTTGAAATATGTTTAGAAATGGTTGAAATCTGTAAAAGAGGGGTTGAATGGGGCTAGCTGTCACATGTGACGTACTGTCAAATATTGCAGTAAAAATCAAAGCAATGCAATGAATTGGTTGAGATGAAACTGTGACAGCCAACTCCCATTGGAGCCAGCCCTACTCGCCCCTAGTTTCTGTTACCTTCGTCGCACAGCTGTAGCTTTGATTTCCCATTCAAAGATGATGTTTGTTGATAGCCATTTCCTGTCACTTTCCGCAAAAATTAACGAAGTCCTCATTCCCTACCGTATCTTTTTATTTGGCGAGAAGTGACAGAACCAGGTGAAGCGAGTGTGCGTTTGTTGTTGCTACTCTTCTCTCCGCCAGAAATCACGCTCGCGGTATCATTCAAGATTACGTGCCTCTCCATTCCAGTGCACTTATCTGGCGCAGCATGGCTCTTTGACGGGGGAAGGGAGATATGAATGGCTATCAATAAACATGATCTCATCTTTTCAATGAAATTGGTAAATAGTCTTCATTTTCAAATTCTCCGTCACCATTACTGGGTGAGTCAAAAATGGGTAACACGTTTGGCAGGCTGTGAAACTGAAAGTACGCATCGTAAATTCAAAGCTGAAATGTAGTCTATCAAAGGCTAATTTATAGATTTGAAAAGGTTTGCATGCTAAAATCACTCATCTATTTGACCCACAGAACAGGAAATTACTGATAAGGGGTTCGTCCGGGCACGACTTTTGATTCTTGTCTATGGTCTACTTGCGACTGAATTTGAATCCTTTCTCTGAAACTGGCAATTAATCGTGTTGAATTATACCGGGTGAGCGAGAAAAAAGTTCCCACTTTTGAAAATTCATAGCACCAACAGTATTTGACACATTTAAATGATTCAAGTTCTAATTGAAAGCCGAAAGATTAAAGTATATTTGTGATTTTTTTCGCTGTCTTACTAGCACTAGAAGTCTCGGCAAATTTTAACTTTGCCAAGATTTCTTAGTCGCAAGATGACCTAAAAGCGCCTAAAACATCGATCATATCAAAATGGACTCCTCACAGAGATCAATAAAGAAAATGCAATTGTTTATGTGTGAGAGATATCCACTGCATATTTATTGCCATGGGACTGAAAATTTTTGTATTTGTTTGAAAACTTGTAAGAAATGGAGGCAAAGAAACAAGACAAAAGTCTTGTTTCTTTGCCTCCATTTCTTACAAATTTTTAGTATTTTACCTACCAAATATGTTTGAAAACTGATGTGCTATAACCCTTGAGAGAGGTGAAATGTCCATTGCTTATTGTTCTGTGTAAGGAGAGTCCATAAAATCTGATCAGTGTTTTAGGCCATTTTTCAGTCATTTTCAAACCATGAAATTTTTGTAAAATCAAATTCACCGATACTTCTTGTGCTTGTAAGACAGCACGAAAAATCACAAAAATACTTTAATCTTTTGGCTTTCAATTAGAATTTGAAGCATTCAAATCTGTGAAGTGCTCTCAATGCCATGAATTTTCAAAAGTGGGAACTTTTTTATGGCTCACCAAGTACTCTACCTAGCAAACATTTGATAGTTGCTGGTAATCATTGACCAAATCAAACATTGAATTTTCGTTCCATATAAACCCAGACCTCAAAATTATGAAACTAGAGATCTTACAAATATATTCACGGCTAAGGTCAGAGTTTCACGACGTGGGATTGGTTTTCGCTTCGGATTGTCCACCCCAATCCGAAGCAGTTGCACTTCACTTTTCGAAGTGATTACACGACTTCGGATTGACTTTTGCTCGGCTTTGGGTCGCTGTTACAAGATGTGGGATTGCTATGTACTGCGGAGACAAACTTCTTTTTCGTGTCCTTGCGAATGAGAGTGCGTCAAAGTAAGGCAAAGTAATTAGAAACGAGGTTTCGGAGTGAAAATCACTTCGAATTCTGTGATTACACGAAATGGAATGCGAAGCGAAGTACTTTGGATTGATTTTCACTTCACCTCCAGAGCGGAGTGACTTTCACTCCAGTTACACCCACCGAAGTACTTTGGATCGCGTCAGCGTCTTGTAGCTGCAACCCCTATGGGAAAAGCAATCCGAAGTAAACCCAGGCCGGAGTCGTGTAATTCAGGTCTTAGTTAGCCTTTGACTGATAGATCAACAATTCAGTATTGAATATCAGCGGTGTGCGTTTATTGCACATCCCATCAAACGTATTTAACATTGTTTGACTCATCCCGTACAGTGTAATATGCAGGTTGTCACGTACATGCATTGGTATATCGATTTCATTGAGCAAGAGAGGATGACAAAATTCTACTTTATCCTGCTTGTCATGGTTAAAGGTAACTTATCAAATTTCAAGTATTGATTTTCAAAAAAGGCTCATTCCTCAAGTTTGGTTCCCACTAGACGTTCATTTGCATTAACTTGCGTTGGACAAGATGCGACGAGTTTGCATTCATTTTGACTCAACTTTGGAGCGTATGGCATGCAAAAATCACAAGACCTGATAATCCCAGTTTATTGCTGATAAAGTAGGATTATCATTTTGATAAACCGGGTTTATCACGAAAGACTAGGTTATCAACTAATAAACTGAATTTGTCAGCATTTCTTTGATAATCTGTGTTTTAGAAAAAATGATAGACGTAGTTTATTAAATCGAATTTCATTGTCACTTGATAGTTAGAATTAATGCTGATAATCATAGTTTATCAGTGTCTTGGTTTATCAGCCCCGCGTGAAATGGACAATAAGATATCATTTACATTTGCACATTGATTTGATTGTCCATTACACTTGAGATTGATTAACCAAGACGTTCAAATTCGATGATCGCAGTTATCCTGGATAAATTGCCGTTATCAGCACTAATTGTCAAGTGATAATGAAGTTAGCATTGATAAAATAAGTTTATCATTTTGATGAACCCATTTCATCAAAGAAATGTTGATAAATTCAGCTCATTAGATGATAAACCTAGTTTATCATGATAGCACTAGATGATCAAAGTTATATTCTTAGTTTATCAGTAATGGAGTAGGATGAACAGGTTTTTGTGATTTACGCGTGCCATTGGAGCGCCCTCTTCTAAATCAACGCGAAAACCAACACAACTGTTACCAAAGTAAAATTATGTTAACGTCCGTTATCTTAAAAATCGAAGTACTACATTACTTCCAACTGAGATTTAGATGACGGTTAAACTGAACCGGTACCGTTTTGCTCCGTTTCAAAGTTTTCCGGTTCAAGAGTGTTAACACCACTTCACAGAGTGTTAACACTTTGTTGTATCAGTACAGTGTAAACGGGGCCTTACACGTTGACACTGTGCCCGCAGTTTTTATCCGGTAAAAATTTTGTTACGGTTCAGAAGCCTTCGCACTTCTCCAGAACAACATCGTTCTATGGACGTGCTGAGCAAAATTGTTCCAGCTTAGCGGGAGGAGTGTAAACGTTAGGCTGATCCGTTACACTTTTGTTACGGATCCAGAGTTGTACTTGAAAAGCGTGACCGGAGTCATACCATCTTTACACTGTACCAATCAATGCACTTGTGATCCGCTGCAAAGTTGTTGCGGTTCAAGAGCCTCTGCCTGAAATATATTCTTCCATACAGGTTGTCTCAAAATAATTATGCCCCGTTTGTGTTGCTACTATTGAGGAGCCGTAGACTCAATTACCTCAGTTTTTATACAGCTGCACAGGCCAACCTTCAATTTAGAGTTTGAGATCTTGCTGGAGTTAATCTGGCTTGTGGTTGCAGATTTATGGCAGAGAAAAGGCAAAATAAGTTTTTACTTCAAAAAACATCAATTCTTTTGTTCTCCAGCAATGCCAAAATAAAGAAAATTTGCAACGAAAGGGTTCTGGCATCGTATTAGAATTGTCATTACACTCTTTAAAGAGGCAAAAAATGTACCCTCTTATGAGTAGATAACACTGCTAACCCCTTAACGATTTAGTAAACATTTTGATACGACCCTAGGACTCTTTCTGTTGAAATTACTTGATTCTGATCTTGTATGACAACAGCAAACGTGATGTTTTTGAATCAATTACTTATTTTGCCTTCTCTCTGCCATAAATCAGCAACCACTTCTTAGGTTTGACTCATACATGGTCTCGAACTCTAAGTTGAAGCCTGACCTATGCAGCAAGCAGTGCAAAAACCGAGACAATTCAATCTAAAGCTCCTCCACACCAGCCACACAAACCGTGCACAACTTTTTTGTTTTCAGGGAACACCCTGAATGAAACAAAAGTGTCACGGAGTAGTGAGAGTATAGTGTCAACGAGAGGCTGATCGGTTACAATTTTATTACCGATCAAAAGTGATACCGGTGCAGAGTAAACGGATATCATCATTCTCGCAGTCTACCATGAAACAGTGGCATGATTTTTAAAAGATAAATGTGATCCATTGCATTTCATTTAACGCAAGTGAACGCAAGGTAATGTCTTGTAGGAATCAAGCTTCATAAAGCTTATCAAAGGAGAGTGTTTTCCCATTGTGTCCATAAAATGCCACATTCTCATAGTTGAATTTTGGAATCTAATTCTAGAATGTATCTCATAAAAGGCTATCGGTCGAATATTTTTCTTAAACAAAAGGTCTGACAATGAGACATTGATTTCTGGAAAGCCCGACTGGTATGCTTTAATTTTATCTTTAGGTTTTGCACGGTGGGTCCATAGGGAATTTGCAAGGATAAACAGAGTAGATATAGGTCAAAAGAGGTAGCATCTCTTTTGGACCGTGTTATAATTGCATGTTTGATAGAAGAAGAAACAAAAGTAGAATTTTTCATTCTTGATTCTGTTATCAGCGCAAGAAGCTTGCATAGTAATTTGTATGATGTCGTCATTTTGAACAAAATCTGTTATTAAAAGAAGTTTTTTTGATATTGGATACGCTTTGAATAGTTTGGCAAAGGAAACTATGTGCAATGATCTGCTCATAATCTTCCAAAGTCTGCCAACCATCGGTCCTTGCTGTGTATCAAGACAAAAATCTATTAGGCTGTGAAACATTAAAGCACAGATTTGGAAACAGGTGGAGGTAAAGCTTCTTAGCCAGATATCCTTTGACATCAGCGGCTGCGTAGGTCAATAGTTGCTCCTTTTGAGGCTCGGTTACGGCCCCCTTTCGTAAGCTGAGGGCATATGAAGCTGACTGATTCATGCAATGCAATGCCATTCTCTCCATTGCTTATTGCAAAGCGCAGGATTGAGGCAGAGTTTTCATTGCGATGAAAATTCACGAAGCAGAAATAGTCACGAAACATTGGAAATCCACTGCAAATCTGTTTGTTGTATTACAATTGCTAACGTGAAAAATGTACGTTAAATTTCAAAAACTTTCCTGAAAATGTTCTCATGGTCGTACTTCAGTTCATCGTAAATCCGGATCTCCACTAGGCGAAAATTCCGCCCATTGGAAATTGGCCTTTATATTGCCGGAACTTTTTCCGCCTCGATATTTTTCCGCCTAGTGGAGATCTGGCTTAAGTTAGCAAGAACTAATCCCTGGTGGGAATTCCAGCGTAAAGATTAAATGATAGCGATACAGTATATTCTATGTGGACACGCCTCCACTAAGCCTTTTCAGCACTTTCATCCTATGTTGCAAAAGTGAAATTTTGTGGACATCAAGCTGAATTAACTCTTCCTTACATCCTTTGTGCCACAAAATAAGTGTCAGAGCTTTGAACTGAATCGTGTAAATTATTATTAACCGGGTTTATGGGCAGTGTCAATTTTCAAATTGTCCTCAAGTTTTCAGTAGAAATCTTAATACTGGGGTTTTCCGTTTTAATTGTGATCTTTGTTGTTCACCACCAATCGAGGTGTTTTATTACGTACTCTCGAGTACCAAATAATCGCCCCCCCCCGCTTATTAATTTTTGAAAAATTTTCCAACCCCCCCCCCCCGCTCTTATTCCAACCCCCCTTTTATTAATTTTTGGAAAAATGAAGGATATTAGACATAATTTCTGAATAAACGCAAGAAAAAGTCTCAAGAAGTGCATTCAACAGAACCAGAGTTCAAAAGTAAATATATCAGTAACATCACTGTTCACATAAATATATAACAGATAGATGTTTACCTAAGAAAAAGACTATTTTCTATTTCTCCAAGCAGCCCCCCCCCCTCGATTATTCCAACCCCCCGATTATTGTTATGTCAAACCATTTCCAACCCCCCCCCCCCGATTATTCCCACCCCCCCCCGTTTATTCGGTACTTGAGAGTAGAGGAATTAGATAAGGCTGCACTCTGATGACTTACTCAGAGACATCATCTCTGATTATGCAAGTTTGTGAAGTCTTCTAAAGTTCTTAAATAGCAGTATTGTTGCTGCATCAAGTTCATTTCTGGCAAATCTCCCAGAGCAGATTCTCATGATCGTTTACACAATACTTGTCAAGGAGCTGACATTTATTCTTGATTTGAAATTCAGTTCAATACTTGAAATTTGATTTCATATTTGATATGACGGGTCAGCCAATGAAGTAGGCCCAAGGCTGACAAATTTCTTCACGCTTTTCTGAAAGCAAGGTGTTTATAGATATATCTAAACTCATTTCGAGGGACCATTCGAGGCACCATTATGGAAACAGAGTCGCACTGACCTTTTAATGCGATCCCTGCCATTTCAGACTAAGGGTCTTTTTAACAAGATTTTCACGTTTTTCCTATGAATTGATTTATAATTGTAAATTTTTGAATTAGACCTTTCCTTTTCTTAGATTTAGTAACTATTTTAAACTTTATTTCAAAGTATTCCATACATACATAAATTCATGTATCCTACACGAAGAACATAGTAGAAGACACCCATTAGCTAAAACGAGATTTCATGAATATTTCATTTGCAGACAGTAAGTATTACTGATGTAAAGCAGCTGTAAATAAACGCACTCAGTATCGCCCCTTTCTTTATTGCACTGACTTGTCACAAAGTACGGGGTGTCCCAGAAAGTCCTTCGTTTAAAAAGTCACCAAAATTTGATTATTGCGCCCGCCTAATTTCCCTTTTTTTGTGTCGGTGATTCAAATCTATGCTAAGATAATAATATGATCGTTTTCGCTACTGAGAGGGTGTGAAATGACGCGTGGACCAACCTTATTCTGATATATACTCTTCACGAGCAACACCATAAACCTCGCGTAAGAGCCATTACGTACTGATTTTTAATCATCCTTCAGGTCTGCAATGATAGCCTGCGTTTTTTTAACCAATCATGAGATCAGCTATAGCTCGGAAAATGGTTTGGTCGTTGATGCACTTTCCATAAAGGAAATTTTAAGATGGGTCTTGTGATTATGTTAGTAAGTTTTCAAAGAAGACTATCTTTCTGGGACACCGTTGGCCCCTTTGTTGCTACCAGAGAAAAAAAATGCCCTTTTCACAGAAATGAAGCAATAAATCTAAAGTCGCCTTTTGCAGTGCTGTTGATTACTGATTTTATTTCAACAGTGTATAAGTAGTTGCTTCTTTGGAGGTTTTCGATTAAAATCAATTCCGTGCTGGTGTATTATGCAATCTTATATACATTGGATCATAACTGCATTGCTGTTGTTAGGAATAGAGCAATCGCATAATTTCCATTATTTATTTGCTGTTCTTACTTATCACAATTTTATTTATTAGAATCCAGCCCAAGCTATACAGTCTGGAATGATTCACCAAGTGGTGGGTAATGTTGGTGTTTGTCCTACCTTGCCCGGTGAAATTAGATCCACGTTTCCTGTTTCATCTGGAGTGCAGCACAGACAGAAAGAACATACAACTGATGGGACAAAAGACGAGCCTGTCTTTGATGCAGCTGGTCAGGTAACGCGCTATGCACGTTTTTTCCCGTCGAAGATTGTGAATCACTCCAAGTGTCTGTTTACATGAGCTGGGCTTGCCCGTTAGTGAGCTGGTTCGCCTTCAGCGGAGATCCTACATAACCCATTACAGCTTTGTAAATACTAAATTGTGTGTAGAAGCATGGGGCTGGCCCTTTTTGCTTCATCGTGTCTAGTATTGAGCATTGGGATCTCGCCGTGCAAGGGATAACAGTTTTATCCTCACTTCGTTGTGATTTTCCGCAACAGGACTGATGTGGTACTTGTCTTAAATGTGACCTCTTTCATTCACATGCAAGATTTCAATATTTCAGGTCGAGGTGCTTTGGCCCTAGGACATACTAACTATAACTAGTGTAGACAGGTACCGTTCCCATAACTGTGGAGATAGACCTTCATTTCACGAGAACCGCAGGATCCATGCCTGTTTGGAAACGGGTCTGTTCCTTCATTAACGCCGCAGAAGTGCATCCAGTTGGATTTGTATCTCTTCCTCTCGTGTAATTAGGGCTGTGTGTCAAAAACACGGATAGGCCATGTTATTCTTTGACAAATATCATGTGCTTACAAGAAACAAGATCGACCTCATGCGCCTGCACAAACGGGCACTGAATACAGATCCAAAGTGATCCACTATTTGGTTCAATACCATGCATAGTCAACCCCCATTTCGACGGGCTCTATTTTAATTATTCATTTTAGATTATAAGAATTTCTTGATAATATGTTATAAATCGAAAATTGTAATTAGGTTAGTTTAGTTTCTTACCAATATATATTAATTTGTAAGTTTGATAGTAGCGGGCTTCTTGAAATTATCATTGTTTACATTATTGAAGAGCTACCCTCCTTAAAGATTTGAAAGTGGATAAATTTCTAAATGATTTATCGAAATGTTTGTGAAATGTTTTCGTTTATTGAGAAATGCGTTACAATCTGTTTTAGGAAGTAAACATTAGTACGGTGATTGCCGAGCGATTGAAGGTCCAAACGGCACTGGCTTCAAACCCGTTTAATATTGAGGCCATCGCAAAGTTAAGAGACTGCGACGATAAGATAAAGAAGTGGAGCAAGTCAGGTTTGAAACC
Organism: Aurelia sp. 4 Dawson et al 2005; assembly: GCA_964019985.1. NCBI lineage: Eukaryota > Metazoa > Cnidaria > Scyphozoa > Semaeostomeae > Ulmaridae > Aurelia > Aurelia sp. 4 Dawson et al 2005. Next base: position 7,250,128 of record OZ026504.1, on the reverse strand, counting down.
GGCTCAGTTTACTGGCGAAAAAACGAAGAATATTCTTACTAGGGAAGAACTGGAGGGTGGTTATAGTGCCTGGGTAAGAAAGGTGAGTTAATTACTGACCATTATTTTGTGAAGTTTTGTCTGTCTTTATTTTTGCCGGTAATTTACTTATCTGGCAACCCAACGATTCGTTGCCTGAGATCATACCTTATGGGCACATGTTCTGTGTCAACGGTTAGTTTAGAGGCTTGGCTATCTTGTGAGATACGGTAGGTGTGAGCTAGATGTTTCTTGTCGAAAAGAAGGTAGGCAAACGTGCTCAAATTCAATCCTTAGATGGCATTGGAAAGAAACGGCCTACTTTTCCAGTCAACATTTTAGATGTGATACAAAGGGCTAAACATCAAGTCGTTCAGAGAACGCAAATTCTTTGAACCCAAAAACACATCTCTCTAAGTATTCTGCAAAGTTTTGTCACGCGTGAATTCCTCCATACTCATTTCTTTTCTCATGCCATCTAAGGCTTGAATTTTGGCAAATCTATCGATCTTCCTTTCGACATAAGAAAATGTTCGTAAAACGACGACCAACATCCTTATTACAATTTAGCCTGTCGGCAATCGGATAAAACAAAGTTTTTGAAAATGGGTTCATTGGTTATGGACATGAAAGCAATCAAACGACGATACATCATTATGGGACACTCAGTAGTAGAAAGAAACAATGAATTAAGCTATTGAACCGCAAAGTGAATTCCAAAATCACTAAAGGCTACTTACTGTCCGGCTAAATTTTACGGAAACTTCGATTTTCAGCTTGTTGCGTTTGTTGAAAGCCTATTCTACAGGTTACTGTTTAAGCCACTTTCCATCGCAATCTTAATACTGGCAGTGATAATGATTTTGATCCAAATGGGTAGCTGGAAATTGTTCAAGAGAATTTCGTCATTTAGTTCGCAGCTGTCATTTGACCTCTAAATCAAACTAAGAGCCTCTTGATCCCACTTTATGGGCACCCTCGTGCATTTGCACGAGATTTTTATGGACTGCCTACATCAGCGTGCTCCATTTTCCTAATCGTTTGACCCTTGCTTACTTTTTAGTATGATTGGTGTTTCCAGTCACGTTTTTACAATGCATTGAGTAAAAGATACCGATTGAGTCAAAAAAACGCCCGGCGTTTGAAAGGCTACTACTCCCTGAGTATATAAGCAATGATATTTTGCAATGCCTGATAACTAACATGTGCAATTATTTTTAGAAATTTCTCTGACTAAAATCGGTCACCCCGTTCAGATTCTGTAAGCGATTTGCTAAAATGACTCCCTTTGAGAAACCTTAAAAACATGCGAAAATAAAGTGAAGAATCCCTAATGTGTTAACCTCTAAGGCCTTTCAAAATTGAATTCATGCTTGACCCTTCTTTCTTGACGCACTCCAGGTACAACTGAAGTATGGCAATGCAACAAAGTTTGATGATTCGTTTTCTGTTTCAGTTTTAAGGGTTTAAAAAATTACTAAAGCCATAAGCTTGATTTTATTTTGTCAGCTGCACTGCAGTCTGTAACCAGAATTATCCAATAATAGATTAAAACAGGCACCCTAGAATCTCAGCTTTCGCCTAAGCTAATTTTTGGTAAAATGTTATCCTGGTGTCAAGAGAAAGAGTGCCGGGAGCTGTAGACTCAGTCCGCCATGATAGACCCGATTTGCTACCTACTTTGATTCGAACGTGATCATGGCGTTGATCTGTGTTTTGTGTTTTGGGATTTTCTCCTTTAAACGACACATTTCGATACCATTTTTGATGTTTCTTTCGTAATTTCTGCTTATATTTCCTATGTAGGACTTCTTTAACAACCTGAAACCAATACGTGATGGAGTTGGTCTACGGCTGTTACAGAAGATGGGATGGACGCATGGACAACCTTTGGGGAAAAATCGAGCTGGATTCTTAAATCCTGTCACATTTGAAGTAAGGACCGACCGGAGAGGGTTATCAACTGCTGAAGAAACAGAAGTAACCCTAAAGGCAAAGAGGAAAGGCCCACCCGTTGTGGAAGTGCAAGGTTCGATAATCTCTACATTAGCGTCATTGTTTTTTTTCTTAGAGTAGTAAGGAGTAGACCACACACAGAGAGAAATTTTCTCATTGGTCGGCATGTTGCTCCGTTTGCGTTTGGCACACTTAAAATTGCGTTTATTCTGGCCGCAAGTTTCTTACCCAAAGTTTTCAGTTTGTAAGAACTTCCTGGATCCTTCCAGTGTCGACTACGTCGGACACAGTGGACCAGATCAGTAAGGCATGCGCTTGCAGAGCATGTTGTACCTAAAATATGCAATGCTTCATAATAATTGAAACGACTGACTTTTAATACCCCTATTAGCACTCTAACGTTGTTGTGCTTATTTTCAGATCGCCTCGGTGTAGTTTCTAACAACAGAGATAGTTTGACTTCATTTTAAATCAGCTCTATGAATTGCCAGTGAACCCACGACTTTTCGATTTCGGCGAATGCTCATATCTTCTAATTCATGATTTTAAAACTGAATCACATTCAATCTTTCCGCAATACATCATTGTGCTTGGCCAAATTATTCTACCTGGTAAATTTCAAGTTTGTATGGCAGTTGTGCAGCTTTACGGGATGGGTGCACTGAGAGATAGCAACGAATACACATCAGTACGTCTCTTGGAATTTCTTTTTCGCAAAGTGCCACAAGCAGAACGTTAGCAAATATGGCTGTTGGTATGGATTAGGGCCTATATTTCAAGAAAAGTGTATAGTAGGTTTCTTACGTTTTACTGGTAGCATTTTGAGCTTTCTCAAGATTCATGGTAATCAATAGCCACAGTGAATAGAATTTTAAGAGGCTTGAAAGAGAAATGCAGCATTTTTCCATCATCCCTGAAGAATTTGAAACATCATTTAACATAAAAATCAATGTGTGTAATCATATAAGCATTTGTTATGTATGATATCGAATACCTTTGGTCAAATGTGGTCTTGACTGATTTTGAAACCAAGAAAATGTACATGGTGTGTAAATAAGAATTGCTCGATTTGATCAGATAGTAGAAAAACAATGTATTGAATGGGCTCTTGCTTACACAACCCTTTTCGTGAGATTTTGAATTAATTTTTGACGTCAGAATCTTCCAAATCCGCTGCAAATTCATGGAGCTACAAGCCTTTGAAGTTCAAGTTTTTGCGAAAGCTGAAACTAGTGGCCTCAAAATTGCATTTGTGACGACAATTGCATGGGCTACCGTTTCCGTTCTTTCTCAATTGTTTCACGGCAAACCAAATAGAATTTCAAAATGTTTTCAATAACCTAACTTTCAAGCGTATTGAAACTCTGAGGAGAAAGATTCAGTCTCTCGTCGAATTTGTTTCAGACTAATCTTTGTGATATATACAATCTTAAACAAATTTTAACAATTATTATCGGAATTAAATTACTTTCGAAGTCAGTTTTGGTTTGTTCCGATATTAACGGGAGGTAAGACATTGGATAACCGCTCGTTTGCATCAGTCGTGAAGCTTTTGCATCAGTCGGGGGTCTCTTGTCTGAGCCGTTGCATATTTTTTAGATTGTGAAGGCTCGCAACCTAGAGAATCTTACGGATTTTAAAAATTCTGTTCTCTAAAATTATTTCAAAATCGTGGGACAGGATTTTTTCCTGAGCTTATTCATGTTGCCCTCTTGTCAATCATTTAGTAAAGCATCGAATAACCTTATTGGAAAATCCCGTAGGCCGACTAAGTCATGATTTCTTTGTACGAAGTAAAACGAGTACATGCAGGAATGAGGTCGTGAGACACACTCACTAACTAAGGAGCCAAGCTACGGAGCCAAGCCAAGAACGCTTTTCTTTGAACATCCGATGAAAGCAAAGGATAAATCATAAGCTCTTTTCTGTTGACTATATAGATGTAATAAAGAATTTCAAAAATATAGAATGCTCATCTGACGTTTCGCTTTCGCTTTGTTTTTTCTGATGAAGCGAAAGCGAAACGTCATATGAGCATTGTATATTTTTGAAATTCTTTTTCGATGAATGCAAAGAATGCAGTCAATTGCCAACTGCTGACCAATTGCTGCACCTCCATGCCATCACATCACCGCAGTTGCTGAAATTTCTTTCGCAAACACAAAGAATGAAAAGAAGCCATTTACATTAATTGTCTTCAAGTTGTGTCCCATTTTGACCACGAAGCTAATTATTGTGGATTTAATTGCACTTCGTGTGGAGACGGTAGTTAGTCATATTTCGTTTGTCGATTCACAAATGAAAGACGTTGGCTGTTGGTTTAGCTCTAATTATTCGAACCTTTCTTGTCTCATAACAAATGTTATAGTGCACTGGGGTTGAGATACAGTGTGTCAAAGTACAACTTCGAATACTGGGCTTATGCTTAAAAACAAATGCAATGAGGGATAGTTTTTGCTTTATGACCTAAAATGTTACAGCTCGTATCAACCTACTTTATCAGGAGCTAGTAACTTGTAGATTACAAACATGCTGACGGCTAGTTAAATCATTGTATTTCCATGCCAAGGATGGCACGATCGTACCCTTCAAGGGCTCTTTTACCTGCATCACCTCCCGCAGAGGATTTGAAAGGAATGAATAGATCAGTCAGAGAAACAGGACATAGGCACCGAGGGGGCATTGGGAGGACGTGCCTTCCCCATGTTTTTGCTAAAGAACAAAAAGGTGCCCTTTTATGTTTGGTAAGTGCCCCTTTTCCTTAATGGAAAAAGCGTCGTTTAATCGCTCCTCTCCCCCCGCCCAAGTTTGAGATGTTTCTTACGGCCCTGAAATTGGAACTTTGATTCGTTATGCTATTTAAAATTTGCATTCAATGATTGGCATCGGAGTGCTTGGAGGTGGAGGATGGGCTTGTTAAGCTTATTGACACGTCTCTGGAGAAAGAATGTTTCAATTACTTTGATATAACAAACTGTTTTGGTAAAAACTATACTTTCATCGTTATTAGATCAACGTGGAAAGAGCTTTCTGCTCTTGACAAACGGAGACGTAAAATTGAGTTTTTGTGGTTTCCGACTTTATCCAGTTGCGCCGAACTACAGCTTCGTATCACTGACCATTCCAGGTTTATCTCGTCGTTTAATGGGCAGCAAATCCTGTGAAAGCTTCCACTATGGGCATATAAACTATGAACTAAAGTGAACCTTACAATTCCAATCCTTTTCCAAATTTCACTGCTATTTTTCCTGGTCAGTTGCAGTTGCTCTGCCACCTGACTGAAGGGTATTCTTCCTTCCAGTCCGCCCGTGCTCGCCAATGCTAACCCTTTCAGTTGTTAGGCCGGCCGGTCAGTGATAACCTTTTCATTCTTCCTCTCAACTAATCACATGAAGTCTTGGCATATGACTGCCATTGTTTTAACAATTGCCTAATCAACAACGTGTGTGCTCAAATCGCAACTTTCCTCGACTGTACAGAATATTAAGCAGGCTTCAGCTGTAATTAGTATACAACCATACAACATTTCGGCGACGATACCACAGAGAGCAACAGACTGTGACTACCCCCATGTTTATCAATCGGATAGAGCTACCGTTTACATTATACCGGATAGCTGTCGTCGCGTCTTGAATTCCATGCCAGTTAGGCCTTGTGCTTACATCACGAGGGAGCAATTCAGTATTGTTCTTAATTCTTTGTTTCAATTTTTATTGTTTATTATTGTTCTCAAAGAAAAGAAATTCGTTTGCAGAACGAAACGTATCGGATAGCACCATTTACATCATGCTAAAACCATGGCGGAGTGATTTTCATATCACCTACGAAGCGAAGTGATTTTCGCTCCGATTTGTAGAGCGTCTTGTATCGGATAGCTCTGGTGTGATGTAAACAGCAACCCTAGCCGATACGAAAGTTGCGCCGCGACGATAGCTATCCGGTATAGTGTAAACGGGACCTACGTAGCAACTATTTATTTCTATTCTATTTCTATTTCTAATTCTTTATACACCGAGACCCTTCAGCAACAAATAACTTTAGCAAAAAAAACATAAATCTAATTACAATCATTTTTAAAACAGAAAACAAACTACTGCTGATCTTCCAGGGGGCCGTGTTTGTATTGGTTTTCAGCTCATCAAATGACTTTTTAACTGTTTTTTATATTGATACAAGGTAGGGAGCTCCCTAATATTCATAGAAATCTCGTTCCAAGCCTTTAGAGCTGTGTAAGAAAATCTCTTTTTAGAATATTCCAGATTATACTTTGGGATTTGAAGGTTCTCACAAAATCTAGTATTATAGTTAGAGTAATGAGATCTTCGTTGAAATTTATTCCAAAGGTTTTCTGGACATAGCCTGTTCATGATCTTATATGTCATGACTGATCGATCAAACGTAATGAGTTGTTTAACTTGTAAAAAGTTCTTCGACCAGTCATCCTTTATCCTGGCAGTGTCAATTATCGAAATGGCCCTGTCCTGAAAACGCTGTAATGATTCCATTTTGGAGTTGGATACACTACCCCATATAACATCAGCGTATCTTATATGACTCTCTACGAGCGCACGATAGACATTGCTTAATTGAGATTGCGAAACAATGTTTTTTAGGGTTTTTAAAGAAGCAAGGCTCCCGCGTACTTTCGCTTTGATAGCTTTAAATTGGTCCTCCCAATTGAGTCCTTGATCGATAATTACCCCCAATGATTTCGTTTTCTTCACTCGTTTTATCTCTGAGCCATTTAATTTTAGTTTTTCTTGCTGGGTTATCTTATTAGTTCTATTTGGGTGGCCCATAAACATATATTCTGTTTTTTGGGGATTAGCACTTAATTTATTTAGTCGCATCCACTCAGAAATATTACTTAATTCATCTTGGGCTTTGCGAACCAACTCATCGACACTTGAAGATGCCAACGATACTTGAGTATCATCAGCATACATGCCAGCCTTAGATGCTTTCAAACATTTTTCAAAGTCATTTAGATACACTATGAACAGAAGAGGGCCCAAACAGGATCCTTGAGGAATCCCGCATGTGACAGTCTTAGTCCTAGACTCATAGCAGTTAAGCTAGCAGTATTGTTGTCTGCCTTCCAGATATGATCTGAACCAGTTACCAGCTAATTCTCGGATTCCATACGCTTCTAATTTTTCAAGCAAGATCTCATGGTTAACGGTGTCGAACGCTTTTTTCAGATCAAGGAATATTGCCAAATTAACCTTCCTGTGATCAATATTTTCATACCAAAACTCCGTACTGTCAATTAAAGATGTTACCGTTGAGCAGAGTTTCTGAAAAGCGGATTGGCTAATCGTCAAGATGCCACGTGATCTTAGGTAATCATACATCTGGTCATGCACGATTCTTTCCAGAATTCTAGAAAAAACGGAGATGACTGATATAGGTCTATAATTATTTGCATCACTTCTCGAGCCCGATTTGAAGATGGGAGTGACTCTCGCCAATTTCCAGATATCAGGAAAAATGCCATGCCGTAAGGAGGAGTTAAAAATCATCACTAACGGCTTACATATAACCTCTCCAGCATCCTTTATTAGCATAGTGGGAATCTTGTCGGGTCCTGGTGCCTTCCCATTTTTTAACTGCTTGATGGAGTTAAGTATGAAGATGTCGCTAACAAGATTAAACTTCATGACACTAGATTGCTTAACTACGTATTTTAGGGGATCATCATTCGTCCGTTGTTCGATTTTACCTGCAAGTTTTGGGCCTACTGTGACAAAATGATGATTTAGTGCCTCTGCTATGTCTTCTTCGTTCGTAATTCTATTGCCCTCAACGTCTAAACATGAGGTTGTTATTGATTGTGAAGATTTATCTAACACTTTGTTAATGGTCTTCCACATCTTCTTTGGGTTATCTTTATTTTCTTCTATTAACCCGCGATAATGTGTTTCTATAGCAACTTTTATCTCTTTTGTTACCTTGTTTCTAAGCTGCTTGTATACTGACCACTTCTCAGGAGATTTTTGGGCAATGCTCTTTGCCAAATCCCTTTCCTTCATCAAGTTTCTTATGGACTGATTGAGCCAGGGTGCATTTTCACTACGGACCCTTCTTTTTTTCAATGGAGCATGTATGTCTAAGATTGACTCAAAAATCTCCTGAAAAGTGGATGCCATTAAATTAGGATTTTCTGCGAGAGGAGAAAGGATGGTTGACCAATTTATCTGGCGTAGGTCATTGATGAATGATATTTTATCGTATTTGGTAAGGCTACGAGTCTCAACAATTTTCTTTTTGTTTTTCCTTTTGAGTCTCCATGCATTAACTTTTCTTATCCCATACACCATATAATGATCAACCATCCCAATTCGCAGAACATCAGCTCTTAAAATGCGCTTAGGGCTCGTTGTAGAAAAAGAAGATTTCGGAGATAATTAGCTCTCGGAGATTTCGGATATTATAGATTTCTAGATTTCGGAGATTATCAACAAGAAGATTATTAGGTGTTTGTCTTGTTGTGGTTATGGCAATTCCTTGGGCATCTGTAATCGATATATTAAAGGGGCCTTCTTCGGAAAAAACCGTATATCGGAGAGCTGCGATGTTCGCGTTTATAACAAACATGTTATCAGTATCAACATTTTCCAATATTTCTCCAAATTAAATAGAACTCAAACTGACCACAAACGTCAGACCGAGAGCTCAGCCATATCCTCACATTTGAACCGAGGCGGAAAACGAGAATTTCGGTAAAGCCGATCAGTTCCGTTTCCCGAACATTTGAATGAACGGATACAAAGGGACATTCAAACTCAATTCAAGAACGACGGGCAAGCAATCCACCACCAGCGACAACTGACCGACAATAACGAAAATATACAGCGTTTGTTCGCTAACAACGACACGTGAAAATGATAAGGTATTAAAATTTGAATTCGTTTAGATCTTTTTCTCTATATCTCCCGTTGGAGAAGTACGATTGACGAATGGCAAACGATTTTCCAAGGCTGACGTTATCTGGTTTTCGATCGGGATAGTGATATGAATCTTTGCAAGCATGATTTTCTGGGCATAGTCCTTCAAAGTTCTCGAATTTGTTTCATGTCAGATTTCTTCCAGTCAGTTCATCATAACCACGTGAATTAATGTTATCATCATTTGTATTTTAGGAAAACATCCTGTATCAGCCCTCTCAGAATTATGTTCAAAGCGAAAATGGGGACAGGCTGATTACAAGCTGATAAGCGATGCTGGACCTCCTAGCAGTAAGAATTTTCTCTTCATGGTAACAGTTAACGGACAAGACTTCAGTCCCCTTTCTCCAAGTCCAAATAAGAAGAATGCGAAGGCGCAGGCAGCCACAGTTGCTCTTCAAAAACTTGGTTTGATAACTTGAAAAATCTTTGTCGATGGTAAGAAGCAAGTATTGAAGTAAGCAATCTAATTATAGCCTGTGTTCCAGACCACTTGAAAGAAAAGTAAGTGGTCTGTGTAACTGAGTGCAAATTCGTGTACAGAAATTTTTCCCAGAATCTGAGGAAAAGTTAGTATATGTTATGAATAATTTGCATAATGACCGTTTGTTTTGTTATGGGAAAAAATCCCTGCCTCTTGCGAATCAACAGGAAACTCATATCACAATACAGAGAATAGGATATTTCAATGCCTGCTAATCCTATTGATTTTTACGTCTGTAGTGAGTTACAACCACCGGCTCGTATTTTTTCAAACACATAGATTCACAAAGACATCCGTTGTGTTCAGATTTGAGTAAACTGCAGCCAATCAGATGTGTAAGAGATTCTTTAATTACTTTGCAATTCAATTCATCGTCTGAACGCAGATTTTCACTCAGTTGCACAGACCACTTACTTTTCTTTCAAGTGGTCTGGAACACAGGCTATCTAATTAGGGCTTAGACTACGAGCAGCAAGAGCATTGAACTTTGCGTTTTGACTTAAGTTCTTTCAAAAATCGTTTTTCTATTTCATGCCTTGAATATGGAACAGCATGGCCGTATTACAGTATTAAACCTCTTTAACCTGTTTATTTTCTTTTGGAAAAAGATTGACAGTAAGTTGATTGCACTGCAAAATTTTATACAAGCATTTCTGGTGTGATAAGTAGTGTGAGATGGATCGAGGTTGGTAAAAAGAAAGTTTTCAGCGTTCGAAAAGATTCTGAAAATTCAAGAATTTACAATGTTAAATTTTTCTTAGGGTTTGTATCAAAGATCACATTGGAACATCATTTGGGAAACGCAGCTTGATTAGGAATCTCAGGGCAAGTACAGCGATAAAAAACATGATGTTGGTTGCTTCATATGTTAATCATTTCAATTTCATTTTCATTTTGCCAAATCCATGTTTTGATAATAAGTAGCGTCCAATGATAATTAAGTTGACAAGTCCATGTTAAAATTAAAATTAATAAGTGAATGAATTAATTTTAACATGTATTAATTAATTTTAACATGAATTAATTTTTAAAATTTTAATTTTAACATGGACTTGTCAACTTGATTATCATTGGACGCTACTTATTATCAAAACATGGATTTGTCAAAATGAAAATGAAATTGAAATGATTAACATATGAAGCAACCAACATCATGATGTTTTTTATCGCTGTACTTGCCCTAAGATCACATTATATTTAAGAATGCTAAAGATCCTATCAACGCAACCGTTTTCTATTGCCGAACTAATGAGTTTTATTTTGCTACCTGGTTTTGATGTATGCCACGAAAATGCTCAGATTTTAAAGCAGGTTCTTCTTTCTTCCTTTGACCTCTTTAACATCGTTGATAACTTTAGATATCATAATCTGGTGCTCATCTTGGAGAGCTTTTCTTAACCATTAAAGTTTAAGGTCTACGATATGGCGGAGGCTGCAGGAAGGAAATCTACAGTAAGTCTCGGAGTGATACCATCAGTGAATAGAAGGATGCAAGTATGGTCGTGAGATACCGTCAGTAAGGTGGCGAAATACCATTTACTGTGCGGAGGGATACTGTGATACCATCCTTTACAAAATATAAGACATTGTTTTTTTTACAGAAAGATATGCTGGGTCTCAAAATAGGACCCCTTTTGAATGAGCAGGGGAACGAAACGATAAAATATTGGGACTTTATGACTTCATAGGCAGATTTTTTTATCTTCAACTTAGATGCACATACATTGCACTTTAAAATCGTTCTCCGAACATATTTCATATTTCATATTTTCATATTTCATTTGTTTAGGGAGGGTTGCCCTTCAACCGAAGTTGTTTTTCAAGGGGCCCTCCAATTAAAAACTAATTACAATATACAATTAGAATGCCAAAAAATAAGAACCCATAATATTAAAAACCTATTTACAACTATATGATATTTACAATAAAAAAGGAAATAATCAACCCTGTATTGATTTTTTGAAACTACCCAAGGAGGATGCCGTCTTAGACTCAGCGGGAAGGCTATTCCATAGTTTAGCTCCCCGGAAAGAAAAGCATTTTTGTCCATTTGCTGATCTTTTCTTTGGCAACCTCAAATCAGTCTCAGTGTTCCGGAGGATGCGGGAGGAGCATGCTGAGTTTTTGGTAAAGAGATTACACAAGTATTGAGGAGCCAAATCATTGAGCGACTTGAAGACAATTGTTTTGGACTCATTTCCAATGAGTTCTTCAACTGTCTTCCAGCCCAACTCTGTAATAAGTGGTCTGCTTGGGGGTATCAAAGCTGCTGTTTGTTATCATCCTAGCAGCACGATTTTGAAGTTTTTGCAACTGGTTGATGTATGTAGACCCAGCACAACCCCAGACAGAACAACAATATCGAAAGTGGGGCTCGACAATACCTGTGTAAAGAGTTTTCAAACTTGCCACAGGTAGAAGGGATTTAGCATGTTTTAAAAAGCCGATCGCCCTGGAGACCTTGGTAGAAACAGCCTTGATTTGCTCTTTCCAATCTAAGTTGCAGTCGATCTGCACTCCAAGGTACTCTGTCTTTTGAACTACCTCGAGCTCATTTTCGCGTATCTTCAGTTCCAAAGCTTCATTTCGACTTCTAAGAGAGCTGCCTTTCTGCTTGGTGGACATGAGCATTGAATGAGTTTTTGCCACATTCAATGAAAGCTTATTGCCATTCAGCCACGTCTCCAGTTTCTTGAGATCGCTATTAATAGCCTCATTCAGCTGAGTCAAATCGTGAGACTGATGACAAAGACTCGTGTCATCGGCATACATTGTCACAGAGGAATCTTGGACGGCCTGGGGAAGGTCATTGATATAAATGAGGAATAGAAGAGGGCCCAGGCATGAACCCTTTGGGACTTCCACTTCTATTTCCGCAACATTTGAATCAACACCATTAACCCTACAGAATTGTTTGCGGTTGGATAGGTAAGACCTAAATCAAGACAACTCTCGCTGCTGAACTCCATATAGTTCGAGCTTTTTGCAGAGAGTATCATGGTCGACCGTATCAAATGCCTTTTTTAGGTCAATAAATACCAATCCCACAAGCTTACTGAGATCAAGCCCGTTGTACCAGTCATCACTCATTTTAAGCAAACAAGTTAGTGTGGAATGTAGCCGCAAAAACCCCGATTGGTCAGATGTAAAGAGACTATTTACTTTCATATAGTGGTACAGCTGGTTGAAAACAAGCTTTTCGAAGAGCTTTGAGATGACAGGCAAGACTGATATGGGACGATAGTTGGATTTTTCAGTCTTATCTCCCTCTTTGAAAATTGGAGTAATTCTAGCTACTTTCCATGAATCTGGGAACTGGCTAGTTTCAATGGATGTGTTAAACAGGAAAGCCAGTAAGTTTTCAATGTAGGGCAAAGCAAGCTTCAAAAAGTAACTAGAGATATTGTCAACCCCAAAGCTCTTTGTTGTCTAACATCGGAGATATTAGTTCAAAACGTCGAATTTTAGAGTGCACGTGAAACCAGTGGTTTTGTAAAAGGGCCTAGCCATGATTCAATATCACAGGCATATTGCGAAAGAATTCCAACTTTAACCTCAAGCTTTCTCTTTTGAAAATAATTTTCCTTGAAATGTTTCAATTATTCTGCAAATCATTATTCATTTGAGGAATCAATCCGTTCATTGCATTCCATCCCAAGTGTCAAAAGAGGAACGGGAACACATACACGCGCATTTTGGAGAAGTAGCATGACTTTATCATTCTTAGCACATTTTACCGTGTTTGTTTGATAATGGCGATGTCCACGAGTCTTTTTTCATTTCAAAAGTGAAGAACTGAAAGTTAAAGTTTAAATCTGGTACTTTGGGAAACATCCATGATACAAATCATGGCTAGGCCCTTTTTTCGAAACCTCTTCAAGCTTGTGTTTCCGGTGTTTGGTGGACGATTTTTAAATGCAAGGTATGTGAATCTAAGTTGAAGATTGATACATTTGCCTCTCCATTTGAAGAGAAATAATATCCTATCGCTTTGTTCCTATTTCCAGTCAAAAGGGGTACTCTTTCTTAGACACCCGGAATAACATACAATAGAGATCAGTTTGTGCAATGGAAGCTTTTGTTTGCATTTGTTTGATTTTTAGAAGAGCCAATCTGTAATTGGCAATCGTTTCTGCGATTGCTGTTTTCATCACCACAATTTAAACGAGGCTGGCGAATCATGCAGCTTCATTGGCCAAAAACTCAGTGAGCAAAATTGTCAGACGATGACACACCACTTCAATTAACCGCCTCGTTTTGGAAATTATTCAACATTCTGTCATATGAAAAATTTTAGAGGCCAAATTCAGATTTAGCTCTCAAACTTTAGTTGACCACGAGTTTTCATGTTGCTAGCGGTCATAGTGTTAATTTTATGGCGATGTAAAGTTTGAAAATCTATAAGTGATTTGACCGTGAAAATGAGTCGGGATGTAAAGTTTTACCCCGAGCAATTTTTTACTGTCAAATGTCTTATAACTCTATATACTTTGCGTTGTCAAACGGGAGCAGATTTTGTAGCGATAGAATCTCTGGTTTGTTTGCATATGACGTAATCTTGGTTGACTAGCCAATCAGAGAGCTCTATTTCTAAAGCGTCATCTGATGATAATGGCGAAGGGAAGGATTTGCTGTGGAGAAAACCACACCCTGGTCTTTTCCTCGCGACGAAAAAATACTTTCGCAAAACTCATAATTTTTGACACCTACATAGATAAGGACATTTTACATGCTTGGTTGCTTGCACTAAGCTCAGCGCCTTCTGCTCTTCGCGTGATCGCTCGCTGTTTGACTCCTCTTTCTGCACGCCCTCCACGACCCGCTGACGGCTAGGCCCTAGCTGTCAAACATCATTGCCGAACATAAACCTTCCCTCAACTTGAAAGTATCGTTAAAAAATGTAATGTATTCAGGAATTATAGGCTTGGCGTTTAGAATTTAGCCTCCTGACTTGGTTGACCTCATCGTCCTAATCAGACTGGACTTAGTCAGAAGAACCGAAAGCGAAGATCCGCAATTAAAAGTATTGTACTTACCCAACTTTCACTCACTGAGACCAAGCAATGCTGAGTAAGTAAAAGTCCATTTGTTTCATCCACAACGAAACTAATTTTCAACGATAAAATTAAACTGTTTTCACAACGCAAGTATCTCCAACGCAGCCTTGATTGCACTCTCCACAATAAAGTTCCAAACAATCTTATTTTGAGTGTGTTGTACGATATAGATTTAAATAAAACATTCAAGAATAAAATTAATCGTGCCTTGAGCAGAGTTGTTCTGAAACACGACGTTTCGAGCTGAGCCCGTTATCAAGTCAACGGGCTCAGCTCGAAACGTCGTGTTTCAGAACAACTCGGCTCAAGGTACGATTAATTTTATTCTTGAATGTTTTATCCACAATAAGTTGACGACGGTGAAATGTACATCCATTCTAAAATCTATGAAGAATGGCGTGAAAAAATCTTGCCTCCAGTCTCCAAAAATAGAAGGTATTTCCATAACAAACTTAGCTCTTGATTTTTTAGGGTAACCATTTCCTGTTCATTGTGAGGAAATTGATCAGAAAATGTATCTTGACATTCGAATCAGATAAAGTGCACCATTTTTTTTAAATAAGAAACCAGCCATAATTGTAAGCTCAGTGATTGGAAAATAAAAAACTTTTGTAATCCGCAGCTTGATTTTCCTGGGTCACTCAAGGGATTTTTGAAACTGCATTGCCCTTCTAATTAAGATCTAGATCCAGAGCAGTGGCGTCGTGGCCGGGGGGGTCAGGGGGGCTATGGCCCCCCTACGAAAATTTTGTCGGAAATTTGGGGAATTTTTCACTCTTGTCGGAAAAATTGAAATTTGATTAATCGATTCTTACATTTTATGTGGCTCATCTATGACAAGTGAAGTGCTACTGAAAGCGTCACTTTTTCCGTCAAGAACCAAAGCTTTCTACCGAAAAAGTGGGTTTTTCGGCGAAAAAACTAGGTCTGTCGCTCCAAAAAGCACTTTTTTCTGCGAAAACTGTTTTTGCCACTAAAAAGTGGTTTTTCTGGCAAAAGGTGCAATTTCCATTTGAAAAAGGAGGTACAATTTGCAAAAAATTCGAAGGAATGTACTTCGGACCAAACATTTTTGGTCCACAACTCCTGGAACTCTTCGCAAACTTTCAGATATTTTTACACAAATTCTGTTGACTAAAAGATGATACATTTACAGTTTGGTATACCTGCTTAAACTTCGATGCTTTTTATTTATGGATCGTAATTCATTTTTAGGGATGGGTAACGAGAAATTTCTAGAGGTAGTTATCCTTGAGACTTGAGGATGATACAAATGATCGCGAAGATTGAGTTAGTTTCAGTTTCGGTGAAAGCATGCTTGTGGAAACGCAGATTTAACTTATACATGCTGAAAGAATTATAAGCGCATTTTTTGAATCCAAATTTAAAAACAATCTGATTCTAAGTAATTTTGAAGCATAAAATCTTCAATTTTCCCAGGAAGACCTTGTTACAATTATCCACTAAAAAAGGGCGTTTTCCAACGATCTACAGGTATAGTTGTAGAAAATTTTCCCGGGGGCAAGCCCCCGGACCCCCAGCTTTTCTCGTTCCGCTTCTACCTCGCTTTAGCCTCACTCCAAACACGAATCTCTTCTAAAAAATAGTTGCACTGTGCTTTGGTAGATTCTTTACTGTTATGGCACTTCGAAATGAGGACAGTTCAATGATATTTGGCCATTGCAATCCATTATATCCCAATTAAACTTTGTCAGAAAAATTGCCTCTTTGTCGGAAAATTCTGACCTTTGGTTCCCCCCAAAAACTATGCTCCCACGACGCCACTGATCCAGATACTCTAGACAGCTCCAAATTTCGCACAGTTCGAAAAACTGGAAAGTACCTCAAAACCCCGGACCTGTATCTGATATAGAATTTCACAACGAGAAACTTTTATGTGAAGCTGATTTTTGAGAACTGAGTCATCCTTGAATCAATTAATTGTTTGAATCTGCCCCCTCAGAATGATGTTCTTTGTATAATGTTCCAACATTCGAATTTCTTAATTTTTTTATCTGAGAATTTGGTTTGTGATGAAGCCAGATTTTCTTATTTTCTTTGAGAAAATAAGTGTAATTGATATAACTATACTTGAAAATGATATATTAATATAGATATAACTATATCAATTTCCTCACAATAAACTGAAAATGACTGCCCCACAAAAAAGATGAAGTTTGTTATGGAAACACTTTCTATTTTTGGAGACTGGAGGCAAGATTTTTTTCGCGCCATTCTTCATAGATTTTGGAATGGATGTACATTTCACCTTCGTCAACTTATTGTGGAGAGTGCGATCAAATCTGTGTTGGAGATACTTGTGTTGTGAAAACAGTTTCATTTTATCATTAATTAGTTTTTAAACAGTTTCATTTTATCATTAATTAGTTTCAATTAGTTTTGTTGTGGATGAAACAAGTGAACTTTTGTTTACTCAGCATTGCTTGGTCTCAGTGAATGAAAATTGGGTAAGTCTAATACGTTTAATTACGCATCGTCGCTTTCGCTTCTTCTGACTAAGGCCAGTCTGATTAGGACGATGAGGTCAAGCAAGTCAGGAGGCTAATTTCTAAACGCCAAGCCTGTAACTCCTGATCACATTTGATTTTTTTAACGATACTTTCAAGTTGAGGGAAGGTTTATGTTCGGCAATGATTTTTGACAGCTAGGGCCTAGCCGTCAGTGGGTCGTGGAGGGCGTGTAGAAACAGGAGTCAAACAGCGAACGATCACGCGAAGAGCAGAAGGCGCTGAGCTCAGTGCAAGCAACCAAGCATGTAAAATGTCCTTATCTATGTAGGTGTAAAAAATTATGAGTTTTTGCGAAAGTATTTTCGTCGCAAGGAAAAAACGAGAGTGTGGTTTTCTCCATAGCAAATCCCTCCCTTCGCCATTATCATCAGATGACGCCATAGAAATAGAGCTCTCTGACTGGCTAGTCAACCAAGATTACGTCATATGTAAACAAACCAGAGATTCCATTGTTACAAACTCTGCTCCTGTTACATTGTCATAAAATCAACATCACAATTGCTAGCAATTTAAAAACATGTGGCGAGACTAAAGTTAGGGCGCCAAATCCTAATATGGGCTCAACATTTTCATATGCACAATAGAAAGAGATTTTGACAAATTTCCAAAACGAGGCTGCTTTATTAAAGTGGTGTACTAGAAAGCACCTCTCATAGTTCTCCTGTAAATTTTGTCGATGTGTCAGTCAGAAAGTCTCTTGGGTCGTTGCGATTCTTATGATGATCTTCTAGAAAGTTATCCAGTGGAAATCTGCCTTAATTCCGTTAGTTGTTGGGAATACTCTCGGGTGCCTAATACAAGGGGGGTCTTTATAACGGGGGGGGGGGTGGGAGCCCCTCAAAGAAACTAATAAACGGGGGGTGGGTCAGAAATTCGCAAAAAGCGGGTTTTTACGTTATCAAAAATAACTCTTTCTTCAACTGTTTTTGAAAGAAAACATTCGAATTAGTTTACGAGTACACTGCAATGACTTCTTTTTCTAAAAGAAGACATTTGAATTATGCCAAAATTAATAAACGGGGGGTTCTTAATAAGGGCCGGGGAGGGTGGATAAAATTTTTGAAAATTAATAAGCGTCCCCCTTGTATTAGGCACCCGAGAGTACGAACAGGCCAAGTTGCGAGCCTCGAGGAATCGCCTTAAAAAGGGCTCCAGATCGCATGCGTGGTAGCGATTAATGTCAATGACGTAATATGTAAATTAGCTTGACCGTTGAGAACAAGAGACAAAAGCAATAGCTAAGTTGCGCATGACAGTGTGAGCCCCACCGTTGATACGCTTTCAACAAAGCTGAATCACAATCGGTCAAAACAATAGGGTCAGCACTTCAATTCCCCAACAAGTTAGAGACTTGTAAAAGATCTTTTTTGCTGGCAGTCAAGAATGGAATGTTATTATCGTCAATATGCCATAATGCTTTATTGGAAATAATTGAGAACAACGCAAAATCTTTGCATGGCAATGTGATCCTTAAAAGCAATGTTGTTTACGGAATTCCGAAATAATTACAAGATCCCACTACCCGCGATGGTTAATTACAAATTTCCCACGGTTTCTCGGAGTTGTAGTACGATACTGAGACGCATTATTGTCACTGCGGCAACTGCTTTTTGCCTGCATTTCATTTCATTTCATTTCATTTTTATTTATTTAGGCACGGTAGCCCCGTCAGTCCATGAGAACTGCTTTTCAGGGGGCCGTGGCACAAACGTTACCTGTTTACGATTTCATTCTTCTCTTAAAGGTGGCAAGGGATGGTGCCTGTTTAACATCAAGTTCAAGGCTATTCCAAAGCTTAGGTCCACGAAAAGATATAGCCCATTGTTAGTTTTTCGTAAAGGTATCGAAAGATCAGCTTCGGTGTTTCTGAGTTCCCTGACATTTCGAGTCGACCTTTTTTCAAACAAGCTGGAAAGGTACTCCGGGACGAGACCGTTAAGCGATTTGTACACTGTAGTTGCGGTTTCGCCTCTAATGATGTCGCTTACAGTAGGCCATTGTAAACTTTGTATCAAACCTATAGAAGGGGTATCAAAATTGCTTTTCGTAACGATTCTAGCAACGATTCTGCAAACAAAAAATGAGGCAAACAGTCTTATTTTCATTTCATTTCATTTTCAATTTTTTAGGTATGGTAGCCCCTCAGTTAGAGAAAACTGATTTACAGGGGGGGCATGCATTAAAAGAGAAGCATCTCTGTCCTGTGGTCGTTCTTAGAAAAGGGACTCTTAGGTCATAATTCGAATTTCTGAGAGACCGTGTTGTAGAGACGTTGACTTTAGTAAACATGTCACTCATATAGGACGGTGCATCACCATTCAGGGATTTGTAAACAATCCTGGCAGATTCAAGATCAATTATTTCCCTTATTGTGGACCATCCGAGTCCACGAATGACTGGGAGTGGCGAAGCATCGAATGAGTTGTTAGTGATCAATTTTGCCGCTCGATTTTGCAGTTTTTGCAATTTTCCTATAATTGATACACCAGCATTACCCCAAACCGGGCAGCAGTATCTGAAATACTGCTCTTACAAACTCATTTCCCACTAAACTTTAGGTATCGATGAAGATTTCTGCCTAACGGTTCGTTCAGGTTTGTAGAGGTAAAAATTTCATAGCTGATATAAAAGGTAATGTCACTTAGGCCCAAGTGTGCTATTTTCTGTTATTTTCCGTTATTAGAATGTATATTGTGTTTCTAGATGGTTCTTCTGTATTATTTTTTGGTTTTTATCGCACGGTTGTTATAGGAAAGGTTAAAATTCCAAACACATAGAGGAATTATCTCATTACTTAACAAGTACATTGACGTTTTAAAGGGTCCAAGGTGGTTTGTGCAAATCAAGCCGACCTGCATGCTATATCTACGACTTTGAGGACACTACGCCCAATTCCGAGCTCACCATTCGATATATTAACCGTTGACTACAGTTCATTTGATTATGTTTTTTTCAATTCATATTTTTACACGATATCTCATCAGTTATATTGATATAAAACATGGTCCAGTTTGATAAATAGAAAAAAATGAAGAGGAAAAAAAACAAAATTGGAAAAGCTGTTGATAATTTGGACTGAATTCAATCTGAGGTCTGACCTTCCTGAGAGTCGTGATTTAGTTAGGGTTTGCTGAGCTCTTTAAATGCGTTTTAATGAATATCTGGAATAAGAGCTTCTTCTTGGTTTGGTACATAGATAGCCCCACTCTCATTTTCCTTAACCTGATACTTCAATGCATTCTGTCTAGCTTCGACTATGGCTGGTTCCAAATTGATGAGCATCAAGACAGAGATGCCATTAACATTTGCTGACACAGATTTTTTCGCCGTCTGCAACGAGGACTTTTTCCAAAGCTTCCTACATACTTATTCCACAAACTCCAAATTAGATTGCTATCAAAAAGGTTTGCTTTCCAAGTCGAAGTTTCAATCTTCGTAGTTGCAGGTAGCTTTCAGACGATATTTTTCAGCCGGTACGATCCTGTAATCAGTTTCAATGGTAACGGAAAATACAGGGATGTTCAACGTTAACCAACAACCGAAATTTGCGGGGTGAGTAGTCGAGTGGTCTACACAGTCTTCATCAGATGACTGAAATCAAGTGAGGTCAAACTCGGGAGGGATGACCTTGGAGGCTTGACCTCACAGCTCACCTCGTCGTCCTTCGGAAGGGACGTTAAACTAGGGGTCCCATGCCTGGATGCGGCATGCACAATGGACCTAAATCAACTTTAAGAAGCTAGAAATCCCGACAAGCCCACTCAATACAAATTGAAAACAAACAAACAAATAAACGCGAAGTTCTTTGGGATTTTAAATTTCGAATAAGGTATCGACTAAAGAAAAATAATTTGATAATACAAAGCCTATGTCGTCACTATGAAGTCACAAGATTTACAATAATCATGTAATTTTTATGACTGCCTAAAAGATGTGCTAAAGCAAAAATCTGAGGCTTGTGATCTTTGATAAACCAAACTAATAAACCAAGCTAAGAGAAGCTCCTTTATAGAAGACTTGTAAAACAGAAGTGTAGTTGAAAAACCAAAAGCCCACGGGAAGGGGTGCTCCAGTATCTGGTCATATTGGCATTTATGGTAGTTTTTTGTCATGAAATTCAGGGAACGAGTTATACTCTTATAACTTTTTTCTCTGATTTTTCTGATACAGGGGTTTATTATTCAGTTACTGCTCTACTAAGATTCTGGTACTGTTCTAATTGGGTGACTTTGATGCTATGCAATTGGTCCTGGCAATGCTTTGTTTTACGTCCATTATTCGGGTTACTATCAGCGATAGTTTGTCGGATTTTCTCCGGAAGAGCCAGACGTCCTTTGAAGCGCTTTGGAATCTGTGCAGTATCGATCTGAGGGTAATCGCCCTTTTGCGCATGCCCTAAAACGCTTCGCTCGTCCCGTTGACCAGCGAGACAATCATAGTCAACGTCTTTTCCTTTGTGATTCACAAGATAGGAATAAAATGTTTTAGCCGAATTTTATTCGTGGCCCATGGCCGGAAACCATCAAAATCTCGTTTTCATGGACCAAGCAGACGACGAATAAGTGAGGAAAACAATAGTAATGTGTGAAGATTTTCTAAATTTCACCTACCTTCATAAAACGTAGCCAGGACAAAAAACTGCTTGCAATTTCCCGAATTTTTTTGAAGAAATCTACTCTCCATATGTTTGGGTATACAGTTTTCAACGCCGGTCAAAATATCCCCCAATTCCAAGAAGTTATGATGCGTCAAACTCACGACCGTTGTTTCAGCATTTCTGGGCTTCCAGCATTCTTAGTACACAATTCATTCTTAAGAAGTATTCTAAAACACATGTGAAACATTACTATTCCCACAAAGTCGATACCGTGGGTTTTGGGGCCTTTTCTTCTCCGCAGATGAGCAAATCTGACCTGCTGTCGTGGATGTCCGAAATATGGCCGAGCTCTAAAATGTGCTACATCGTGTTTTTGGCTCAGAATTTTCATGTTTACCCACCTCTTTCCGTTTGTTTGAAGCATCCTGTAGTGCTGTGTATCTACCAGACTATGCTTGGTCTCCATTTGACGATTTTCTTCCACAAATAATGCAGTAAATAGCATCGTAAGCATCAAATTGCTGTCTGTTTGCGTCCAAACACTGATCTATGATCATGAAATCACGACATGCGCTGCACCTTGTGAGGTCTAGGGAAAAGGCGGGAAGGCTTCAAAATACCACGTGTCACGGGACACTGCAGTTGATGTTGTGATTCGTGATTTCGTGATCATAGGTCAGTGCTTGGGCGCTAAAAGACAACAATTGATGTTTACGATGCTATTTACTGCATTATTTGTGGGGGAAATCGTTTGATGGAGACCAAGCACAGTCTGGTAGATACACAAATTTACAGGATGCCTCATACAAAGGAAAAGAGGTCGGTACACTTGAAAGTTCTCAGCCAAAAACACGATGAAGCACATTTTAGAGCAAGGCCATATTTCGGACATCAAAAACAACAGTTCAGATTTGCTTTTTGCGAAGCAAGAAAATTCCCCCAAACCCACGATATCGACTTTGTAAGAATCAGTGATGTTTCACATGTGTTTTAGAAGATTTTTTAGTAATGGATTGTGTACTAAGAATGCTGGAAGCCCAGAAATGCTGAAAACGAACAAAGGTCATGAATTGGAGGCATCATAACTCCTTGGATTCGGGAGATATTTTGACCAGCATCCAATCCTGTATACCCAAACGTATGGAGAGAAGATTTCTTCAAAAAAATTTGGGGAATTGAAAGCATTTGTTTGTCCTGGTTGCGTTTTATGAAGGTAAGTAAAATTTAGAAAAATTTTCACACTTTTCTTCTGTCTTCCTCCCTTATTCGCCGTCTGATTGGTCCGTGAAAACGAGATTTTGATGTTTTCCGGCCATGGGCCACGAGCAAAATTTGGCTAAAACATTTGATTCCTATCTTGTGATTCACAAAAGGGGGAATTCTCAGTATCCCGAAGAAGTCTAACAAGGTCATTTTAGAGATTTAGCAGCGAAAAATGTTAATGAAAATATCATAAAATCTTCCCTAAACTCTGACATTCGGTCAGAAAAGAAATCCTTCTGCTGCACATCACACCTCCTATTACTGGATCGTGCAATGCCCACGATCGAAAAATAGGCCTCCAGCAGGAGCTTTGTATCCCAAAAGTCAAGGACGTCAAATGCAAGGAGGCTTGATTTTCGTAACCCACGCTTAAAAAATGTATGGTTCAAGCCACTGAAATGTTAATGTCCTTGAATGAAATAAGCAGTAGAACCACCTAGAAACACAACATACTTCCGATAAAGGAAAATCATAGAAAATAGCACACATTGGCCCAAATGGCATGATTTTTTATATAAATGTTTTTAATAAACAAGGTTATTAAGCGTTTCGTGGATAGAAAGTACCAAAAGTTGCCACTATACAAAAAAAAGTCCCTGATGTTTTGTTTGCCATTCTTGGGGCATTACAGTTTACAGCTAAAAAGAAGGCTTTTGGACAAGGCCTATCCACACATCCAGGTCAAAGTTGTTTTTCAAACGGCAAACCAAATTGGTGATTTTCTCCGGTTTAAGGATAGGGCTCCTACTTTCTGTTGCTTGTGAGAGCTTACTAATAGCATGAGATTGGCCATCATTGAATTCCCATCAGTCGTCAATCTACTCTGTCTTTTTCAGTTTTCCCCAGGTTCATTTTGTCTCGGTGTTTATCTCCTTTGATAACTAAACTAGCTGTTAACAAAGTTAAGTGGGTGCAGCTCAGAGCTTTTTGAACGCAATGGACAGCAAATACTCGGAGAAACAAATGCTCAGAATGAAACACGACAACTGTTTGAAGATCACAAGGCAGCTGACTAAAAAACTGACATTACTCAATGAAATATTAATAATAAATAATAATAATAATAATAATAATAATAATAATAATAATAATAACAATAATAATAATAATAATAATAATAATAAAAGCACTTATATTGCGCCATATATCCACAGGGCTCATAGGCGCATTGCAATCAAAAACACTAAGACTAATTGAAATACGATTAAAAATACAAAAAGTTTACAATGTTTCATTCAAAACCTAACTTAAACAATCCATTCAATAAAAATACTGTTCAAATAAATGGGTCTTCAAGCGAGATTTAAAAGTTTCAACTGTTGTACAAGCTCTAACCGAATAGGGGAGTCTGCTACAAAGGAAAGGGGCAACATTTACGAAGGCACGATCACCAGCAGTTGCTAATCTGGTCTTTCCTACTTCTAATAGCAGATCATCACATGCAGATCTAGTGCAACGAAAAGCCTTACGCAGTTTCAACAATTCTTTAAGATATTTTGGTGCTAGATCTTTTAAACATTTAAAAGTTAACAGAAGTATTTTGTATTGTATTCTACTTGTAATAGGCAACCAATGCAGTTGCTTCAACACCGGTGTTATGTGACAGCGTTTGCTTTCACCCTTTAATATTCTTGCCGCAGCATTCTGAACCTTTTGTAGCTTTTGTAATTCGCATGATGGTAATCCATATAACAGAGAATTGTTACAGTCAAGTCTTGACAAGACAATGGCATGAATAGCTTTTTCCGCAGCCTCCTTGGTAAGGAATCGTCGAGCAAGGCTAATGTTGTGCAGATGATATCTAGCTGCTTTGCACACTACGTTCACGTGTGATTTCAGTGTCAAATTCGTGTCGAAAACAGCACCAAGATTCCTCGCTTTTTCACTGGCTTCAATGACACAGCTTCCAACAGCGATGGTTATGTTTGACAGTTTCCTGCATTGTTTGTTGGTACCAATGATCAGCATCTCAGTTTTGTCACCATTAAGCTTAAGCCTGTTTATCATCATCCATGCTTCAATATCTTTGATACACTCTTCAATTCTTGATATAGAGAAACTTATGCAGTCAATATTAGGTGTGAATGACATGTAGATTTGTGTATCATCAGCATAGATGTGAAATTGTAGCCCTTTCTTGCGCATAATATCTCCTAATGGCAATGTATAAACCAGAAACAACAATGGTCCCAATACTGAACCTTGAGGAACAACACAGGAAAGAGTCATTTTCTTCGATGTAACATTTTTTACTTTAACAGTTTGAGAACGATCAGTTAGATAAGACTCAAACCATTTTAACGCATCTTCCACTACACCGCATCTATCATCGAGTCGTTTCAAGAGCAAGCGATGATTTACAGTATCAAAAGCCGCTGAAAGGTCGAGTAATACAAGAATGGAAACTCTTTGATTGTCCACAGCCACAAGTAAATCATTTTGGACTTTTAATAGAGCAGTCTCAGTACTATGACCTTCCTTTAGAATTAGTAATGCCAATTTGAAAACTTCAGGCATAACTGCAGATCGAAGTGATTTGTTAATGATTTGAGTCATGATTTTAACGATAATTTCTTTCGATATTGGTCTAAACTCAAGCATTAAATTGCAGTTTTCAGTCAGAAACAGTTATGATTCATGTTCAAAGTTTCTTTGGATTTGATAGCTTTATACAGTTGTGGGTGGTACCTCATGGGCTCTTTGGCAAAGATCAACACTGACATTAACTATTGAATGCAAAATAGTCATAATTGCAGCAATGGCTCTGATTGTTTCTCTGTCATGAGCTCTCAGTTACTATGATTCAAGGTTTGCTCCGATGGCAGTTATCAGTAGCAGGAACAATAATGAACAGCTTTATCATAAAAACAAACAATTTCATGTTTGATTCCATAATGTGTAAAATAAGCTGTTTTTGATCACATCAGCAACATCCGGAAATAACAGTCTCATGGCAGATTGGAGGGCAAAGACAACAACAAAACCAATCATCAGCAACAGTAATCAAACAGCTGCATCATTATGATAAATTGTTCAATCCTTCATTCCATTTGACAAAAACCTGTGTAAAATGCACAATTTTTTACTCTAACTTGCTCAATTAAGCTCATGGTGCAATGCTTTGTTGCAATGAAGGTCACAGAAAAAATGCTGCCTTCTGCTTTTACTAGAATGTCACACTCAATCCAACGCTGGTCTTGACAGGAATGTCACTGTTGAGAGACTATTTTTCAACCCTGAAATAGAGATGATGAGATATATGTGAAAGTGTCATGGATCAGCATATCAGGAAATGTTGACAATCTTTGTACCCAATAATTTTCTAAAGACAATTGTGGTAAACATTACATCAACACAGCATTAGGGGATATTTCTACCAAGATCCTTTGCATTTTAAGACAAATTCATCCGTGAAAATCAATCAAAATTCTGTCAGATGTAAGGTGTAAGTTGCCCTTTACAATTAATGTTGGTGATTGTACTTAGGCAGTGTCTGAAGGGTTGTTGCTTGATGTAGGTGTTGGTCCTGGGTTCACTTCAATATCTCATGCCAGGAGCAAAAGAAACGACACAGAAAAACTTGATACACTAATGTACATGTTATTTGGCAATTTCCCCAGTTTGGAGCATTGTTTCTAGAGAGTACTTTTATGTGTGCAAGTAAACAAAATGTCTTGGCCTAGACCTGCGTTAACTTAACTTCTTCCTGTCTTCGACGCCGATCAGCTTTGCAACCAATTCTGTACATGGTTGAAACAATAGAGAGGATAAAAAGAAATCCTCTCATATTCATAATGAAACAGGTTGATGAAAAGAGAATAATACGTACCAGAATATGTACTTCTCGTATCTTCTTGTTCTTCTCTTCTTTACCTGCCACCACACCTCTCTCGGACATCCAGTGCTGCAGACAGGGCAGACAGACGTGCATCGGGGCACATGATGCTGATGTTGTTGTTGTTGCACTATCGGTTTACATGGAAAATATCCCACGAACAGTGATTTTGAACAATCTAAATTGCCGCTGCGCGAGCCCTTCGGGCTGCTGCGCTGCAACTACATAATTTATAAGTGTTTTGCATCTATTTTGAGAATACCATATGATGATAAATAGCTTGTTTACTCTTAGTCTCATGGGTTGATAATGCATCATGTTGATTCGAAACGTTCTAGAAAATTGTGATCACTGAAAATGATTTGAGTCGTATACTTCAAGACCCTCCCTAATTCAACGACTGGATATGTCATGTCGAATGATGATGAATAGATATAATACCATGATTTTCGTCTTTTTGTCGTCCTGAGATTCATAGCCAAGTTGCGCTTTTCTTCTGACGCGTCGATTTTTTATATCAGCTATGAAATTTTTACCTGTACGAACATGAACGAAGCCTTTGGCAGAAATCATCATCGATACCTAAAGTTTAGTGGGAAATGAGTTTCTAAGACTCGGTTGTCCTCACTTTGTTACTTGCACTAGGAAAGAATCATTTTTATCGTGTTGTTTACTGCTAAAAATACTCTTTGAAAAATATGTGCCAAATAAACACACAAATTTATGCAGATTCATGGAACTGATACTTTGTTTAATTGTGGAGTCATTGAGGTTTAACTTAAAGGGAATAGACCTAGGTATATCTGGTAGTGGCTGTTAATAGGCTATAGAAAACGCCTACGCATTCATTGTTTCCTTGGCTCCACAATGAAGCCACACGTGTTGAAATTATCAAATTCAATAGATTATATTTATAACCTGGCCCGGGCCAGCGTTGAACTATGTCGATTCCCTTTAAAGGGTCTCTTTCATCCAGCATGCCTTGCACGTGTCGTCTCTTTGTTTGCCTCTGTTGCCGCCATTCTCATGGTCCACGAAAATGGCGACGAACAAAGGCAAGCCAAGAGATGACACGTGCAAGGAATGCTGTATGAAAGAGACCTTTTCAGAAAAGGTTTATTGAAACCGGATGAATACAACTGGACAATTGAAAATTTGAAATGTTTGGTTAGGCCCATTTCAAAAGTGATAGACTAGAAATGTAAAAAATCATCAAGTAAGAATTTTGGTCAACTTCGAACTGCAATTTCTCTGCACTCATTTGTCCTACATACGGATTTCTGTTCTGAATAGCGTCAAGTGTCTTCTTTATGATAGACCTAACGTTTTTGCATTTTGATCAGTTTATGTTTTGCCTTTTTATCCATGCTCTGGATCATTGTGCGCAAGTTTAGTTCAGAGTAGATGATGTAAATTGCAAGCTTTTCGAACTTACCTGGCTATCTTCCAGGGAACTTGAACGTTTTAGCAGATGACTTGATAAAAGTCCTTTTCTGTACAGGAACAAAGCTTAACTTTCAAATCTTTCCTTGGTAGACATATCGAAGATCACGATTCACTTTCTGAGTGCAATGGCGAAACTTCTACCAAAGATGTGTTTTTCGATATTCTAGAGAGCATGGTTCAAAAAATTTTCCCGCCGGGATACCCCAAATGTAGCTCGCTTTGCTCAGTCACCAAGCCCAATATGTTTATTATGCAAGTGTGCCTTCATATACAACATTTCCATAGACGACGGTTATGGAGCTTTTGATTTGCTGGATGCACCTTGATTTTGCTGATAAGAATACCGGTTTGATGATGGAAATTTGGCAAACATTTGTTGATCTATCTGCCGCGTCAAATGGCCCCTTCTCCGTTACGCAGGAAGAAGCTCTTGTTTCTGTCTTAATCCGGATCTCTACGTGGCGGAAAATGTCGAGCCTCGAAAAGTAGAACGTAGTCCTACTAGTCGTGGCTCGACATTTTTCCGCGCCGACAATTCGATCAGCGAATTAGGTTGCCGGAAATTTTTCCGCCTCGACATTTTTCCGCCCAGTGGAGATCTGGCTTTATGACAGATTTTGTGTTTGCTCATTTTATCTACACAACCAAATTGCCCATAACGTCCAAATGGGTCTAAAATTCTAATTAAGTTTCGAAAATTTGGTAACGAATTATGTATAGTACATGAAGAAGTCTGAGCAACGTAGCGAGAGATACCTACGGTTGAGAACTCTTGGCAGGTTTAGTTGAAGGGGAGGGAAGTGAGCCCCCCCCCCCCCTGCCCGGTCCAGGTAAGGTTAGATGAAACAAAAATCTATGAAATGAAAGAGATACTTCTGCCGACGTTCGCCCATTCATCTACTGCACATTTATTCAAGTAAGTACATCAATTTGTGTTCAAACAATTCGACAGTTCTTCTTGTGTTTATTGTGTCTCTTTCATTGCCTCGATTCGGTTTCGTTATTGTCTAAATATTAGTGTTGCCATTGATACCTTCTTTCAAATCCGCCTTGAATAACTGCAGCCTTGCAACCCATTTCCCATGAAATGAGTTATACTCGTCAATCAGCAAATCCAAGTCAGTGTTAGCTTGCTCTGGCTCTTTGTGATCTTGCAGGGGATATCCGTATTCTTTGTCTTCCTTCTTTTTCCTTGCGGTCGTATGAAATAAACCATATTTCCCTGCAAGTACAATGCATCCACTTAACGCAGGTACTCCAAATATGGCTTCGCATACAGTAGCAACCAACAAAAAAGAACCAAGTTTTTTCTTTGGCAGCCTGAATAGGTGCTTAATTACTGGCTGTTATTCTAAATTTTAGCCTGCAAGGTTTTTACCAGGTTCTCGCATACAGTGCCTTGCACAAATTAAAGCTGTTTTTTTTTTCAGGACAAGAATTCTGATGAGTTTTGAGAATTCAGAAGAATTCTTGACAGCATTTTTAGGTTAGAATTCTTGTTGATAGTCTTTTGTTCTACTGAAGAATTTTGATGAAATTTCCGAGTAATTCTGAAGACATGAAACGTATTGTGTAAGAACCTCCACCAGTTTCAGCCTCTGGAGGGTTCTTACTTTGGGCAATTAAAAGACTGAATTTCAGCCTCAACGTTCTTGTAAAGCCATGCTCTTTTGTGCAGGTTTCTACAGTATATCAGGTGAGTCAGTAAGATAATACTATAATTAAAAGATTTAAGTACCAATGAAGCATAGATGTTAAAAACACGACTTTTCGAGCGTATACTCGTTATCAAGTGACTCGAAATCAGTCGAGCCGAGCAAAGAGAAGACAAGATTCGATGGATAGGAAAGAATGCGAGATGCGACGTAGCATGAATAAGGAAAAGGGAGGAATAGAGAATAGAGAATGGGGAAGTGGCCTCTTGCAGATAAGTAAATTGCTTATTACGTCCACTAGGATAAAGAGTTTTTAAGTTAAAGATTAAGCGTTTCTCCAAGGTTTTGCATCTGATGGTATCCTGAGGTGCATATAACAAGCCAAGAATGGACATATCGTCAGTTGAATGATTGGTTGAATTAAAATGTTTGGATATGTTGCTGTCAGGATCGTTTTCATGGTTTACTTCGAGATGGATTTTGTTTCTTACATTGCGTTTGTGTTCTCCAAAACGGTTGTTGATTTGTCGGGAAGTTTCGCCGATATAAAAGGATTGACACTTGGTGCAGATGATACAATAGATGACACAGGATGAAGAACAGGTAAAATGAGATCTGATGTTGAAGGAACGGTTATGATTGGTGATGGTGGTCGATTGGTTGATGTGGGTACAGGTCTGACAGAGGCGATGTTGGCAGGGAGAAGTACCAGGCTGTTGTGTTGTAGTAAGGTTGGTTCTGATTAGGTGATCCTTCAAGTTCTTGTCTCTGCGAAAGGCCATTAGTGGAGGTGTATCGAAGATGTTCTTTGTATTTGTATCGTTGGTGAGAATGTTGAAGTTGCTGTAAATTATGTCCTTTACGTTGTTTTTAAAAGGGTGATAGGTCAGTGTGAAAGGAATGCAGTTGTTGCTGGTTGCGTTGTTCGATGGAAGAACTTAACTGACGATATGTCCATTCTTGGCTTGTTATATGCACCTCAGGATACCATCAGATGCAAAACCTTGGAGAAACGCTTAATCTTTAACTTAAAAACTCTTTATCCTAGTGGACGTAATAAGCAATTTACTTATCTGCAATAGGCCACTTCCCCATTCTCTATTCTCTATTCCTCCCTTTTCCTTATTCATGCTACGTCGCATCTCGCATTCTTTCCTATCCATCGAATCTTGTCTTCTCTTTGCTCGGCTCGACTGATTTCGAGTCACTTGATAACGAGTATACGCTCGAAAAGTCGTGTTTTTAACATCTATGCTTCATTGGTACTTAAATCTTTTAATTATAGTATTATCTTACTGACTCACCTGATATACTGTAGAAACCTGCACAAAAGAGCATGGCTTTACAAGAACGTTGAGGCTGAAATTCAGTCTTTTAATTGCCCAAAGTAAGAACCCTCCAGAGGCTGAAACTGGTGGAGGTTCTTACACAATACGTTTCATGTCTTCAGAATTACTCGGAAATTTCATCAAAATTCTTCAGTAGAACAAAAGACTATCAACAAGAATTCTAACCTAAAAATGCTGTCAAGAATTCTTCTGAATTCTCAAAACTCATCAGAATTCTTGTCCTGAAAAAAAAACAGCTTTAATTTGTGCAAGGCACTGTATGCGAGAACCTGGTAAAAACCTTGCAGGCTAAAATTTAGAATAACAGCAAACTTCCCGACAAATCAACAACCGTTTTGGAGAACACAAACGCAATGTAAGAAACAAAATCCATCTCGAAGTAAACCATGAAAACGATCCTGACAGCAACATATCCAAACATTTTAACTCAATTAATCACTCAACTGACGATATGTCCATTCTTGGCTTGTTATATGCACCTCAGGATACCATCAGATGCAAAACCTTGGAGAAACGCTTAATCTTTAACTTAAAAACTCTTTATCCTAGTGGACGTAATAAGCAATTTACTTATCTGCAATAGGCCACTTCCCCATTCTCTATTCTCTATTCCTCCCTTTTCCTTATTCATGCTACGTCACGTCGCATCTCGCATTCTTTCCTATCCATCGAATCTTGTCTTCTCTTTGCTCGGCTCGACTGATTTCGAGTCACTTGATAACGAGTATACGCTCGAAACGTCGTGTTTTTAACATCTATGCTTCATTGGTACTTAAATCTTTTAATTACAGTATTATCGTTTAATTTGCATACTAGTACCACACGCAACATACATATTTTATTGAGTCAGTAAGATGTTCATATCCTTGAAAGGCCGTAGCTCTCAGAAGACACACTACATTACTGTAAACTGATCATTCTTGTATAGCTAAAATATCAAGTGACGTATGACCACAAATTACCAGGATGCCCCAGAAATTAATTCTTGCGCGATATCGGAGAGATTAAATTACTTTCTTGACCTTCTTGTATTTTCATGAGAACTATAAGCTGCCTGGTAAAGGACAAAAACATTTGATAGTCGATAAACATAAAGTAAGTCGTTTCACATAATAGATAAAGTACCTTTTTTCTCGGGTAAGAGATATCATATGCATATTCATTGCCATGACTTCGAAACTCTCCCGTAGACGTTTGAAATTCTATTTCCAATATGAGGCCCTTTACATGAGACCTGACGTGCTGCATGAGTTTTCAGGCCGGTTTAAGAGTTATATCAGGTGCTGGCCATAACTGCTGTCGTGTTTACATTATGGCAGAGCGATATGAAAATTTGATTTCGGGTTGACACGAACTTTACATTCTGCTGAAATTGCGAAGACATTGATATCCCAAAACGAAACCTAGAATTTTCAAAACGAGTTTTCTTGACTCTGTTGTTAAACTGTGGAATAATATACCTCTCCATGTAAGGAAGAGCCCCACAGTTCTTGCATTGAAAAAGAAACTGAAGGACTTGTTGCTACACTAGCATTTAACCCAAAGCACAATCCTAGGAACAGCAGCACTTACCTAATGATTGCACTTCACATTATTCTTTGTAGATAGAATATAGTACATTTTTTTCTTTTACTCTTATTATTTTTTCAAAATATCATTTAATGATTAAATAAAATGAAAATGAATGTCTCGCAAAGTTTCATGTTAGGTCTGAATAAAAAGGGCCACTATCTAAAGCAAGCATCCTATGTATTGATAATTCCGGACGTTTTAAATAACAGAGGCGATTAGTGGAGTGGTTACTCGATTGTCCACCCGACCTTGTGTGGGTTTTCTAATGAAGACACGTATCAATTGGGTAGCTGTTCTTGTGGGACAACAGTTGGCTGTGTCCATATAACCAGATGTTGCTATCTGGTAATTGAAGTAATATGCAGGACCACTTTTTGTCAAAAGCACCAGGGTGGCCGCATCAGGCGGGCGGCTAATCGGACGTTGTATCAAACAGCTTCGTCTAATCAGCAATCAGGTTTTCAGTTCACTTTTCTTTCTACTATGTTCTTTTCGCATTCGATGCCTTAGTTAATGGTACGAGTCACTTGTTGCTCGCTATGTGTCCTTTCCTGCAATGAGTTGCACAGTAGTTGTATTTTGTTGCACTTTGTTCTGTTTCATTTGATTAGAAATGCAGGGATTCCTTTACGATTTGGCCTAGTGTTTAAGGCATTTGAAGCCAAGATACTTTCGTAAGTTCAATTTGTCGATATATTTTCAGTTCTCAAAAAAAATGCGTGAACAATTGCAAAGGCTACTTGGGTCCTGCCACTTTTTACTACAGTTTGACCCATTCAAATCCGTGAAACTCTGAATGCTATGAAGTTTGGAAACCGCGAACTTTTTCTGACTTACCCGATATGCAGAGCAAAATTATGTTTAGATACTACCCACTTCGGCTCTATTTACTTAATAGTAAAAAAAGACAGACAGGGGCTGAAACTCCCCTAAAGCTAAGCCTCAAAGAGGCTACCATAAAAGCACAAATTGTAGGGATTCTTACCCCCTGCGTGGTTGTGCCGTTTTTAGCTAATAAATGCTATTAGATACAGATCCAAATCCAAATAGATATTGGGCCTTCGCAGGGCTGTCGTGATAGCGGGGTAAAGGCCGACTACTTGTAGTAGTTCAAATCAGCAAGCAACACGTTTGTTTGCGACGCAGGCTCTGTTGTAGGGAGCATTTTTACTAAAAACGCGGTTGTTGCCGACCTAAACTACTTTAGCAGAAGCTTGCCTCTTGAGGTTGTGACACCCCCTGAGAGCGACTGTATGATGGAAGTAGTACTGGTATTGATTCAATCCTCAGTCTGTAGCAGGAGACAGATGGTTTGCCGGAATTCTTGAGAAAGGCTTGACACAGTTACATCGTTACCTGTTGGTTTGTTCCTGACGAAGAATTCCCAGACGATTCCTCCCACCATGAACGCACCAAGGCATCCAGCTTGAACATATACGACGAGTTTAAACATAGCTTCCTCGTAGAATAACTTCTCTGCTGCTAACACTTCCACTCTGACATCATCAGTAGGGTTCTAAGGTAGATTGACATTGCTAATGATGCTAATGATGAAAGAGTGTATCCAAATCGATTTACGAAGAACTCAGTTAAATGTCTAATTGAGCTATAGAGATCTTATAGAGGACCATTACAACCAAAAAACTCGGCATACCCGCTGAACCAGTAGAGACTTCCCAATGTGTGAAATTTAACAGCATCAAGAGTACTTGGTTGATTTGAAAGAACTGAACTCTTCTTGGTGAGCTATAGAGATCTTATATCAAAATCATTCACTAAGAGGATCATTACAACCGAAAAACTCGGCATACCGGCTGAACCCGTAAAGACTTCCGAATGCGTGAAATTTAATAGCACCAAGAGTACTTGGTTGATTTGAAAGAATTGAGCTCTTCTTGGTAGCCGAGACATGTAAGTATTTTGGCAAATTTGCTTTTGTTTTATGAGCCCTGGAAATGTGCGTAAATTTAACTTTGCAAAAATGTCATTGTTGCGACTCGCTTGATCAAATTATTAAGAAACTGCGCTTACAGAGCAATATTGTTACGGGATTGAAAGATTTCACTATGTTTAAAAATCTATTTCTTGTGATTCCTGCAAGATGTGAAATCCATTACCGTATAGCACTGTTTTAGGAGCCTCCTTGATTTGATGAAGCGTTGCAGACCCAATTTCTAAGGAATTTTGTACGCCGAAGGTTTTTAAAATAAGATTTACTTAGATAAGATAGATTTAATAAGATATTTTCAGTTGTCACGAAAACGTGAAAAAATCGCGAAAATGATTAGCTATTTCTACTTTGAATATGAATTTAAGCCATTCAAGTCCGTCGTGTACCCTTTTCCTAAGTGGGGAATTTTTTCTAGCTCATCCGGTCAAATATCTAGGACATTCTCTGCCCCCATCAAACTGTTTCTGCTGCGCGCGCATAATTCAAAATCACAAACCTCTCGAATTCATTTCTGCCCTTTTCAAAGTTTTTGGCGCCCTCGTAATGGTTCTCACGTAATTCGAAAATTCAGTTAAATCTGTCCTTGCTCTCTCACGTGTACTAATGCAATGCATTATTATAGGATTTCTGTATTTTGTATGTAAAATAAATGGGTGAAGATGATTAGTAAGGCAGTCAAGGTTGCATCACCAGATGCGCGATAAGCAACTAGAATCGACTTGTAAGATTTTGCTACATTATATGATGTTTTAAAGTTAGTTAAAGAGCGTTAGATGATTGTCTTGAAACATGTGAGAAATTGTAACATTTTATGATTTGAAGCATTGTGTGTATAATTTTCAAAGAAACTATTGCCCAAGAATGTCTACCGGATGAATCAGAAAACCGTGGGGTATTTGCGAATTAATGCTCTT
This sequence comes from Aurelia sp. 4 Dawson et al 2005, assembly GCA_964019985.1. Lineage (NCBI taxonomy): Eukaryota > Metazoa > Cnidaria > Scyphozoa > Semaeostomeae > Ulmaridae > Aurelia > Aurelia sp. 4 Dawson et al 2005. The sequence continues at coordinate 7,214,553 of OZ026504.1, read as the reverse complement.
TACTATGTAAACTTATGGACCTTGAAAAGAATTTCCATAGAGAAAAGGCTGACTTAGACTGGAATGTTTATTTGATCGAAATCTGACTTTTTGCTCCACAATAGACGATCACTGTTAGGATGGCGGTGGGGGCATTCATCCAAGATGTATTGCCTTCAATGATTGAATTATCATAGAGTCGACGGTGATTCCATCATAAAATGCAGTGCATCTTGGTCAAAATGTCCCCAAACTATTTTTCGTAAATCACAATCGATTTTAGTAAAATTTTGTCACAAAAATAAACAAACAACCAAAAGCCTGTAATCCTATTTATTCATGGAGGCAAAACAATCGCGTGAGTGCTCAAAACAGTGTAAAATGGTGGATATCGCTAAATGGCAGTTTTCCGTGCAGAAAGTGCAGGTTGCCTCGCGGTTTGCCTCGCGTGTTTTCTCAACAGGAATGACGTCAATAGCAATGAGGATCAAAAATCATCTCAATCCTTGCATTATCCTCAGGAATACTTTTGTTCTGTTTCATTAGCGATAAAGTAACAGCTCTCGTTTTATGATGGAAAGCCCTGCACTTTACACTCAACTGTTGCTGTCAGACTCGTCAGAGGCTTTGACATTATGGATTTATCTCCAGTTGAGAGGTAAGCTTTCTTAAGGGAGGCCTAATCACAAAATATTGAATCATTCATCAAGTATTTTGAAATGATGTATACCTTTACTGGTTTCAGTTCCTTTGAAATTGTTTCGAATATCCTCTGCGGATAATGATGCACATATTTTCTGAAGCACTTCTCAGTTGCCTTTGCATTTGCTCTAATTGCTACCCCATATGTCACTGAATATGGAAATTCGCGCTCTATTCTCAGCTTTTCTTTCTGTAATACGGGTTGGATTGAAGATAAGATGAAGTTGTCAATGATTCCACCATGAAGCTGGTTGGTAGTGAGGCTGTCAATGAGCTCATGATGCTGGGCAAAGGCTGTAATATTTAGTAGATTAACAGTTGTAAAATATCATTCAAGTTAAGATATAATCAAATTGTGTCACAATGAGCCTTGTCTTCAAGCGTTGTTCTAGGATCCAGAAGCATTGAAAAAACTTAAGCAGTTGAACTGAATGATGCGATGCAACTATATTTAATGATATGAATGAGTAATATGGAGAATGAGAATGATTTCGAGACTGAAATTCGTTGTTACATAAGTCCGATTGGTGCGATGTTAAGCCCAATTTCCAGTCAGCGGAATTTTCCGAGCGGGCGGAACTTTAGACAATAAAAAGTTCTCAGCTGTAACTATCTATTCAATTTCAAGGCGACATTTTATCCCGCAAACAATAGAATCCCGCCCGCTCGGAAAATTGCACTGACTGGAAATCAGCCTTTAATGAGAGTATGACACCAAGCTCACCCATGATTAGGCTGAGAAAGGGATATATTTGAAGAAAAATCATACCTAGAATCCCAAAAATAGGGATATTTTTCTTCAGAAAATATTCCAAAAGAATGTTTAAATGCTGATGAGTCCAACATCACGGAATATAATGAATTTTACCTGGTCTTACCACAGGGGCATCAGTTTAAATATTCTTACTTATTATTTAGTATTTCTCGATATTGTTATTTTGAACATTTTCACTATTTCTCGATACTGTTGTCTTTCTTGTTTCTGAAGAGCCGCGAATACTTTGACCAATGCGAAAAGCATTTGCTGCTCTTCAGAAACAAGAAAGACAACAGTATCGAGAAATAGTGAAAATATTCAAAATAACAATATCGAGAAATGCTAAATGATAACTAAGAATATTCAAACTGATGCCCTTGTGGTCTTACAACCACTTGATGCCCTAAGGTTTATGAGATTCTTCTGTTTTCAAATAAAAATATATCAATGAGATCAATGGCAATAAAGTTCAGCAATTCCAAACCTTTCTACCGGGTGAGTAAAAAAAACGCCCGACGTTTGAAAAATTGCCCTCCCTGAATATCATAATAATGACGCTAAAAGCTATCTTGTTTTATTCCCCGTACGTCTAATTAGCACAGTAATTTACCCGGCTTTAATCGGCCATTCCTTCCCGTCGAAATGAGATATTTTCTCCGGAAAGTCCCTTTCGAAAACCTGCAAAAACGAGTGAAAATTCGATATTCATACTAAGGGGAAGACTTTTCAACCCGACAGGAGAGGAGCACGTGCTAAAGCGTGCTGAAGGTCATCGCTGTGAGGTAAATACATTATGGAAATTTGCTTGCAATTTTAGCACGTTTTTAAGGTTTCTCGAAGGGAATTTTTTTTAGAAAATCACTTACAGAATCTGAAGGGAGTGACCAATTTTAGCCAGGAAAATTTCTAGAAATAATTCAACATGTTAGTTATTCAATCAGGTACTGTAAAATATCATTGCTTATATACTCAGGGAGCAGTAGCCTTTCAAACGCCGGGCGTTTTTTTTTTTACTCACCCAGTAGAAGCAATATATTTTACTGTACAACCTCTTCAGAGTTCAGTTATACTCCTGTAAAGGGGTTATCTTAAAAGGCTCTTCTTGATAAAGGGGTCTTTGGCCAACTAGAAAGGGTTTTCCATGAAATAGTATGGATGAGCGGGGTGTACCTCGTACTACTGAATTGCACCAGCCGGTACATAACACATTATTTTTCGACGCAAAATGGTTCCTTGGAGGCTTATCATGTTTTCAACAACTGAACTGCTTTCTTGCTATTTATCTGCACTGCAAACACTTTCAGACACTAGATACTTCAGACCAAATAACGTTGCAGAAGCTAACATTTCCATGCGTTGCAAGTGTGTGGCAAATGTAAACGTCTACACGGCAAACAAATGAGGCAGAAAGATTTGTTGAATAATGATAATAATAACAATAATGATAAAAATAATAATAATGGTAAAAACAATAATAATAATAATAATAATCACTTTGTTTTTACAGTTGGATAACAATTTAGCTTGTGCAAAACGTACAAACTAATAAATACTAACTAAATTGTGCTAATTTACAGGAACACTATTTAAAAATATTACAGTTACAACCCTCCCCAGTCCAAATTTTTTATGTTTTTGCCAAAACGGAGACTGCATCGCTGCTTTTGATCACATCAGTTGTACTGTGCCAAAGTATGCTACCCTGAACGCTATCGAATTGGTACCGAAAGACGCAGTAGATGCCTTTGGAAGAGTAAGAATATCTTTCATTCTCAGATTGTAATTAATTTTTTTCCTTGTGAATAAATCCCATAAGGAAGAAGGGTTTTCATGATTGAGCGATTTATATACTTCAATCACGAGTTTCTGCAAGTTCTGAACGTAAACAGTTTTTTTCTTCATTTCTAATGAGCAGTTCAAAGAATGAAGAAGTACATTTCAGGTATAATCATGGCATAACTTAAAAAGAAATTCCTTGGCACATTATGCACTGTGATCTTACAATCCACAAACCACTTCCAGTGTCTGTCTGAAAACAACCGCCTTGCTCAGCAGAATAAACATCTGCAACTGGAAGCAAACAGGCAGCGCTTTGAGAAACTATGCAAAAGGCTAATCAATTACTTAGTAAATTCAGTTTGTCTACGATAATTTTTCCATATGCAGAAACTCTGGTTTGCTGAAACCTTGTTTGAATTTTTGAAGCCTCAACATGACCTCTTCTTGGCCGGATTCAGTAAATGAGAAGTGAGTAGAGGTAATAACAGTTTAATGAAATGTTGTTCCTACGCACTGTTTATTGTGAGAACCAAATATACAGTCAATTCCGGGGGGAGCCACATAACACGTCGAGCAAACGGATAAGTGCCGTCCATATGCGAAGATTTTCGGCCTAAAGTTCTCTAAACAAGGGTCCTTTCTCGGCAGACCTTCCTTTGCCGTGGATGGTTTTGGCTGAAATCTACAAAAACTAATTAAAAATAGGTAGTTTCCTGCTAGAATTGATCGTAAAAGTGTGGAAAAGGCAAGCTTTGCAAATTAGGAGAGGATACCTTTCTGAAAATCAGGTGGCAGACCCCGTCCTTCCCCAAATCATGTACCCTCCCCCGAGTAGCCAATGTTACAACCATTGTTGCATGTCCAATGACGTCATCATTTTTTATTGTTTGGCCACAAATCTGGAGAACGACTACTTGTAATTTCCATTTCTGTAAGTTAGTAAAGCTGACGAGATTTTGTTATCATTTTAGCTGTTTTTGAAAGTGTTTGAATTGTATATTCGAGTACATCTTTCGTAATGTCGTACCATTTTAAGCCTCAAAACATTGAACTATAATTTAATCTAATATTTCAAATTTCTTTCTATCATGCATTGGGCATGCAGGCCATTTATCACATTCTTGCATTTATATTCAAGTGACAGAAGTCTAGCAAAAAAGGAGCGGTTATTTTCCCCACCCAGTTTGTATGATCTGAAAAGAATATGAGTTCGCTTTTATTGGTGGATTCAGCGATTTCACCATAAGGATCCTGTTTCAAAAATCCTTGTCACTATTCCACTGAAACATTCATAACAAACCTGACATGTCTGCATTCAGTCCAACTCCAATCTGGTATTCTTTACTTCCACTAACTGCACCAATCTGAAATAGATAAATGTCATTCTATACTACTGGGAAAATTACGCATATACCGTATCAGTCAATGAAAACTATCCGCGTTTGCAACGCAACTGTGCGCCAGACGTCAAGGCAATAATATTGCCAAATAGGTGAAGTAATAGTGAAACACGTTCAAGTAGATTTTAAAATATACATGACTGAAATAGGATACTACGTTCTGAGACTATGAGAGATTATTGTCATTAGAACGCCCCTACAAGAAATCTTTAAACGTTGCATAAAGTCAGAATTAAATGATCGAAATGGTTTTGCCCTTGTAGCAACGACTTCAACTCGTTTTAGCACATGTTGTCATGTTAGGAGGTGAACATTTTCCCGTAATAACTTAGCTATGCTAGTAGGGACGGCACTTTCATTCTCCCAAGATGATTCTATATGCTGAAGCACGTATGGATCATCACTGAAAAGTAGAAATATTAGGAAAATTTGATCGTAGTAATGCGCCAAATTTGCAGGCTTTTATAATGGCCGCATTTTAGAAAGTCCTTATGATTTCGTATTAGATTGGCCGATTTCAGTGAGTGAATTTAGAATGGATGTCTATCATAAGACAATATGTTTGCCAATATGAACGCTTTGATAACCAATGACCATGCAAATGGAACGGAACATGTTTTTATTGGTTCTTCCAATATAAGAATTCATTGTTGTTCTTTTTTGCAGCTTACATGCAGCTATAGTGTTTTCTACGTAGGTAGCATTATTTAATTCAGCAGTTTATGTGACAGAATTATTAAAGTACATACGGCAGGGGTGGATCCAGCCCAAGAGTTGACAGTCGCCAGCAGGAGCGCGAAGCGCGAGTCTGGAATGGCCCGAAGGAGTGAGCGCGAAGCGCGAGGAGTTCGGGGGGCCGGGGGCGGAGCCCCCGGAAAAATTTTTGGGGGCCACGCCCTTAGGATTGCCGGAAAACGCCCTATCTATTAAGGAGAGTGGTTTATCTGTCCATTTATTAAAGTGAGACATCACCCGTTTGGAATAAAGGATCACTCAAATTAAATGAAACCCTGAAGTTGAAAGTTTCCTTTCGTATTACCGCTCAAGAAACTTAAACAAAATCGAAGCCATCAACAGTAGAATTGGGAAGTCAATCCAACTACTGAACAATATTGAAAGCAAAATTGGCCTGTAAACTTGTAACTGATAGTGCACAAAACTTTCACGGAGTTGTTTTATTGCTTGATACAGTCCTGCGTTGTACTATATATATATAAACATTGCTTTATTACACTTCGAGAGTAAGTTTCATTCTCTACTTTCGAATCTTATCTGACGATTTGCTGTGACTAGTATCAGACAACATATTTCGCAAATGCTCCCATTTCTCGACACTGTCCTTCGTTCGCACCAATAAAGTTCAGTAGGAAATTCAATTCTCCTCTTTCGAATCTCAACAGATGATGTGCTATGACCAGTGCCAGAAGAAGAAGGAAATATTTTGCAAATGAATCCATTACTAATCCAAGACATAAGAATTGGTTTAGTGTTATGGTCACGTAGCTTGGATTGGTGTTACATCGTCTTGTTTGTATCGTTAATTTGTTTTCTAAAGAGTCCAATTGACAAGTGTGCGACTAAACGCTTCTTTGGCCGTTCTATTTTGCTTTTCATTGCAACATTCTGATTAATTCGTTTTCTTGCATGATCTTTTTAATAGACTATGCCCTGACATACGTAATCCATTTGAGTCGTGAACTCTAGAAACTTCTAGAACAATCAATTTACTTGTGAGTGTGATTAAGCAAAATTTTTATCGTTAGGCCTAAGTAAACATGTAGCCTCGTTATCATGTAATCTATTACTCATGCTGACGTAATGCCTACATAGAGCCCCCAAGAGCGTTCTAGAACCGAGTGAAAACATAAATTGCGTCATTAGCTTATCACTAATGATTAAATAGAACTGGAATATTCTAGAGAAATAGTATAAATACCGCAACTAGAGTAAAGTTGGAGAGAACCGTTTTGTTGAATCTACGATGTGCTGTGATTGATAATCGTGAGTTACTACGAGTTTTATTGTGACTATCATTGTATGAGTTATTGTCGCGGACAACTATAGGATTCCCGACAAAGTGGCACCTCCGACAGAACTTATTTGTGCGTTTAGAGAGCTAATTAATCAAGAGAGGGAACGAACTCCGAAGAATAACAATGTCTTTAGCTAAAAATCTGAAGAAGCTTGAAAACAAATCCAAACTACTGGAAATCAAGGACAAAATACAGAGAAGTTACTTCACAAGAAGAAAGAGAGAGAATTGAAAACGAAAAGTTCAAGTAATTTCACAGAAATTAGAAGAGATTTGCGATCTGCGGAATGAGATCGAGGAATTGAAGATCGTCGAAGACGAAAGCCCCGAACAGGTCGAGGATTGGGGAAAAGAATTCGAAGCCAGTACCGAGCACTCTGAACATGTAATTGAGAGTCTGAACAATGCAAACAGCTGCAATCGATAACAACCGTGAGAAAGAAAAGACATAATTGGCGAAACAAGAAGAGGAGCTCCGAATGAAAGGAAGGTATGTGGAAGAACAATGCATTGAAGAAATGCGACTGAAAATGAGAGAACAATTCAGTAAAAAGCATGCTGATGTAAAACCGCCAGCAGCCGAAGGAACAGACGTGAAAGTGAAGTTACCTAAGCTAACCATCACCAACTTCAAAGGAACGTCATTGGACTGGACAAGATCTTGGAACCAATTTACCGCAGAAATTGACTCTACGAAGATTACTGGGGTTTCCAAATTCTCTTTCCTTAAAGAGTTCCTGAATCCGAGGTGAAACCACTCATAGATAGGCTACCATTTATAGCAGAAGGGTATGAAAGGGCGAATAACATACTACAAACAAAGTTTGGAAAAACAAGTGAAGTGATAACAGCACATGTCAGAGGAGCAATAGATCTACCAACAATGAATGGATCAAACCCTGCAACAATACCCGATGTCTACGATAAATTAGTCACACAGGTTCAAACAGTAAAAACCATGGGGAAGCTCTAGATAATCAATGGGTATGTACGGTTGCTACTTGATAGACTACCTGGCATAAGATCAGACTTGGTGAGAGATTACATAAATTGGGCCAACTGGGAGTTTTCACATCTGGTTGAAGCACTTAGGCTGTGGACAGAAAGAAACCCAATTTCGACATGGTGCTCGTGAGGGTCGGTCACGTTTTTTTCGGTTGAGCGCCTGGGCTGCTAGATGCTGCATTTTCATTGGTTTTATTTTCAACGAGTAGCCTCAAAAGTGACATGTGACAAAGTCTGCAATCTACTGTACTAATTAGAGGATTTCATGTCAAGTCTTTTTTTTAATTATGCCACAGCCAAGTCGTGCAACGAAAGCGGCGAAAAGCGAGTCGATAGGCCAAGTGGAAACGGATAAAGTCGATATGATGTCATCCCTTGAACGGCTTTTAGATGACAAGCTGTTAGATTTGAAAAGGGACTTGGCTACAAAGGACTGCATCAATGAATTGAAATTACTAATCGTTAAGCAAAGAAATAGAATAGATGAATTGGAAAGTAAAGTTGTGGTAATGGAAAACCTGATTGAGAAACTGCAGGAACGCTGCGATGACAACGAACAATACCAAAGACGGCTTTGTCTTAGAATCGATGGTGTAGAGCTTCCTCAAGACAACGATGGTGAATCCGGTGATAAATGTCTGAGCACAGTGAAAAAGATTTTCAAAGAGCTGAAGGTAAATGTGCCAGATTGTGTAATTGACCGAGCGCATCGCATTGGGAAAGTCAAAGTGAATGGTGGTAAGAGATCTCGACACATTATTGTTAGGTTCACCACCTTGCGTCACCGCACCCATTTGTATCGTGCAAGGCAAAAATCAGCAAAATACAAGATTCGTCTTGATCTCACAAAGGAGAAAATGAAGTTTCTAGCTACAGCAAATGATATGCTGAAATCAAATGGAAAGGCTGAGGAAGGAAGCTTTGTGTTTGCAGACGTAAATTGCAGACCATGTTTAAAGCTGGTTGATGACTTCAAATATTTTGCAAGTGAAAAGGAGATGCTGAGATTCATTTCCAACTTAGACAAAGAAGAAGAGGACAATGATGAGAATGAAGAACTCACTGATGATGAAGAGGGAGATTAAGCTTGTGCAGCTACCTTAGCAACATGACATGTTTGCGTTTTTTGTTAGATTATCTAGCTGTATGACACTTAGTAGTGTAGTTAGCTAGCCTTGTTTTGGTGTTTCTTGACAAATCGCGAAAAAGTCCTCTTATTTTCCCCATGGGTGAAATTCATACATTTTTGCAAACAAAATGATTCCCCGACGAATGAAAACGATGAAATAAAAGAAAGGTAAATTAATTTTTTGTTTTTCACGTTTCTTAAAGATCACACATCTCATTTGGGTTTCTATAAAATAATTATTCCCCAGTCACGAGAAAACCTTATTTCTTGCTTAAATAAATTGGCTATAGAAACAAAATTGTTATTGGCAGCATCTTTTTTGGAATACATTCATGCTCGTAAATCAGAGAGCTGAATGCCGTTTTTCTATCCATTTTGTTGTGTTTTTTGTCTTGTGTGCATGTTGTTTTGCGTACTCGCTGGTTTTATATTTTTTCAATATTTCATTTGGTTTGTTATGGGGACGGGAGTTTTTCAAAGGGAGCTCAAATTTTTTGCATGCCATGGTTTTGTTCAGACATCTTAGCATCGGTGAGAGGATTGTTCTCTCGTGATGTTGGTTGATATCAATCAATGGCGAGCAGCAATTGGTTGTTTTCGTGCCTTCACGTGCAGATCAGCGAGATTTCGCTACGTACTTAGGTTTTTCTCGGTGCTGTTACAAATTATTAGGCTGTATCAATTTGTCGTTTGGTTCATCTTCATCTCTCTACTTATTTTACCCCTTTCGGTTAGCAGTGACAGGAACCTGGAGAGGAACATGTCGGGAAAGGCTGTACAATGAGCTTGGATGGGAATCTTTAAGTTCAAGAAGATGGAGTAGACGTCTAATTCTTTTCTATGAATTCATCAATAACTTGACGCCTGACTACACGCGAGATCCCATTCCACCGCTGCATGAAACAAACTATATTTTTCGAAACCAGCCAGTAGTAGGACAAATAAGGGCAAGAACGGAAAAATTCAGAACTAGTTTTTATCCAAACTGCTTGTTTGAGTGGAATAAACTTGATCCTGTGTTGAGGGCATCCACTTCAGTTAGCATTTTTAAAAAGAATTTATTTTCACAGATTAGCCCTCCTGCTAACTCCGTATATGGTATTCACAATCTTAAAGGGATTGCGTACTTAACTCAGTTGAGAGTTGGACTAAGCAAACTCAATTTTCACAAATTCAGACACAATTTTAAAGATACAATAAACCCAATGTGCCCAATAAATGATGGCATAGAGGACACGGAACACTTTTTGCTGCTCTGCAGTTCTTTCACAGAGTATAGGCGCAGTCTTCTCGCTGGTGCTAACGATGTGCTCCAAACGCACGGATATTCCGAGTCTCTGAGCTCTAATATTTTACAGATTCTTTTATACGGGGATAAAAACCTGCCTTTGGGAGGCAAATGCTTTAATCCTGAACTTAACGATTACGTTTATCTTGGAAACAGAACGCTTTGATTAATCTATCCATTTCCCTACGAATACCCCCATACCCCAACCCTATTTGTATTTAGTGTTGTTCGTAGTTACTTTTTGCGTAATAGTTTGAGGTAGCTTGCAACCAAGTAAGAAATTTTCTTTCCACCCTAAATCTTTGGGTTCGAAGAACAAACAAATTTTATCCAGGTTTCAAAGTCTCAGACTTGTTTATATCTGGAATTAATTGGTAACAAGCTACCTACACTCAAAGTTTAATGCCGTATTTAATTGTATGTTGTTCGTTTATGTTTTTCGTTCCCTCGTTGTTTCTTTGGGTAAAGTTTCTTGTATTGTCCTCGTGTTGTTTCATGTAGCCAAGGGGTAGCCGTGTAATCTCGCTCCTCTTGGAATTGTCCCTGTAGTGTCCTATAGTCATAATTAGAAAGTAAAGTAGAACGTAACCAATATTGTAAATTTTTTATCTGAATGTAAAAAAAACCAATTTCAGACGAGAAGAAGGAGCATACAATACAACGGAATTTTCAAAGGACACTTCAAACGCGACAGAAACAATGGAAAACGAGGATTGGTGTGTATTGCGACACTGAAATGCATAAATCCATAAATTGCCAGCAAGTCTCATCCACTGAAGCACTAAAACAAGTCATTGCTAGGAAAAGGCTATGTTTCAACTTTCTTGGCGCTGGTCATAGAGCAACAGAGTGTTGCAGCAAACAGAGCTGCACCAAGTGTGGTTCAAGGCATAACGCCTCTATTCGTGACAAATCACATTGGCACATTAAGTTGCCAGCACAATGATGTTGACAACAGAAACCCAACATATTGCATATACAGTTGCAGTGGTAAAATTCAACGGAATTAAGTGCAGAGCACTATTAGACACTGGCGCAGGTAGCTCTTATGCTTCAGCCTCACTGATAAACCGGCTTGGTATTCCAGCTACAAGAGTTGAGAGCAGGAGAATAGAGACCATGGTGCACACAACTGTAAGAAAGATACCGTACAAGTCTACAACCTGAAAATAACAAACTTTGAGGAAGACTTCGAGATGTGTGCTGATGTCAGCAAGGTTGATGAGGATGTCCTATTGTCCCTAGAAAATCCAAGGTATGAAGCAATGTTGACTAGATATAAACACCTCAGTTACATACGGCTGAACGACATGGACAATAAGAGTGAGCTCCAGTACACTTTAGTTCTTGGAACAAGTGAGTATTCTAGAGCCAATTTCATCTCATTTCAAATCAATATTTAAAGTTGGTATTTGCAGTAGTATTAAGCTAACACTAATTCAAACCAACTATTTACAAACATAACATATACAAAGTCGAACAAATAATATTTATAATCAGCGACATATTTTACAGGTGCATCTATCTGCTGTCCAGCCTTTGATCCTCTTTTTTAAAACGCGCCAGTGTTGGTACTTGTTTGATACTGTCATCAAGAGTTTTCCGTAGGAAACTACCTCGGAAAGACAGTGAATCGAGTCCAAAGCCAAGTGTCTTAATTGTTGGCAGCTTGCACAAGTTTTGCATTCTTAAGCTGTACGTTATGGGTTTCTATTCATGAAATTCCCATACAATTGAAGGGTTCAAGTGATTTATGGACTTGTAAATTTCTGTCATCAGTTTCAGTATCAAGACAGCTTCAAGCCAAGGATTGGAAATCCAAGAGAACCTGTGGCCGAATATACCCCCCTTGGAAGGGCAATAATTTTACCTGAGGCTGAGTTGGAAGTGTCAAACTTACACCTTGCAAAATCAGCTACTGAGGATTATGACCGCTTGTGCAGTTGGGACGTACTTGGAATTGAGGACTTTCCAGCTGAGTATCAAAGTACAGTTTATGAAGATTTTAAGAAGCAGCTAACAAGGTGTGATGAAGGCTGGTATGAGACTAGACATCTTTGGAAAGTAGGTCACCCAGCGCTACCTACAAAGGGAAAAGGAAGCTTGGCAAGATTATCAACATTGTTGAAGAAATTGAAACGCCGACCTGAATTGTATCAAGATAACAATACTGTCATCAAAGACTATCTTTCATCCCAAGGTATTTTATTTTAAAAGGTATTTTACATCCCACATAAAGCAGTCGTTCGAAAACAAGCTGAGAGTAGAAAGTTGCGAGTGGTTGACATCCTTTAAATTTGAAGATGGTATAGAATGTGTTAGCTTTGAAATCAACCTTAGGAAGAAAAATGGGCTGTTTTCAGTGTTTATCGATCACCAACACAACTGCAACAATTCCTCCATAAAAGTTTAGGTACAGCTTTAGATCATTATAGTTCAAAGTATGAGAATTTCATGTTTTTAGGAGATTTTAATGCTGAAAAGATGGATGAATGCATACAGAACTTTTGAATACTTATAGCATGAAGAAATTAGTAGAGGAACCTTCTTGCTATAAGGCCGAGACCCCAAGATGTATTGATTTAATTTTAACAAATCGTAATCAAAGTATGCAGCACACCACTGCAATAGAAACATGCTTATGCTTGTCACCGTGTCGAAAATCACGTTTCTAAAGCAAGGTCCCTCTATCATAAATTGCAGGAGTTACAAAAATTTTGACAAAACCAGTTTCAAGCAAGACTTGCGGATTGAGCTCGGCAACGTGGATACTTCAAATATAAACTATGGGGCTTTTGAAACAGCTTTTGATAAGGTTTTGAATCAACATGCGCCACTGAAGAAAAATATGTCATAGGTAACGATGCACCCTTTATGACTAAGGCACTCCGGAAGGCTGTCATATTAGGTACTAGATGGCGTAACAAATATAACCAAAACAGAATAGCTGAAAACTGGAATAACTTTCGTCGACAACGTAACCTTTGCGTCAAACTCTTTAGAACAGAGAAAAAGAGATTTTACAATAATTTGGATGTGAAACTCATCACTGACAATAAAAAATTTTGGAAAACGGTCAAACCACTGTTCTCTGATCAAATAAAGACTCAAAGTAAGAAAGTCCTAGTGGAAAATGACGAGGTTATCTCTGATGATCATCAGGTTGCAGAAGTTTTTAGCAATTATTTTGTAACTGTAACAGAAACCCTTGGTATTGCCGAGAATTTAGACAATGTTCGTTCAACGGAAGGTATCATCGATCCAGTTAATATAGCAATTGAAAAGTATGCAAACCATCCCAGCTTAAAAGCTATTCTGACACGTTTACCAGTTTTAGCTTGTTTTTCCTTTGAGCATATCACTATTTCGAAAATTGAAACGGAAATAAAAATTTGAATTCAAATAAGGCTAGAAATTTTGGCAATATCCCAGCAAAGCTACTCATAACTAATTCAAACATCTGCGCTGAACCCTTCTAAAAAAGTTTCAACGAGTGTGTGAGCAATAGACGATTACGCTAAAGAGGGCTTCAAGGAACTGTTTATGGAGATGCACTGCGTTCTTTAATTGAATCCCTATAGAATCGTTAAGGATTCGCAATTAGAATGTAATGCATCTTGTTAAAAAGTTCCTCGCCACCATCTTTAGCGTAATCGTCTATTGTCGGTTTCCTGATGAACTAAAAGCTGCAGACATGTCGTCCCTTTTTAAGAAAGATGTTTCTAGTTCTAAGACAAGCGTCTTGCCCACTGTCTCTAAAATTTATGAAAGACTCATGTACAAGCAAGTGATAGAGCATATGACTGCTTACTTATCAGATTTGTTATGTGGTTTTCGACAAGGATACAATGCACAACATGCCTTAACTCGTTTTCTTGAAAAATGTAAAATATACTTAGACTTTGGAGGAAAAGCTGGGGCTATCTTTATGGATCTCTCCAAGGCATTCGATTACGTCAAGCACGATCTCCTTATTGCTAAACTGCATTTGAGCCATGATGCGTTGACCTTTTTGTATAGTTATTTAAGTGACAGGCGGCAACGAGTTAAAATGAATGGTTCGTTTAGTTCTAAGAAGAAACTGAATTCGGGTGTTCCACAGGGATCGGTTTTAGGACCCCTACCTTTTAACATTTATTTGATCGATTTGTTGATTTCTGTTGATGATATTGAAATATGTAATTATGTTGATGACACCACCCTTTATAGCTACATGTGACCAAAATCTACAAAATGTAGTAGAAAGGCTGGAAAACGTCTCTTTAAAAGTAATAAATTGGTTCTCTGGCAACTGCCTCAAGCTAAATGAAGATAAATGCCACTTTCAAGCATTAGGTGCCTCTCATGACGAACCAGTCACCATCAAGATTGGGAATGCATCTGTGCAGGATAGCAATAAGTTGTATGCTCTCTCACGTATTGCCCCCTTCATGGATCAAGGCAAATAACGATACTTAATGAGAGCTTTATAAATAGCCAGTTTCAATACTGTCCCTTGGCGTGGATGTTCCACAGCCGACAACTTCATCACAAAATTGATAGAATTCAAGAGAGAGCACTAAGAGTTACTTACCAGGATTATGAATCCAGCTTTGAGGTTTTAATGGAAAAGGATAGATCAATAACTGTGCACCAAAGAAAGATGCAGTATCTCATCACGGAAATGTGTAAGACCAAAAATGGCTTGAATCCAGCTTTAATGAGAGAGACTTTTTGTGAACGAGACAGTCAATATAGTCTGAGGAACTCTAACGATTTTTCTCTTCCTAGAATTAAAACTGTTACATATGGCTCAGAAACCATTCGCTTTAGATGCCCGCAAGCCTGGGCTACCTTTCCACAATTTATCAAAGATTCTGCATCTCTTGCTGAGTTTAAAAACAAAATCAAATCTTGGTCTGGAGAAAGCTGCCACTGCCGATTATGCCAAACTTTTGTCCCAAAGCTAGGCTTCATTTGGTTTTAACTTTATAGCTTTTATGCTGAATATTTAATTGTATATTTTCTAATTTACTATTTTAACCACTATTCGCTCTTGTATATTGTACTTTTTAGTTGGCCTGAATTAGCTTTAAGCATAGCCAACTTTTAAAGAAATTGATAATATTGGTATTTGATGCTTCAGCGAGAGAGGATAGCAGAAGTCCTTCATTTAATGAGTACCTAAAAACAGGGTCTTCACTTCAAAACCTGCTTTGGAATGTGGTGGTGAGGAACGGAATGAAACCTATTGCACTGGCTGGTGATATAAAGGAGGCATTTTTATAGGTGAGGATGCGAGAAGAAGATAGGGATGGACCAAGATTCCATTGGATCCAGACAGAAGAAGTGGAAACCTTGAAATTTTCTAGAGCCCTGTTTGGCCTTACTCAATCTCCATTTTTGTTTAGTGGTACAATCGAGCAGTATCTCGCAAGCTACGAGAACCAAGCTAGAGAAATGACCGAAGAAGAAATCAGAAGAAGTCTGTACGTAGGTGACCATATAAGTGGAGGTTACAACTCAGGTGAAGTGAGGTAGTTCAAGGCCAAAGCAACCCAAATTTTTAGAGAGGCTGGTTTTGAACTTCATAAATGGCATTCAAATGACAAACAACTTTAAAGCGAGGATGTAGATGAGACAGACAAAGAACAGTCATATGTCAAACAGCAGTTGAGAGTTAGACCAGAGGAAACAAAGCTGTTGGGACTACTTTGGAACAGAACAAATGATACAACTGCAGTTTCATTCCCTGCGAAGCCTGATGATGTGACAAAGAGAGGGTTACTACAGACACTTACTTCAATTTATGATCCACTGGGCCTTGTGTCTCCAATTACTCTTCAATGAAGGCTTCTATTCAGATAGCTTTGTGACAGAGGCCTAACTTGGGATCAGCCATTTTCATTTATTTTATTTATCCACGGGGAGGGTAGCACTTCGACACTGATATCGGTTTTCTAGGGGCCCTCCCATGAAATAAAATTAAAACTTGATTACTATATAAAAATTGAAACTATCAAAAATATAACTAAAACTTACTTCCAACCTAAATCCTATTTACAAAATTTGCTATTTAAAAAAGAAAAAAAAGCCCTAAATCGTTTCTTTAAAACAATTTAGAGAGGATGCCTGCTTAGACTCGGCTGAGAGGCTATTCCACAGCTTTGCGCCTCTATCAGAAAAGGATTTTTGGCCATTGAACTTTTCTTGAGAGGAAGCCTAAGATCTGTTTCAGTATGACGGAGACTGTAAGAGGAGCACTGCGAGGTTTTTGTGAAAAGGTTACACAAGGATTGCGGAGCCAACCCATGTAATGATTTGAAGACCATAGTTTGAGACTCATGTTGAATGAGCTCCTGAATGGTCTTCCAACCCAGACTTTTAATAAGTGGGCTGCTTGGGGCATTAAAGCTGCTGTTTGTTACTATTTCTAGCAGCGCGGTTCTGAAGTTTTTGCAACTGATTGATCTCAGTTGAAGCAGCAGTTGCCAAATGACCTTGGAAGTCGATGGAAACAGTTCTGTGAGAACCTTCCAACAAAAATAGAAATGAGCAGAAGCCTGTGTTTCGACAGAGAAGAGATCTATTCATTTAAAATGCACGCATTTGGTGACGCAAGTGAAAAGGGAATTTCGGCAGTTGCATAAGCTGTTGTGCAAAACAGTTTAGGCATCATTGCTGCAAGGTCAGGACTAGCAAAGAAGGACACAACCATTCCAAGTCTAGAGCTAGTGTCATCACACATGGCATCAAGTCTGCTTGAAAATGTCACTGATGCCTTTGAGGGGTTGCCAGTAACAAGTACGATTGCATGGAGAGATAGCAAAGTAGCCCTTCATTGGATCAGGAAAGATTGCAAACAATTTTTTAACAGTAGAGTAAAGAAGATCAGATCTAAAGAATTCGTTATGTGGAAATATGTACCTGGAGAACAGACCCCAGCAGACATTGAAAACCATGGCTGCTCAGCAACAAAATTACAACAGCAAGAAATCTGCTGAAAAGGTCTTGATTGGCTTCTTCGTGAAGATCAGTGGCCAGAGGATACTACCACAGTTCCCTCAGTCGAAAGCGAGACAGAAGCAAGGAACGTCAAAGAAGTTTTAGCAACAGCAATCAATATGGAGCCAGGCATTGAAGACTTGATACATCGATTTTCCTATAAGAAAGCCATTCGTATAACTGCGTGGATTATCCGGTTTACTGAAAACTGCAAATCAACGGAGAAAAGAAAAGGATCTTTGACTACTGAGGAAGTATGTGCAAAAAAGGAAGTGTGAATCAGATAAACTCAAGAGCAAGGTGCTGGATCTCCAGAATTTGAGCAGCACAAAAGCCAACTGAGATTGGAAACGGACCACCGAGGAATATGTGTTTGCTATGGACGGTCGCAAGGAGAATATCCAGTGTACTTGCCCATCAAATCAGCATTCACTGAGGCGCTCGTGTAGAATGCACATCTCTCTACACTACATGGGGGAGTTGGACTTACCATGACGAAGATCAGGGAGCACTATTGGGTGCCAAAGCTCAGACAGCTTACAAAGAAGCTAGTGCGAAACTGCCTTGGTTGCAATCGATTCCACACAATGGCACTCAAAGAACCTCCACAAGCTAGCCTGCTAACAGAACTGACAGTTGGAAAACGACCTTTCCAGTAATAGGTTTGAACTACGCAAGGCCTCTGTACTACAAAAGAGAGAGACAACGATGGGTAAAGCCTACATTCTTCTACTTACATGCAGCTGGACACGTGCCATATGCCTTTAATTGTTACCATATCAGACGTTAGAGCGGTTTCTACCAATCCTTAAGAAGCTCATTGCGAGAAGGGGAAGACCTGAGAAGATTTATTCCGACAACTTTTCAACATTTGTTGCTGCAGGAAGATGGATGAAGAAAGCAATACAAAACGAAGCTGTACATGATTTTCTTGCTAGCAATCATATTAATTGGAGATTCAACCTCAGTAGAGCACCCTAGTGGGGCGGCCGATTTGAAAGAATGGTTGGTTTAGTCAAACAAACGCTGTACAAGAATGTTCGGAGAACAAAACTAAAATGGGAGGAACCATTATTATTATTATTATAACGAATCTTTATACAGGATGTACATTTCAACATAAAAATGCTGTTATCAATATGTGTCCTGTAAAGGAATAAAAAGAAAGTAAAATGTATTACAACTGTGATAAAACCTAGCAGTAATTACATAGATCATTTAAAAGTTTCACACATGTCGTAACATATCAAAGTTTTCAGCTAAAATGTTTCTTTAATAGTTCTTCATATTGTTTGAACGATTCCGTTTTTCTAACATCGATTGGTAGTTCGTTGTACAGCTTTGCACCCATAAAATGGAACGACTTCCTAGCATATTCTGTTTTGATACATGGAAGCCTTATCAAACATTCGCTGTTTCTAGTTTGTATCTTGTGCTGCTGTAGCTCAAAATACCCTTGAAAGTTCTCACAGATATCATTGTCCAGACATTTACGTACCAGTTTACATGCCCTGGTCCCTTTGGCATTGGCAACTGATTGAATTGCAATTGGATTTTTCGAGTTTCCGTTGATTATTTTCAGACAGCGATCATGAAAGGACGTGAGTCTCTTTGCTTGAGTTGAAGTCAACTTGAGTTGCAGTACTCCGCAATACGTAAAGGTTGGCAGAATCATGGAGTCATACACTGCCTTTGCAGAGGTCAGATCAAGGGAATCCCTTATCTTTGCCAGTAATCGTAATCTGGATGATGCTCGTTTGAAGCACTTCTCAAAGTGGGTATTTAGATTTAGGGTACTATCTATTTCAATACCAAGATATTTGTATTGTTTGGTGTTTAGTATTTTAGAGCCTCGGTACGTTACATCAAGTGTCTCATTCTGTTTTGCAATCCTTTGCGGAGTCCCAAAAAGAAGAGATTCCGTCTTGCCTTTTTTCAAATTGATTATCAATCCATTTTCATCAAACCAATCGGCGATAGACTCCATAGCTTGGTTTTGATGACTTTCAAATCTTTATCAGCAGCGTAGATCACTGTATCATCGGCATACTTAACTATCCTGGTGCCCACAATTACATCAGTGATATCATTGAAGAATAGAATAAATAGCAACGGACCCAAGATAGAGCCTTGAGGTACTCCTGTTTGGATGTCCGCTATCTTTGATGAGGATTTACCATAACTTACAGCTGCTGAACGGTGGAAAAGATAATCTGTGAACCAAGAAAGTTCGCCCTCTTTGATTCCATACTTAGGGAGTTTTTGGAGTAGGTTTGAATGGCTTATGGTATCAAAGGCTTTGCTGAGATCTATAAACGTTGCTCCTACCAGTTTGCCTTGATCGACACTCTTCCGAATTTCATCTAACAGCAAGGTTGCTGCAAACTCCGTAGACAGTTTCGGCCTAAACCCGAACTGGAACTTTGAAAGTAGTTTATTTTTGTCAAGAAACTCCATAAGTTGACGCTGTACCAACTTTTCAAACACTTTTGATAATATGGGTAGAACTGATATTGGTCGATAGTTATCAAAGCTTGACAGAGAGCCCGATTTATGCACAGGAACTATTTTTGCAATTTTCATGTCTGTTGGAAAAATTCCTGTCTTAAGTGAGATATTAATTAGGTGAGCAAGAGGGGCAGATATGAAACAAGCGGCATCCTTCAGTAAGCCTGGGGGCAAATTGTCGATGCTAGTTGATTTCGTGCGCTTGATTGATCTAAGCTCTCTCTCGACTTCTAACGTTGATATAGGGCGAAATTTGAATTGCTTATCAGTTCTTTGAGGTATAGCTGCAGGGTTCTTCCATACAAAATCACGTAAAGGGATTGCGCTTTCTCTCAATTTTGATATTACTGTAGCGAAAAATGAACAGAAAGCATTGGATATCCTGGCTGGGTCATCGGTTTTCGTACCATCTATATCAAATGAGTTCATTGATGGCCCTGTCGTTGACTTTGTGGGGTATATGGTCTTCAAAGATTTCCAAAACTTATTTGGGTTTCCAGAATTTTCTTTCAGCATGTTTTTATGGTAGGAAGACCTGGCTTTTCTGATGGCAATATTGACCTCGTTCCGTTTCCGTTTATATTGTGAGATGTCAAGCTCATCTTTCGTCCTTCTCGATTTTCGAAGCAGCTTATCCCTATCATTCATAAGTTTCTTGACATTGCTGTTTAGCCAGGGAGCAGGCTGCCCCCTGATATTTTTGCAAATTTTTGGAGCGTGACGATCAAAGATATTAGACAAGATACTCTTCATAATAGACCAAGCCTCGTTCACATGTCTACAACTGTAAAAATGTGTCCAATCAACCGCCTCGAGATCTTTGTTCATAGCTTCAGGTTGATAGCTTCTATAATCACGGCAGATAATTTGCCTCGGTTTGAAACGCAGGTGATTTATTTTCCTCACACAACCGACCATATCATGGTCTCCAATGCCGGTCGGGATAACTTCGGTTTTCACAACATTTAATGGCTTGTTTGTCAAAATAACATCGATGAGAGTTTCTGAGGCTTCTGCTATTCTCGTGGGTTTTTGGATCATCTGCTTGTAGCCAAATATGTTTAAAATAGACTTGAGATCTTTGTTGGTAGATCTAGAGAAAATAGACTGGCAGACCTATTGCAAGACGTAGAGCTAACACCGAATAATCGTCCCCTTAGATATGTAGAAGATGACGTTCAAATGCCTGCTCTGACACCAAACATTATGCCATTTGGCCAACCCGAGATGACATTTCATTTTCCAATTTTAAGGAGGGTAGTCCTTCATCAATACCAATGATGATTTTCAAAGGGCCCTCCACAAACAAACTTACAAACTGAAATATATTTTTAAAAAATGACTAAACTAACCTAAA
Source organism: Aurelia sp. 4 Dawson et al 2005 (assembly GCA_964019985.1). Classification (NCBI taxonomy): domain Eukaryota; kingdom Metazoa; phylum Cnidaria; class Scyphozoa; order Semaeostomeae; family Ulmaridae; genus Aurelia; species Aurelia sp. 4 Dawson et al 2005. The sequence goes on along the minus strand of OZ026504.1, from coordinate 7,193,633 downwards.
TACAATTTTCATAAAATACAAATAAAAACCCTATGATCTCAAATAAATATTAACGATGAAGAGAAATCCAAGTGCATACTGTTTGTCCAGTTTTTTGAATTCATAAATAGTGGATGCCTGCTTTAGCTCAGCTAAGAGGTGATTCCAAGAAGAGACCAATGGAGAAATTGAAGACAGAGATCTCAGAAGGAGAGCACGTTATCTTCAAGAGCGTAAAAAGAAGATTTGGAACCGCTGGAGCAATGAATACATTCGAGGACTGAGAGAAAAGCACAACTTGCAATATCATGGGAAGACAAATGTATTAGATTGATGACGTAATGATAATAAACGGAGATGAGAGAAACAAGGGTAATTGGAAACTTGGTATTGTAAAGCAACTCATCAAAGGTAGAGATGGTGTCATCGGAGGAGCAAAACTTCGAACAGGAAATGCAACATTGGAACCTGCAGTGCAGCATTTGTATCCAGTGGAACTTCAATGTGGTGATGCACTTGACAATGAAAACCATGCTTCTCGAGGCAAGAGGTTAAATGCTGAGGCCAAGGAATTCAAACCGAAGCGCGATGTAGCTATTGCTTCAAAGCTCAGAATTACTAGCCAGATGGAAGAGGAGGATGAAGGACCAGTAGTGGCATGGTGAAGCCATGGACTCAGATTTTGTTAAATTGTGATCGTAACGTTCTCAAATGATGGAGGGAGTGTGACAGAATTGTTAAAGTACATACGTAATCCATCTGAGTCATGAACTCTGTAAGCTTCTATAACAATCAATTTACGTGCGAGAAAGCAAATTCCATCGTTAGGCCTAAGTAAACATGTAGCCTTGTTGTCATGTAATCTATTATTTATGCTGACGTAATGCCTACATAGAGCCCCCAAGAGCGCTCTACAACTGAGTAAAAATATAACTTACGTAATTACCTGATGACGAATGATTCAATAGAGCTGGAATATTCTAGAGAAATTGTATAAATACCGCAACTAGAGTAAAATTTGGCGAGAATAGCTTCGTTGAATCTACGATATGCTGTGATTGATAATTGTGAGTTACTGCGAGTTCTATTGTGACTATCATTCTGTGAGCTATTGTCGCGGACAACTATAGGATTTCCGACATATGTGCCACTGCTCTACAGACGTTCTACCCTTGTGAGATGTGATGTTTCGGTCCTCTGTTAGGAGCTGCAATCTAGTTTCTGATCAGGGAATTGTTAAACTAATCCCTTTACAACAAGATGGAATTTTACACATTTTGAGCGGGAGCATTTCTCGCTTTCACTCTTTCATCAAAACTACAAGGAAAGCAAAAACCAATGAAACCGTTTCTTTGGACAATAAATGTAACTTCTAAGGGCCGAATAACCTAGTCGATGAATTCAGACCTTGAAATTAATCAGAAAGTGTGCTGCATCCATTATATGCAGCGCAACAAGGATAGCAAATTGTACTCGTGAAGCATTTAGGGAGAAATTTAGGATCTGATACATGACATGGGGTGAATTCGGCACTCAACCCATACAGAACGACAATTCAGAACGACAGGAAATTAAACCAATGGACATGCAAGGCAAAGCAAAAACGAGAGACAATGCACTGAAAATTGTGATTTGACTAGAGCGTAAAAACATCTGCTCTGAGAGGGCAATGGCAGCAAAGAATAGACATTATAAAGTGAGAAGAGATGAAAGTATTGTCATGGTCAGTTATCAAATGTCGCATCTGACGCATTATGTTTTACAAAAGCGTAGATAACATTACGCAAGATAACATTACAAAAGTGTAGATAACATTACAAGAACCCTATACCGCAGCTTTAACAGTCTATGTACTTTCTTCGTGAGCGCCATGTTATTGCGCAAATAAAGGCGAGGACAGAGAGAGATAAAACAGCTTTTACCCAAATTGTTTGAACGAATGGGACGAGCTTCTTCCATATGTTTAGTTATCGTTACACCGTTAAGAGTCATTCTAAGCAAACTAGGTGGTGTGGCCGAGTGGTTAACACGCAGTGTTTTAAATTTTGTGGGGTCTACCCGCGTGGGCTCGAATCCCGTCGCTGACACTACAAAACACAAGCCAGCAGCCAACTCAGCTGTCCATTTCCGAGGTCGGTAAATGAGTACTCAGAGGCAACTCTGAGGGCACAAGCCATAGTGCCGCAGGTCCAGTCAGCTGTATAGCTGCCCATATACCTAACCTGCGTAAACAAATAAAATCTGCTTGCTTGCTTGCTTGCTTGCTTGCTTGCTTGCTTGCTTGCTTGCTTGCTTGCTTGCTTGCTTGCTTGCGTGCTTGCTTGCTTGCTAGATTTTCACAAATATAGGCAAAATTTTAAAGATACAATAGACCCGATGTGTCCTGCAAAAGATGGTGTTGAGGACAAGCAACATTACCTGCTGCTTTGCCAGTCTTATGAAGAACATAGACGGGAGCTTCTCAGTGATCGCAAAACAATATTACTTCCTTGTGAATTTTCTAAGCTCGCAAATGAATTGTCAGTCGAGCTCATTCTTTATGGCAATGAAAGGTTATGACCTGACGTTAATAAGCATAAAGGACTCATAGAGGCTTATTTAAATTCATTCATGCAACTTGGCGCTTTTTAACTTCTGCCGCAATCCCCAAATATATGGACCCATCCTCCCTTTATAAATGCAACCTTAGTTTTGTATTAGTTAATTTCTTCTTCACCATTTAGACATATTTTAAGTAAAATGCGTTGAACATGTTAAATGGCCACAGAGTTGATATGTATTTTAATTCTCCTTGTGGTATCGTTTTTGTAATAATTTGTAGATTTTTTATGAGACTACGTAAGAAATGTCACATCAATCAATAAATCCGCGAAATTGACATGGCTCAAGAACTGCAAGGCTCATCGAAGATAATGCGTTCTGTTGCAAAGGTATTTGGTGTAGCATAGTCACAAGTAGCATCTACACGTATTTTTATAAGAAACTAAGAAGTTCGGCCGGTGCTGAAAGTTTCTTGAAATTATCAAACTTTGAGGAATCAATGTTTCTTACGAGTTCCTTAAAGGTTTATAACAATCTTCATGATAATTACTTATTCCCTCGTGAACATTTCCAAACAAGGATTTGAAGCCTTTCCAATGTTTAGACGTTCTTCAAGGACGTTTTTAGTTATATTATACAGAAAGCAAGTGAAAATTAATTAAGATATGTTAAAGGATTACCATTATCAAAAAAAATGGTTTCTGAAGTTATGACGGGTGAGTAAGAAAAGTCCATGCCTTTGGCACGCTATGGAATGCAATGTATATGACCGATATTCAAAAATAAAATGTTAATTCATCAGTCAAAAGCTAACTTAGATGAGACAATTTTGTTTGGTTAAATTACACATTTTCGGATCCCACTATTAGAAAAATGCCTGTAAGGGATTTGCATGGAAATTGAGAATTCCACAGTCCATTACGGTCAATGATGTATCTGGCATAGACGTGTACATTGTCACTTTCTGAAATGGGACTTTGATTTCTTTGGCAAGTAAATTATGGACCAAAGTGAATTGCGGAATTCTCGTTATCAAACATGCCCTTTACCAGCATTTTCCTGATTTCTGGGTCTAAATGATGCGTAATTCTACTAACAACAATTTTCTCATCTAAGTTAGCCCTTGACTGACAGACCAAAAATTCAAATTTAGAATATCTGCATCGTATTCTTGAATTCACAGCCCACCAGGCGCGTAAACTTTTTGACTCTCCCGGCAGTTTCTCAGTACGAGAGTTTGTTAATTTTCATGGCGAACTGAGAGTTGACGTTATTATAAGCAGTTTGATATGAAATAGTACGTGTATTTACTGCAAAGAGAACTGGTCTGGATCAAATCAGGAAATAGATACTCTGTGGTAACATCATGTGCTCTTGAAAATACTTTCCTTTCATAAAACGAACGCCAATTCGAGGATTAGTATCACCCCCTTTATTGACAATGTGGCTCGCAAAATATGCCACGAATTTAGTGATGGCTGCTGCAAGCAGACAGGCACTGCACACACCCTGCCCTCCTCACGAGCCAGGAATTACAAGCCTTGGCCTAGCTATTAAAATGGAAGCGACGTCATCTGCGAGCATGAGCTTGCGTATACAAGAGATTGGTAGTACGGGAGCATTGCTCTCCTTTATATCTTAACACAATCTAATTTTGAATTAAATTCTTATCACGTGATAGAAGAGACTGCATGACTGCTTGACATCAATCAATCAGTCTCAAGTTCTAGATCATACATTGTATTCAGGAAATATTCTGGTTTATCCTAGGAAAGCCTTTATTAAAACGTTTATATAACATACAATGACAGCTGAAAAAACATTGCTACATGCTGATGATGATCACCAGGCATGTATGCACGTCTAAATATCTTAAAGTAAACACACTGAATATTTTTGTGATATGTTTAGCTGATGGCAATTTGTTATTTGATAAAGCAATAACATACACCCAAGAGAAAGTTTTTTATTGCAATATGAAAAATCGATAACGACCCTGTTGCAGCTGAAACATATCAACAATGGATGAAAGTTTTCAAATATACTAACTGTTCAGAATAATGATTGCAAAGAAACGCTCGGCGGTCTGTTATAAGTTTTTACTTATGAAGAATTCGCTTTTGAATCTTGAAGATATTGAATTATCAATCTAATTAGATGTATTACTTGAGAGTAGAATGTCGATTTTTCTATTGTGATTATCGCACATCAATCGAGACAGAGAAATTTCATCATCTTCAATTCATTTTATTCTACAAGCTATAGAAAATTTCTATCCAACCTTGGCACCAGGAATGTTGTAAACTGGAGTTGCACTAATAGAAAGTGCTGCCGTTACTAAACCAGTAAACAGAGAAACCAAGATAATTCCGCAAAGGATCCAGAATATGCAAAAGATTCTTGCCAATATCGATTTAGGAGATCTGTCACCATATCTATGAAAGAGGTGAAAATATGTAAGACGTTCATGGGGCAGGGACCTCTCATATAGTCAAAAAACACTTAGTATTTGTCCCAAAAAGAGTGCCCTCATCTCAAAAATCATCAAAATTTGATATCATACCTGTTATAAGATTTCTCCGTTCGTCTCTCTGTTACACGATCTAAACTTATTTAAAGATGATAGATAGATTATCTTTGTCTTTACTTAAATGATATTGAATTACGAATTGGAAAACTTCATCCTGATCTTGCCAAAGACTAAGACCCAGCATTTTGAGACTTTGATTGTCCTTGAAGTTTACATTGATATTTTGGGATTTTGGGTGTCTTTCTGACATTTATGACCAAACTACAGGCTTCTTATACATAGGGATAACAAAAAGGAATAATCCTTTTTAATCTTTGATCTTAAGATTTACTCTAAAACACCACACAAGTGGAACACAAATGAGCACAAGTAGAGCACAAATGAAAAAAATGAACGCAAGTACAACACATATGAACACAAGAAGAGCACACATGAACGCAAGTACAACACATATGAACACAAGAAGAGCACAAATGAACGCAAGTACAACACACATGAACACAAGAAGAGCACAAATGAACGCAAGTACAACACAAATAAACACAAGTAGAGCACAAATGAACACAAGAAGAGCACAAATGAACACAAGAAAAGCACAAATGAGTACAAGTAGAACAGAAATGAGCACAAGGGAACACAAAGGTTGATGTACCAAGCGAGAAAGTTTCTTAAATTTCAAAACGTTATTCCAAAATTGCTACCTGTCTCCCAAAAATTATGAGAGGAATATTTTCGCAGCAGAAAAAGAAAGGTATAGGTATATGTACCTCAAAAGACATTGTACCTCAAAACATACACGGACACATAATGTTCCATAATTTTTCAAAAACAACATCGGGTGTGAAACTGATCGTTATTTTGTATTCATAGTGCTCATATCTTTTGGAAAATTGCTAAAAATTGCACTGTTTTCATTTTCTGTTGAAAGCAAGGCATAGCATTGCTGATTCCTGATAGAGTTCAAACTTAGAAGAATTTTCACTGAATAGCTCTTGAAAGCCTGCGAACCTGAATCTAAGTTTGCAAATTCGGTAATTTATGATTCTTAAATGTCTTGTCCTTGTCACTGTAGACAGGAATTCTGCATAGAACTAGACATTTTAAAATAATTCAGTAGCGATTAGATACCAAATAGGTCGGTGAATTTGTACGTTTTGAGGTACACAAAGCAGGAAACATGTTGGTCTACCGGGTGACCCAAAAAAAACTTCACGAGATAGATTGCCCATATCTTTTTGAAAGAAAATGAAATGGAGACAAACAAGGTATCAACATGTAGCTGAAAGGCTCCGCTATCTTTTGACATGTTGCTTGGTCAGTTTAAGATATGCGTACTGTCCGAAAAAACAGTTTTGAAAATATCGAAATTCATTCACTTCTCGGACCATTCCCTCGCTTTCCAGTCCATTTTTTGGAAAATGTGAAAAACTCTGAATTCCAAATTTGCTTTGGTGCATGAAATTTGAATGAGGAACAGAGGTCAATCATGTTGCAAACAAAGAATTTCCCCAGACGACTTCTAATCCATCGCTATGTCGAGTTTTCACAAAATTTTGACTGGACAGTGATAATGATTTTTTTACTCAAAATGAAACATCCTGGATTCGAAATTTTCTTCCATCTGGTTTTTCGGATAGTAATCATTGCTTAAAATGACCATGCAGCATCCCAAAGGATAACTAAGCCTTTCCACTAAACGGTGAGACAAAGCATTTGACAATAGCTTTTGATTTCAGGGAGCTAGCTATGATCTTGCTCGTGAAGTTTTTTTGGGTCACCTGTTATTTCAGATAATAACCATCAGTTTACCAGGTCACAGCATAGGGTCTACAGGGGGAGAAGGGTTTTTGAATGCTAAAATGACGAGGATGTGCCTTTGGAAAAGCCCAAAGGCAGTGCTTTCTGAGGAAGGTTTCTAATTTCTGATAAATCTAATGATAATGAATTTTACAGGAGCATAGCTCCCTGCCCTCCCCGGCCACAACATTCTTGACAGTAGTTCTGAACTGAAGGCCCTACTCTACCTTTCCTGGTAGCAATTTTTTTCCTGGAGTTTGGATACTTTGCAGACATGTCATAGGCCTACATAGGAAGTGAATTGTGCATAAGCTGATGCAAAATCCAACTGAGTGACAATGATTGAGTCACCGCCATTTTCGGTTGAGCCACTTTTACTTCCAAAAATTTCCATGGATTTTATTGTGACGTGATAGCAGAATGGCGCTAGAATTATAAAACAAACTTTAGCAAATTTCAGTGGCTACATGAAAAGTTGACCTGAACAAACTCTAAAAGAATATAGTAGCCAGAGCAATGCAGTTCAATTTCGTCTGCCCAAGGGACGTTTTGGCAAAAATGTTGTATGGCCATGACTGTGGTTGCATTTAAACTTAACTGTACATAGCTTCATGATTATTCGATATTTATTGTTCCTATTACCTACCCAACGGTTGTCATTGTTACGAAAGCCCACCAGAATCCTTCCCAAGCACCAACAAAGAACGACGGTGGAAATTCTCCTGGATTTTTATTTCTATCCTGAAAAGCAATGATAACATGTGTCAAGAATTTTCGAAGGAATTGTCTTCTTTGCTAGGGTGGAGGGCTGGGAGGTACGTTAAGTATGTTTTGGGAAAGGGGGAAGTTACCTCAGTCCCAGTTTCTGCTTAATCAACCGAACTGAGTTACAGCACTCCGCTTCAACTGGGACTGACAATGAAACTATCATGAGTCTCCACAGAACTGGTTACCAGTGAAATTACATCTTCTCAAGTCATAGTTGGATCCGCTTTAACTAACTAACGGGACCTAAGGGATACTAACCATGTTCCCAAAACTAGCCTTTCTGTAGCCTCCCGTCATCAAAGACGAAGAAATTTGTTTAAATTTATCTAGATTGTTTTGGTGAAATCCAAAGAAAATTTGGCTCCTTCTAGAGGCTTTTGGTGCAAAAGTGAAAGAATCTTCAAACAAAACAAAGAAGCACTCATTCTGTAGGCATTTTCATCTAGAATAACTACTTCAGTCCCAATTTTCGCTTTGTGTATTGAATTCGAAGCTGGCACTCCGCTTCAAATGGGACTGATGATCAAACTACTTAAAAATTCGGCCAAAATCTCTGTGAAACTGGCACGACTAATGAGATTGCAGAGTTCCAAAGAATAGTTGATTATGTTCAAACTGACCAATGGAATAACAATTTTAGTACATATTACAGTATCGAGTTTGGTGAATGCAGTGGCTTAAGTCGCATCCATTTGTGTAATTGTGGCATAAAGAAGGAGCAGACAGGCCATTCTTGAAGAAAAACATTAGCATTGGGAAAGGGTATGCTGTGAAGCCTAGATAGCACACCCACAACTAATCTGTTCAGTTCCCCCATTAGGGTGCAGAAACAAGAATTCTTTTTGGAGTGGGGTAAGTTCGGTCACTTTATCCTTTATTTTTAAAATAAATGCCACGCATCCTCGTCTCGCAGCCTCTGCAGTTAATGGATTGTATTTCTTCTTTAGCCCCATCCAAACTATGTGCCCCCTCTCCTCCTTTTGATTTCTCCATTCCGTTGACTGAGTATCTGCAGAATAACGTAGTTGTTTGCGGCCTTTAGCTTTGATCGATTAGACATTTTCAAACAATTATGAATTGAGCACTCTGCAAAGTACATACCTTTCTAGCCACAGCTTTCGAATATGGGCCTCCATAACAATTAAGGTTGCTGTCGAGACTCTGTTTTTCATAGCTGTATAATTAATTTTAGTCTAGTTGCACGCTCTCTATGTCAATGATTGCAGAGTTGTCATGGTCTCTTGCATTCCGTGGTATCATCCTCTTAGTTTAGCAAAGTATCTCGTACGTACGGTCTTTTGTTTTGTAAGCTTTTATATTGCACATAAGGACATTTTTTGAGTGGCAGAAAACTGCCAATCTTGACTGTCTAAATAGAATTTGATGTGTGAAACCGTGATTCCTTTTTCAAGTGTCAGCGGGGTTACCGTTCAAGCAAGAAAAAATTGAATTTCTAGATCCTCTTTTCGACATGGGTCTATGACGCTTGGTTCTTCAACTATCAACGGTCAAAGTTAGGAGTAGTTGGTGAGCTATTGAATCCTTGGATCGATTGAGCCAAAAGATCTCTGAGCCATAAATGAATCTTAACTTAGTATGCTGTCTGTGAGACATTGCAGATTGACTGAAGACTGTCTTGTTAATGCTTTTGCTTTGCGAGATGTTAAAAAAGAGCACTAAGTGAGCACAACAGTCCTTGAAATTTGAAATTATCAGACCTCTTCCTGGCTCAATCTTAACCTAGTCCTTAACAATATCAACAATAATTCAGTGTTATGACAATCTTCGAACTTCGGAAAATCTTTAGGATCTCATTTGATAAGCGCAAGAGTACTGCAGGAGCAGAGTCCTTTGATCAAACAAAGAATTTTTATCTACATAAAACTTAGAAGGAATACTAAAGTGACAGAATTAATCAATATTCATATAAAAAGAGTGCTTTACTGGATCTAAAGAATGGATTTTGACAGTAGATTTAAACAATGAGCAGTTCTGAGCAGAGCAAAGGATCCTTAAGACCAAAGGCACATTCCCACTTTATACAAAAAACAGGTAATGCGTGATAACTGTTCGCTCATTTTCCAATGTAATCGATTTTGAAGTTTCTCTTTGACCTGAATTTTTTACTCGAAACTATTAGAAACCCTTGAATGACACCTTTGAAGGACACAATAATAGACAGCTTTTGTTGGACACCTTTGAAGCGCTCTAAAAATTTTGAGCCATTAGCTACTGTCCAGACCAGTTCAATTCAGTTTTCATATATTTTAAATTATCTACATACAATTCATTCTGATTAACTATACAAACAAGTAACTAATACATCTAATACATATTATACAACATTACACACGATAAATACATCAAGAACTAAACTTATTACAAGATATAGATACAAAAGAGAACAGGATAGATTGTATGGAGGGAATTACTTCAAGGAGGAGCTCTCTCAGTAGTTAAACTAATCGAGGAGAGAGCACCCCCTGTTTCAAGATTTCTCAGATAAATTTGACTTCTTCCATTACAAAAACTATGGGCAGAGGTTGACTTTCTATCTTAATATTGCTACAAGCAACATTTGCAGTGGTTTTGAAAGAGGAAGGCTTTTAGTTTTTGTCGAAAAATATTAGCAGAGGGTGATCTTTTTATATCCACAGGAATGTCATTCCAGCATTTAGCTCCGCAATAGCGCACTGACCTAATACCGTATTGCAGGGTATTTTTCAGGGTTAGGAAAATATCATTTTTGGTGACATCACGTGTACCATATTGATGAACAGATTCAACTAAGTCAAAGAAAGAATGAAAACAAGAAGGAGAAGTCCTATTTACACAATCATAAACAAAGCTAAGCAGTTTCAACTGGAAGAGATCATGTAGTTTTAAAATCTTCAAGTCAGAAAAGATAGGTGAAGAAGGTGCAGTAAAATGTGCAAATAAAATTGCTCTAACGACCCTTTTCTGCAACAAGAATACTGGATTGATGTATGTCTCATAGGTGAGACCCCAAACCAAAATTCCATACTGCAGGAAAGGTGAAAAAGAGAATTGTATAAACAATTTTATAAACAGATCAAAACATTAATTGGTAAGAAATGTCTTACTTTGAAAAAAATACCACAAGTTCTAGCAAGTTTTTTTGACAACTCGGTTAAGTGATACTTCCATGACAGATTTTCATCAAAGAGAACACCAAGAAAGTCGAAAGAACAAGTCTGTCAAACTACTTGAAATACTTGAAGACTTGTGAGCTCTTTAGCTACTCTTTAAGTTTGGTGTATTGGGTTTCCTAGTGGCTTTCCTAATCGCTGCAAGGAGCAAAAATTTTTTTTTCAAATGTAACCGGTCTTAAAGATTATTTTTGAGGACAGTGTTTTAGGAACTACTTGCTCTCGAGCTACTCACCTTTTGTCGCTTGGACGAATGAGAGACAATATACAGAACTGCTGTGGGTGCAGGATAGCTCCAAACGTGTTGTTCACTTTGCAGTACTTTCAAAAGTCATCAAAGAAGCTTCTTGGTAACTAAGATGCTCCTAGACTGCTCATTATGAAATAGAAACTGCTCTTCTGGGCCTTCAAAGTTAACGAAGGTATCATATTAAGCATTGAACTCAGTTTACTAACCCTTTCTCAAGACAGGGTACCTTTTTAGCGAAATCCTAAAATGACTCATATCTCACAAAGAACTCTAAAATTACATTCTCACGTACTCTGTTAAAATACGTACTTGACCAAAGCCTCATACAAGTTCATTACTTTTTGCTCCTTCAGTGCTCATTTTTGTGATTTTTCAACTTTCAAAATGGCAGATTTTCTGCCACTGAATAAAACGCATGTCCATAAAAAGATTGCTGATCTTCTGTTCAAAAGTGCTTCAGCTTGACATTTCTTTTGTCGATTTTGGATAAGGTCATCAATAATTTCTTGCTAAGCTTCACTTTTTGAAAAACGAACGAAATGATACAAGGAGGCGGGTCTTTGATCAATGCATAGAATTTTTGCTATTTTCAAACCAATCTGTAACTGATTTATGCTAACAAGCTCTCACGTACTCTTTGATCAGTGAAGAATGTTATGGGATTTGAAGAAGGTCACACAATTTATTACCGAAACATTGCTTCGAAACATATTCCAGAATAAATAATAATTGGTAACCATTAGAAATCCCCATGTATAACAACATTTTTAAAAACATCCGTTGGCCAAATGCATCAGCTACTATCACAATTTCTTCTTGCAGGGTAAAAATCATGAGATTTGGATGAGGTAAAGGCTGTCTTCATGGAGAGAACAGGTAAAGCACTGGCAAAAGGGAATATTGCAGCAATCTATGTGAACAGTTCTTGCAATCCCGATTTGAAATTAAAGCATACTGTAAGGTCTCTTAAATCGGCCCTCCTGAGCATCTTATGTTGATAGATAAATACTATAACGTATACTTACTAGGAACCAGACCACTAGTCCAGATAAACAAGCTGACAAGGATATGAAAAGCAGCATTGGCCAGGAATTGAGAAATGTCTGTAATAACACTTTTGTCCTCGTGTTCTTGTTCTCAAACAGGGCTTCAGGTACCAGTAATACCATTCGAGGTGCTTGAACCAAAGGAATGAAAGGATTGTCCTTGTACTTTGTTGTCGCAAGTCCCTGTAAGCCATACACTAGAAATGTGAAGTCCATGTGAATACCTTCATCATAGCTATCTTCTGCTTGCTTTGTTGAATTGTATAATTCTCCAAATGTCACTTCGGAAAATGGGCAGCAGTATTTCAAGATGTCTGTTAATAACGTAGGAATGATGCCAGTGAGCACAATTGACTCCGCTGCAAAAATGATTGGTGGTGTAGGATTGATTTTTTGAATATTCAATTGATTCTTTAAAGGAATTGAGTCCATTTTAATACATAAAGGTTAACGCTATCCTGAATTTTTGCTGACAAACCGGTGACAGCCCTATGTCATGGCACAATAGTCATTTGCAGCAGGGACCAAGACTTTGGAATTTCCTTGGTTTGATTTCAATATGGATTATTGAATGACAAATTTTGTATATAATATAAAAGAAAATGATATTGGTCATGAGCACACAATGCATACGGACTCAATGCCTTTACCAACTATTGCATGTAGTATGGCTGTCTTTGTCAATGGATTATTCGGAGGAAGTGAGAGCAAAGCGCTTGATGTCTATATACAAGATGCGTTGTTGCACGTTATGTTTTATGATGCATTAACCCAATCTGTGCACATGATGTTTTATGATACATTAACCCAATCTGTGCACGTGATGTTTTATGATACATTAACCCAATCTGTGCACGTGATGTTTTATGATACATTAACCCAATCTGTGCACATGATGTTTTATGATACATTAACCCAATCTGTGCACGTGATGTTTTATGATACATTAACCCAATCTGTGCACATGATGTTTTATGATACATTAACCCAATCCGGCCTGGAAAGGCAAATTCAATGGCCACCTCGTACAATTTCATTCACATGCTTTTCGGTGTATGCTGAATGCCTCTGTGATTTAGTAAGTTTAAATTTGTATCATAGGACAATTTTGGCATCTCTTTTTAGCTCTGTCTACATAGTAACCAAGTTGCCATGCCACATTCTGTGAAAAAATACTTTGTATCTCTCTTAAACCTGTCTATACGATCCAATTAAACCTAAAGTATGATTTTAATAAAAACATATATTCTGAACTATGTATTTCATTTCTCAACGAACAGTAGAGTTTCACGATCTTTCAGCACTCTTTCACTTATATGACGTCCATGTGACATCATAATGTAATCATGCTCCAGCAAAAAAATGCAGCTACTTGTATTATTGTGTTCTTTGAAAGCAAAGAATTGCTGCTAGCACGACATTGTATCAAGTGTAAATTGCATGATGATTCAAAGAAAGTGCCTATGAAATGACGCCGCTAAATAAGAAAATCCTGGAAAATAATCCTAAACATTCCAACGAAAGAAGTGTCGCACGTGTATACATATTCTAAGATATGCTATCAGTCGAAAATGAAAGCAACGCCATTGTGTATTTTCATGATCGACTCACATATAACGGCATGCATTCCATTATATGATTTTGATAACTTATTTTATTAGCACAGAAAATATCGAATGGAAGAACATATAGGGGGAGCTGATTATGACCTATGGCCCAAATGCACCTTTAAAAAGGCATTGTGGCGCCGTGGTGTAATCCTCTGACATTGCAGCCAGAATAGTCAGGCGGAGTAGGTTCGAGTTCCGGTAGAGCCCCACCACTTGAGAGTCATGACAAGGCGTCGCGAACTCAATAAGGTCTGCTCTATTTCTGCGATCCCAGTGCTTGGCGCTGAAAAACGCAACTTCACCTTCACTTCACCTTCACCATTCAAATTTAGTCGCTCTCCATTGGTCGAATTTGCATAATTTCCTTGTTAAAGTTTCTTTCGTTGTCTAAGATTTTTGGACATGTAAAATCTTAGCAAACGCACGCAGAATAGAAAATACACTTTGACTCATAGATTTCCTAGGAACAAATGCTATTTTGGAAGTGATTTGAATCCAAAAAAATGAGCACCCTTGCGACCAAGTGAATTATATTGGCTGGTTTTATGTCATTTTCAATTCATGTATTAAATCACATCCAGATTCATCAACCAATTGATAGGCATTTAAGCATTAGCGAATCTCTTGGCCGTTCTTGCGACACTTAGTTGAAAGTAAATTGCTATTTTGTGGAATCATTTTTGGCTATCTGTTAAGAACAGGCTTGATCTCTCCTGAAATGACGAGTATTGAGCGACGAAACGTGTCGCCGTTGCCTAACTTTGCCTTTTACTGCAGCCATAAACTCTTTTTCCTTCGTCCAGGGTTTCAGATCAATGCATTGCTGTTCTTGAAGCATTTAACAGTGCTCGAGTTAGGTTGTTATTCTTTCACAGACATTAGCAATATTCTTTCCGCAGATCACAGTGTCTAATGTTTCGTTTGTGGACTTATTATTTTTTGGACAGTTTGTGGACTTATTACGATGAGTCTGCTTTTAAGGCTTGAAATCAGATATGTGTGCTCTCTATCCACGAATGGACTTTTATATGCCAGCTCCTATTCAAGCAAAACAGCTTTAATGAGTAGATATACAGAGCGTTTCAGAAAACAGCGAAGCTCGACCTCGTCCAAGGACCTTCAGAAATTGATACTGTATGAATCAATTAGAGGCATACCATCTGAAAGCATAAGCTTTTTCTTTCCAGTAACATCCAAGGATTTGCACATTACCACTTAACTTGTGTTTTTGTATGTCTTGGCTGTTTCAGATGCCGGAATGTCATAAGACATTTAGATGGACGAAATGCAACCCTTTGAGAGCTTATTATCATTCTGAAAAAATGTATCTCAAGAGAGACTTTGTATATTTCTTACCAAAGGGCATCACCTTAAGTGCTACTGGGCCTGAAATTCTTCCTCACAATCTGGTCGGTCCTTTTTGGGATAAAAGGTATTTGTTTGCTGTTGCAGAATGGTGCACTTCAAATCAGCCATACAAACCAAAACATCAATTTTATGATAAATAATCCCACCTTTATATCTAAGCTGCATCTCATTGGAAAAAAGAAAAATTGCACTTTCAGGCGGTATACAGTACGCCAACTCAAATCCTATTCTTTTTTAGAAGTTTTCAATTACATCTGGGTTTGCGTTTTTCTGAAACACCATACATTTCAGAAACATTGATATCATTAATGTACAGGGCAATCATACCTTCACGCTGTTTTGAAAATGCTCAAAGAATACCATAAAATTTGGACTGAAATTATAATCACTGCCAATGAAACTTACAATGTTGTTGTGTGTTTACGTAAGGTCTATAAAGTTGAAATGCTATGGAAAGGTCTTTTCCGGACTCGCATCTCTCATCGAGAGATATGTTGGCCAGCTTTTTTTGATGATCTTCAAACTCTGTGTTATTCGATTTCTCTGAGGCGATTTTAACAAGATTGTGTTTGATTTTCATCTTTCCTTCGTGACTTGCAGCGTTGGTGTTCCATACAACCATTGCATGTGAAATATTCCAGAAATGAGATAATAGCATGAATTTGATCATCAAATGCAAGTACATCTTAGTAACTGGAAAAAAGAAAAAGGCAGTGGATCTAAAAGAATAGTAGGTACTAATGCACAATAGACGATTACGCTAAAGATGGCGGCTAGGAACTTTTTACCAAGATGCATTGCGTTCGAATAACGAATCGTTAACGACTCTAAAGGAATTCGATCGAAGAAAGCAATGCATCTTGGTAAAAAGTTGTTTGTCACCATCTTCAGCGTAATCGTCTATTCTTGTGACAATCTATTACACGAACATGAGGCAAATGATGTTTAACAAAGGTAATATTTTGGCGAAATACATTGCATTCACACAGACAATGTTATACCAGCTTCATCTAAACCAGTTTAAATTTCAACAAATCAAATGGCTGGATTTGTTTGATCGACCAATCAGAAGATCCTATTCAAAGCCTGGTTTAATTCAAGCTGGTTTAACTTGCAGTGTGGATGGGGCAATAGATAGATCATTAACGTGAACATTACTGAAGGACATTGAGCTGTCAATTCATTAAAAAACATTTTCTGTCAATATTGATGAAGTAAACTTTTGAAACGAAAGAAATACGCTTATTATCGTCATTGTTGTTCTGAGCTGCAAAGTTACTTTGTTTGTTTGCATGCCTGCATATTCAAAATTGAGTTAACTCTGGTTCAGTACATGTGCTCAAGGCAAACCACTCATCATCAACTGTAGCAAATGTTTTCGATTTGCTCAAACATGGAAACAAAGCATACATTATTGATATGGTTTGTCATTATCTTAGAAAACGGTGTCAAGACCGTTAAAGCCGTTGCAGTGTTAAATTTTCAGCTGGAATATTAAGTTAGATGCTGTTGATTTGCAGGAGGGCTAGCTCTTTTTTGCGGGTACCCATTTTCAAAATATCCTTTAAATTAGAATATCCATTTTCGATTTCGTTATATTCTGTGAGCCGAACTTTCAAGGCACTTAATATTACCTTCTTTGAAGCCAACAGAGGTTTTCGAATTGGAAGAGGTTTCATATAAACAAAGGTTTCTATGATTTTTTAATCAAAGTTTTTGTTTGCAGTCTTCAAAATCCTTTTCGTAGCCACTTAACCTGTTAAGCCGATAATCCCTAAGTCCTTGTGGTTTGTGTGAAATAACATTGCGCGTTCTTGTATGGTTGTGTTTATTGGGTAATTATTTGGAGACAGAAATTAATTTTTAGTGTGGTTTATGTGATCCCAATATGTACTTTGCCAGTGCTGATCAGTAAAATCGCTTTTCTTAAGACTCATAAATCCACGAAGTACAGGTACGATAAAGCTATTTTGTACCCTTTGAGCCAATCAAATGGCTCGAAAATTTTCACGTGGCTAGGTAAAACTTGGAGCTTAGAAAGTGTGTCCCAAATTCCTTATATGTTCCTGGTCCATCTGATATAGCCAAATACAGCCGTGGGGGGGGGCAGAAACATCATTTGCTAATTTTTGACAGCATGTAGTTTCAAAGGAAGAAGAGCTTTGAAAAATTCCAGACACTTATTAAAGACTTAGGATCTGCACTTACTGCTGATGTAAGTAAGATTCTGTTATCCAATATGCAAGGGTACAAAACAGCCTTCGAAGGTGGTACACTCTTTTAAGGAATGAATTTGCCTGGAAAATTTCATTTTACAGTATTTTCCAATACTTTTCATATGGTTAGAATCCCCCACATTCTTGTGCATCAAGCTAGATTCAGTTAATGGTTCGGCTTTTAGGGAGCGAAAACGAAATTTCGTGTCAGAAACGTTTACACCGTAACCTTAACTCTCAGATTGACTCAGCTACATACAGATAAGTAAGCGTCATTCGGCCGCTACTTTAAGGAACTGTAGGCTGACAGCAGTCATTAATGGATCCTTGGGTAGGTTTTCATGATTCTAAATTGGGGGAGGGGCTCCAGGTAACATAGTCATATCCGCACGGCGGCTAAAATTTGCAACTTTGATCATCAACAATAAATTTTAGAGCTATCTTGTTCTCTTTCATAAGTTTTTCATTCAAGCCTATTCCACCTTTGGGGCAAAAATGTTGCTAGCTATCATAGAAAAGGGAGAACAGCGCAAAGAGAGGGAATAGCTGAAGAATTAATGACTTTTCCTAGTTTTTCAATTTTCAATTTAAATTTGAGTTTCTCATTGACATAATCCGTGCTATGTGATCAGCAGATACCCATATTTGGAAAGTGACAGCAAAGAATAACAAAAACAGTAATCAAAATTTTAGGCCTAAAGCGTAAAATGGGGTTAGGTTTCTCTCCGATGGTTCTTTGCGTGGTTCAAAGGCTTTGTGCATTAACTTTCTTCCGCCCTTATCGCACGTTACATCTCCTCATTTCGAAAGCTGAAATTTCTCATGAACATTGTGAAAGAACCGTAGTATTTTTAGAACCCCTTTCATTTTGCCAACAAAGAGAAGTTACAAAGAGCTTACAACTGAAGCCAAGATGCGTACAAATGCCTCAATGGAATCAGCATCGATATTGCATTGGAGAAATCAATCACGTGAACACATTTCTAACCAATCACAAACGAACACAACGCATTGCCGCAAAAAGACGTGTCCTGGAACTGTCAGAAGCATTCAAGCCTTCGTCTCACTTCGACAAGAGCAGATCGCAATTTGAAACAAAAAACCCACTCAAACCTCACCCCTATTCGAAAAGGAACCAAGCCCTGCTGAAGCCTTTGAATCCCACTTTTCAGTAGTTTCGTACGTATTTGTAACTAGGTTTACATCCTATGAAATTTCATTTTTCTGTTTACAAGTAATTTACTGCGAGCTGCGAAGTGATAATGGACTGTAAAGACATTTAATATATTGTACACAATTGTTTCGTTGGATCAAAAATCTGGGGCAACATTCTGTCGGCAGCAAGTGCTCCCGTACAAGCACTTATCTCACCAAAACGACTCAAATTTTAGTCAATTTTTCCTACCAAGGAGCAACGTGTATATCGTATGGGGCTTGGAAAACTCTTTGATATAGATGCACTGCCACTTGGATTGCTGGTCTGAGCACAGCCCGCCAAGAACAGCCTATCTCGCACCGGGTATTTCTTGAGGGAGCCGCACGCGCCATACCGCACTCTCGCACTCCCGATAGATATCGCATGTCCAGCATATCAAAAGGCTTCTTAACCGTCTTAAGAAGCCCATAAAGAAAAATGTTTTCCTCCTTCGATATTTACAAAGCTAAAAGCACGGGATCCTTGCCGCCTTCAGAACTTGCCTCCATTCCCCACAACTCTTGCGTAATTTTCATGTCTTTGTCTGCCAGTCAACGACGCTCAGGAAGCAAACAGGGTCAAAATAAAAGAAGCCAGGTGGACGTTAACTTCGCTTTTTAAACCATGAAATGGCATCAGAACGTTGCATTTCTGCCTTGGTTCGTCCGGCGCCGAGGGGCAATTTCACTCATTCAAAACAAGATTCAAAATCATTCGAAGTCTCTCCAGTACAGAGTGATTTATACGGACATCGGACGGACTTTTAGGAAAACGAAAAGTGTTTGCTAAAGAATGCCCCTCGGGTGCAGCCATGCGCAAAGTCGGGTCAAACTTATTTTAATCGCAAGCACATCAAAAATCAATATCTCGGGCCATCCTATAGGGGCTTCTGGGATAGAATTCCACTACAAGGGGCCAGACATTTCGTATCTTCTTAATACCGAAGAGGAGAGAAAGTTAATCATGACTCCGTCGTTTTAACTTCGATTGAATCTTGTTTGTACTAAGCGATTGCCAATATAAACAATATACATTGTTTATATTTCCTGAATAGCAGCAATGTCTATAATCTATGATTTAATTCAAATTGATGACGTCATATTCCTAACAAAGAAGGAAAAACTTTGAAAAATGCTGTAGCACAACGAGAAACGATATATTCGTTATTTTCAAGTGCTTTTTGAGTTTTTAATCTCTATATTCTGAAATGATTAGTATTTGTTGCTATTTCAGCACTGAAGCCTATAGCGACATTTTCCATTGAATGGTTACCTGGCAATTAACCATGTTACCAGTTTACACTAGGTTTCATATTTATAGTTAAAAAGATGTAAGTACTATTGTATGAAGTTTCAATGGCATACTTATCATGTTTCTGGAAATAATTGGGTGGGGAGCAATGTTCTGACCTAAATCGCCCTGGTGCCGATAAGTGTTGTCATGCCCTGCAAAACAATTTTTGCAGATTCTATCAAATGACACTGTAACGTTATGATAGCAATTGAGGGCAACCTTGAGGGAAACTTGAAAGCGTTCCCAGGGTGTTCTTACGTCATACACTGATCACAAAGCCGAACGAACGCCCTGCTACACTTTGATCAAATTTGCCCAGAAAATGGGCAAATTTTTGAAAGCCATTATGGATTTCACCGTTGGCTAGGCAACGCCAAGCGATGAAAACGGCTGTTGATCTGGCGCTAATTTTGCAGAAGATGAATAGAGAAATTGAAAGCAAACACGTTGAGGACCTTATTTGAACCTTTTTGCAGGTATTTAAACAATAATCTGGGGTCGGCAAGTGTGTTTAATGTGAAAATAAGCTTGGTTTTTTTGGAGCGAAAGTGGGCATAAGTTGCAAATTCGGGAAACTTTCAACGAGGCTTCAAAAATGAAATGGCTTGTTATTCTTCGAATTTCGGAAATAAGTTGCAAATGATGAACGAACTAGGTAAAGGATGTGACTTTCCGTCGAATATTGACATACCAAGGTCGTTTACCCCACGCAAATCGGATCTACGGCTCAAAATGGCGAATAGTCAATCAGATTGCCGAACGGCCTCTTGTATCCCAGAGTAGAGGTGGAGCAACAAACTCATTCTGGGGACGAGATTGACTTGAGGCTAATTTCTAGAATCTTCCACCTGGCCTTCCACAATAGATCCTTCCCAAAATCATAGTAGCATTCCTTTCCAAGGTGAAAGATTTCAAATACGAGTTTTTTCTGCTTTTCACTTTGATCATTGCGAAGAGATGAATACAATTGAACAATGAACACCTGTATTAAGAAGAAAAGTCAGATCAATCTAAAAATGAAATCCAAAGCTATAAATCCATAAATACTGTGAGTCTATGAATCTTTACTTTGAATCTATCTTCGGGTATCATCACCCAAGAGCATTATCATATCTTGCACAACCAAGGGTTGGTGTTAACAAACTGAACTTTCATAGATTCAAGCACAATCTGAGGATGCTATAGGCCCAATATGCCTTGAAAATGATGGTGTTATGAATATGGAACACTTTTTGTTGCTCTGTCGGTCTTTTAAAGCTCAGGGACGAGATGTTATCATCGGAGCCCTTGCATCAATACAACCATTTGGACTCGTAAATCCTTCCATCGAGGTTTAACGCAGGGGTGGTTTATGGTGATAAAAACTTCCCTGATGAAGTCAATGGAAATGTCCTTGAGTTGATTCTACTGTTTGTCCATGAGACTGGTGGATTTGCTTGAATTCATTTAAAGTTTTGCCAACCGACAAGCAACCACCAAGTCCCCGCTGTAGTTAAGTTTTTCTTCTATCTTTTGAAGTTTCCTTCTTCCTTTTGATTTTCCTTCTTCCTTTTGATTTTGACAAGTAGCTCTCCCACTGTTTTTTCCTCCCTTGTGTCATGGGTTGGTCATGATATCTTGCTTTAGTGGTATCATAATCGTGGTGTTGTAAAATACTTTGTAAGAAGTGTCATATGTATAATGTATTGTAAATTTTTAATTGATGATAAAAGATCTAACGGAAACTAAGAAATGTGACAGCCTTAGCAGTCTCGTATCTAAGAAGGCACAGATCCAGTGGAGGGCTCGGGGGGGGGCCATGCCTCCCAAAGTGTAAGAGTTCACGTAAAAACCGTTGTCTTTTATAGATACACGAATAAGTTTAAACCTTTACTTCCTAAGATAACCTCCAAACAACCATAGCACAGCTGCACGATGATTCGGCTAACGACAAGCCCTAACTAACTCACGAACTAATTTACCTTTCAAGGTTTGGAAAATGTGCGAATCTGAATTCTGAACGAAATTTTTATTGCATGAGGTCAAGATTGAAAATCATTTGTTTAATACACTTTGTTGAAATATCGGACTGATTCAGGATCTTCCAGTGAACTTTGCTGTTGAAGTTTATTTTATGATGAATTTTGTTATGTTAATGCCTTCTGTTCTGATCGTTATAAAATGCTGACTAAGTCATTTTAACATTACAGGAGGGACAGCACCCTTTTGAAAACAAGTGAAGGTTCTAGAAAATGACATATCAAGCCAAGAGAATTTTTTCTAACGTACTGGTTTCTCCAATGAGGGAACTTACCATTGGAAATTTCACGGAATTTTCACGTAAATTTGAAATGACTTTGAATCGTGGATTTGAGATATACTCAATTATTTATGCCAAATTTTCATTTCCATGGTGGTGCAGCTTATTTTCGCGATAGACGTTCTGAATTGATCTTATGATTAACATTTTTTTGATGTGGCCCCTTGGGTTTTCACAAAAATGCAAATTTGTGTGTCAGGAGGAATGAAAATTAAGTGATAAGGTAAATGATTTAAGATGAAGCAAAAGGAGCGTCTCCCACGTTTTCCGGGAGTCTGAAGGGCGTAGCAACGAAAAATTTTCCCTTGAGCTACGCCCCAAGACCCCCATGTTTCTTTCCTAGTGGCCCTCTCCAAACTTTAAGGCTGGATCCACCCCTGTATCTAAGGGTTGTCTTCTATTTGCTAGCTCTCAACACTATGCATAGATGGATTTAATTCATTCCTCCCTCCAAGATCATAGCAATGATTCTTACTAAGAGGTCTCATTTTCCACCAAACAGCTTGCGACAAAGTTGCCACTTTATAATCTTCCTATCAATGAAAAATACGCAGCAACTATTTCTTGAAATTGTGTCATATTCAAATCCTTTATGATTTAAAACTGTGAAAAAGGACGTTGTACAAGGAGTTTTCATTGGGACCTGTCTGATGTTAGACTACCAGGGTAATGTTAGACATGGAAATAGCAAAAGTAAGAAGCCATAATGCTGATGTTACATGAAAAGAATAAGTCTTTCTAAGTGGTATCATCAATGATTGACATTTTTTGATATATGTTTAATACAAAAACAACTACAATAATACAATAATCTGAGCCAATCATAGCGAGAAGACACAAGGTCATCTAGTCCCAACTACGAATGGCTCTTACGATGAATTTAAAAAATACTTCATTTACAACAACACGACCATAATACTACACCACATCACACCAATAGACAATACACTACATTAAAGTAACAGATAACCATTAAGGGAAAATGATTGACATTCTCTACATGGTAACAGACACACTGGTATAAGTATAGTTACTATAATAGTAGGTTTTTCGAGATTTACTGAAGGATTTAACTGTAGGATTTATCAATCAATGTTATGATATTCTATCTTAGCCAACTACTTTTAGCTGGAGTCAAAACAGAGTCTCTATTTACTCAACATTAATACATTGTTAATTATTTGACTCTACATATGAAATTAATGAATTCATAAGAATATAAGTATTTACATGCCAGAGTAAAAATGTGGTTTATTCCTTTTAATGCAATATGTCATATCATATGTCAACGAGATACAAAAAACTTACACAATAGGATCAATAATCACATTTCAGAATCGAGAAGTGGAATTTAAACTTGCAATTTTCCAAAATACGTTCACGAAGGTGGAACAAACTCAACGAACTAAAAGAGCAGTTTTTCAAAATGTTTGTTTTCTTTGCACTCATTGACTCTTCTGCTTTTTACATTACGAAGAAAAATTATTCAAAAAGGGACACGCCCTTTTAAACTCTTAAGTACTATCTACGTCATACAACATAATCCTAAGATCTAGAATTTCCTCGCAATAGCCTTGCAATACACCTCGTTGCTATTTTAGATTTAATCGAAATCACACTCTGAAATCACACATTTCCGAAAGGCCTCAGTGTGTTAAATCTTGGTATTTTTTGTTGTCCAACCTTCCTATATAAGTTTCTAGTTATAATTCTTACTAAGTGTTTTCAAATAAATATTATATATTAAGATATCTTTAAGTACCTTGGAGATGTGTCTTTGCCAGCAGCCCTTTATTGAGAAGTGAGTTGTACGAGGCAGGTATCAAAGAAAAGCAGACTTGCAAGTAGACATGCCCTTAATTTCAAGGGTTAGCAGGTCTCCAGGCTTCTGTGAACGTGTGGTACAGATTGAATAATGCAGTAACTACTTTTGAAACCGAGTGAAGTTCACATGTAGTTCTTTCACGTAACCCGATATCCACAGTTAGCATGGAAACTGACAGAGATATGTTATCACCTTCACCTCATGAAGCAGACCAATCACACTTTAGCAAAAATCTTTCAGCTTTCATTCTTTTACAAAGTGAAGTTGTAGAATATATGGAATTTAAGAAACCACTATCAGGAAACAGATTATTAGAAATTGCTCTCATAAACCTGGTTTTTCCAAACATGAAGAATAGTGTGTTCTATTATTAAACGTTAGCTGTGACTTTGCAGCTGCAGCTCAAACTCAGAGTGTTAATTGTTGCTGGTTTGCTATTCTAGGCAGCTGCATGCTTTTGTACAGAATTCACAAGACTGATCTAATCAGACATGAATGTATTGTCTAGATATCTGGGAGAGTTGTCAACTCCAATTTAAAATGGGTATCATTTGTCACATTAACTCTTTCATTGATCTTCAGAGTGTCTCAAAAAATTGTTCGATGTTTGATTAAATACTAAAAAGTCGCGATCTGCTGAATGAGCACTTGGTTACGTAAACCATCTCTTTAGACTTTAGAATAATTTTTGACACCAGAATCTTGCAAATCCGTTAAAAATTCAAGGAGTTATGAGTCCTCGAAATTTAAGGTTGTGCGAAAACTGAAACCAAAGGCCTCAAAATGGCATTTTTGGTAAGTAAAAGTCACATGGTACATCGTTTCTGTTGTTTTCTAATTGTTATAAGGCAAGCCAAACGGGATTGAACATGTTTTTGAAAACCTTATATTTAAGTGATTGACTTCTTTGAGGGAAAAGATTGTGTGTGCTTTTGGATGTCTTCTGTCTTAAGCAAATTTTGACAATGATTGTAAGGATTGAAGATCTTGCAGCGGGCGTAAAGTGCAATTAGAACAAGAATAGCGAGAAGTTTCATGTTTCAACATCCATTGATGAAAAGATTTTACAATATTTCGCGGTACATCCATGGAACATTATCATGATGCTGTGTGGATGTAAAGCGAAATATTGTTAAATCTTTTCATCAATAGATGTTGAAACATGAAACTTCTCCTTATTCGTTTCCTAATCGTAAGGAATAAATTACTTTAGAAATTCTACTTGGCTTGCTCTGATATCAATGGGTGGTATGACATTAGACTTATGGCGATGAGTACCTTGTATCCCTGCAGTAAACCTTGCTCAAGGGGGACTCATTATGAATCAGTGAAAAATCCGGCCCTATCTCCTGCATTCGATCATGATTTGATCGATCGAATCAGGATCGAACGACTGTCGTAGCTCTATTCAACGGTCACTCCGCGGAAAGAAAATGCGATAAAAGCCACTTTAAGCAGACATTTAATCAACAAAACTTGGTATAAATCTAAAGAAGGAAGTTCATTTTACCTGGTAAGCGCAAAATGAGTCTTTCAAAGCTACATTTTCCATGTTTTTAAGACCAACACAAACCAGAGAAGACTTCAGCCACTGGCCGTAGCAACTTTGTTCAAAATCTAGTCAACTGCATCATTCGAGTCGAGAATTCGACATCATTGTTCTCTGCCAAATCTCGAAATATGATTGGTGCTGGAGGAATTGCGAAGTTTGGGCCTAAATAGGGCCAACTTTTTCAGAGAAATACTATGAGTCTCTATTGCCTGAAGCGCCATCATCAAGTCAAAGAGCACAGGGCAACAAGAGACTCATTGTCATCAGTCTAGTATGACATTGGATAACCTTCTTGTATCTCGATCCACGAGCATTTTTGTATTACAAGTAATCTAGGGATAACTATCGTATATTTTCATCTTTGAAAGCTCGTAACTCAGTGATTCTTCAACCAATTTGCAAGATTCTAGTCTCAAAGATTATTTGAAAATCTTAGGGACAGGGAAACCATTCCATGGGCTAGTTCATCTTATCGTTATTTTTCAGGTAGGTAGGTAGACAGGTAGGTAGACAGGTAGGTAGACAGGTAGGTAGATAGGTAGGTAGACAGGTAGGTAATCATATTTAACGTGGCTAGCCCCCAAAAGTCTTATAGATACTTGTTTCCAGCAGGGGCCTACGGATGTTTTACCATCAACCCGCTGCAGCTACCAGATTTCCCTCACATGGCTCTGGTCGACCCGGGCTAGGATTACAAGCAGCGACCAAACAGTCCAGCGTGGGATTTGAACCTCGGCCGTTCTGAGACCTTTGGTTTACGCGTCAGTCGCCTTTACCACTCGGCCACACGATCTCATTCAATATTCAATCAAATGTTGAACAATTATTTTGAGGCACCCTGAATATTCCATAAGAAATGAGTAGCCTTTTGAATATACCAAGAATCTTACAGAGCTTTGCTGTTTTTAGAGGCAGTCTGCTAGCGTTTGTTCTACTGTTTTTAAAGGCAGTCTGTTTCGGCTTTATTTACCTTATTTATGCTGCCGCTAAATTCATGCATGATGCATGATGCATCACCGAATCTCTATAACCTTGATTTCTTTGGATAAAACGAATTAGAATAAACTTCTGGAACATACAACAGAGATCTTTATCAAATTCATTTCCATTGTTCGAAGGGGACAGACTGCCTCTAATGTTTGGGTTTTTCACTTTTGATCTGAATACTGGTTGATGATAACCTTATCTTCATAATTGTATGCTTAAAGTGAAATGGAAGTTGATAACTGGCGAATTCAGCAGTCTATACCCACAAAAACCTAAACCTGGGAATAAAATCGAGTGAGAATCCTTATTAAAGATGGGTCATTCCATTAAAAGGTGGGTGGTGCGTCCCCGTCATCCCAAGTGTCAAGTTAACATTCCGGTGTTGTCACTAACGTTCAGAAAATTATGTGTTTACTTTGACCACAACGCGAATATGATAATGAATCTGACAGAATCTCTGACTTACAGAAAGCGTAAATTCTTACCCAGCTACTAGGTACTCAAAGGTATACCTCATCAAAGGACAGCGTAACGCCAGGCAGGAAGTTAGTCCTCTTTAACAGCAGATCCAGTCAGGGTTAAATGACGCTGAAGCAGATGTATAAGACAATGACGCCAATATCACAATAAAGAAGACAGAATTTGACAACCCAGAATTGGAAAATTCTTACCCAGCTAGGACTTCAAAGCTATATCTTATCAAAGGACGGCATGTCCACAGGAAGGTAGCCCTCTTTAACAGCAAGGCCCCCTGTAAATCAGTCCCCGACTGATGGGCTACCATGGGTAAAAAAGATAAAATAGAAAATAGAAATAGTAAGGGTTAAAGAGGGCAAAAGCAAAACCGTTAGGAATTAGGCTTTAATGGTAGCATGTTTTTACAAATGTCTCCAAATTGTAATACATGAGCCTAAATTAGAGCCAATTGTTCAGTATCTATAAATGAAAATTTTCCGCAAAATTTGATAAGTTCCAATTGTAAAAAACATATGCAAAAAAGAAAACTTTAAAAATAATTCAAATTCTTATCATTGGAAAGGAATGCTGCATGTCAGAATAACCCCTACTGGTAGTTTCATACAAATGGGTCAAACGTGCTATTTTGTAGCCATCCAGTTGGACCTTTCTGTTGGATTTACTGCTTGAAAACATCATAAGGGGTAATGAGGCTGCCTGTCTTGGGAAATGCTTTGCTCGGCTGACGTGGTTAAAGTGGCAAATAGAAATTTGAGAAGGAATGACTGAAAGCTCAATTTTTCATCCTTTGTCGCTTAACAAAGGTAGTCCCGTCAATTTCAAGAGATTGCTTTACAGGGGGCCGTACAACAAGACTACAAAGTAATAAACTACAACAAGACTATACGTCGTTGAGACTGCTATATCTATTCAGCTGGACAGTCGTCTTATTTGGGATGAGTTGAAAGAGCACGCGAGGAAAATTTTCTGTCAAGCTCTTTATCCGTGAGCCATTTATAGAGGAGTAAAGCTGCTCAACGACTTCATCAGAAAACTTTTATGTTTTTTGACCGAAGCAGACTATCATCCATTGATTGAGTCTTAAGAATGTTTAAGGATAGTTTGTTTCCGTGAAACTTGTTTTCTTGAAGGATTCAGATCAGTGCTATGCATATGAAAACCGTTATCGTATGCATATATAATCGCTTAGCAAAGTTGCAGGGCAAAATGGAGGTTATTAATCAGAATAACCGGAGACCAGTGCGTGAGCCCTACACAGCCAAGTGACATTGGCTGCGGTGACAATAGAATCTTATCCCGTTATAATCAAAATTGTTTCACTTCCTTGAAATTTATCTTTCACATCGGAATGTACGGCATTATAACGATACGAAGATACCCGGTCACACTGTGCCCGTCATGTCTTTTGCAAAGCTGCCGGTGTTGTAGCTAACTATTTTTGCGAGGAAGTAATTGTCACATAAATACCTTGGTAAATCATGATTGGTTAATTTTTCTTAACCCTTTCACCCCCGGAAGGGCCATATGGCCCAACAGTATTCATTAAGAACTGCGAATTTTGCAGGGGATAAAGCATTTGGAATTTTGATTGATTTGAAAGGTTATGCACATTGCACTCATCTATTGCTTACTGAATCACTGATTATGATACCCCCCGGAAAACGACAATCTACATTACGTTTTCCTGTTAAGCTTAATTTTAGCCGGGCGTGAAAGGGTTAAAGAACGCTGTAACTTAGGTCAGCACCTTGTTTATCCCGTTGTTTTGGATACTATGGTTTTTTAAAGACCCTTGCCCCAAGAACAAAACGTTGTAACAGCGTTGTATGTGAACAGGAAGAGCGGTCACGTACAACAGTGTTATATGCCCGTTGTTTCGAAAGGAAACAACGGGATAAACCGCCTAGTGTGACCGCAGCCATTATTTTCTTGCAATGATGCTCCATTGACTTTGAAGAATTTCTGTGTTCTGTCTTTTTCTTAGGAATGAAGGAAGCCAAGAATGCATCAGATTCGCAATACCAAACATAAACAGCTTTTAACCCTATAGTGGTAGGGCTATTTGATAGTCCTATTTTGGTTGGGGGGGGCAAAAAAGCCCCCCTACCTAACTCTTGACTGGTAATAGGTAGAGTGACCAAATTTTGTTTCCTAAGAGCCTCAGGCATGTGCTTTCTGAAAATGTAAAAATTAACCTAAGATTGGCCCTCATTTTTGCTCACGTCTGCATTTTCCTTTGTGTGGTCACGAAAAGCGGCAAAATTGACTAAAATCAGGAAAATCGCAATAAAATAAAATTTGGAGCACATTTTCCACCCAAACATGATAATTGTGATAGAATGCATCAAATAACACTACACTACAAAAGAAATTTGCAAAATATTCAACTTGCGTTCCTTTTTCACGATAATTGAGATTTGAGAATTTGCGATTTTTCCAGGGTCAGTCCCAGAAAATTGTCTCCCGCCCCCTCATTTTTCAAAATATTTTAATGAAACTTTTTTAAAAGTTGTACAATAAGTAGTTGCAAAAAGTCAAGAAGTTTCATGGCTATAAATATCTTCCTAGCAGAGTTATTAAACAAAATCTACTAGGGGGGGGGGCAAATTTGCCCCCCAACCAAAATAGGGTTAAGGAGAATCTCATGGCCTAACTTATAAAAAATGCTGTCTTTATATCGATGGATACATTTGCTGTGCAATTTCCGTTATCGATGTTTACGTACCAGTTGCTTGTTCTTGTTTGTACAAGACCGATTAAAACAGAATATAGCAATTCGAGCACAGATTGTTTTTGATAAGAAGGGCAAGAACTAGCGTTGTGAGAAATAGCAAAGCAGATATGGCCTCCAGTGGAACTGCAACCCCGTTGACCACCACATAAAGTGAACACAAGGAAGAAGAAGTAATGATTGGCAACAAATATAATGGACCCATTAAAATGAATGATCAAAATGAAAGGTAGTTAAAGTACAGATCTGAGTTTACAAAAATAGAGGCTTTAATACTAACTCAAGAGGCGCACCCTGTTTGATGCTTTTCCAAAAATTGAATCAGCCATTTGCATTGACTATTCGTTGTCTGTTTGAGAGGTAATTCATTGTGAGTGACAATGCTTCTTCAGCGAAGCCAGAAGATCGTAAATATACTATCAAGAGACCATGTCTAATGCTCTCATATGTCAGGGGGAGGGGTTACATCATTGCAGCTTCTCTCTTCAAATGTATAAAGTTTGAGTTTTGCCAGACGTCTTACGAGAGTTTTTCCAGATGTCTCAAAATGCGTAATGAGGAAGATATTCGTAGAGGCACAGGAATAAAATTGTGAAACTTAACAAAGTTGCAAAGAAAATATAATTTCGAAGTTTTGATCCCACAACAATTGGTAATGATAAGCGCTTCTGGAAAACTTTTAAGTCGTTATTTTCTAGCAAATCATCAAATATTCAGGAGAAGATAATCCTCGTTAAAAATGATCCAAGAAAAACGAGTGCCAAAAAAGCACAATTTTTTAACGAGTACTATGTTAATATCACTTCAACGCTGCCTATTGAGGCTCCTATGACCCCACCATCATATGTCCCTTTGCAGGACCCTGTATTGAATGCCATCAAAAAGTACGAAAATCATCCTACTGTAGCGTTGATTAGAAATAATGTAGATGATGATCCGTTTGAGTTTCATCCTGTTAGCCCTAATTATTGTTGGAATGAAATTAGACAGCAAGGCAATTCGAAGAAAACCAGCTGATGTATTTCAGTAGACATTTTCGATTTAATATCCGATTTATGACAACATCTCTAGCTACTTTCTGAAGCTTGCGCTAACCTTTATTGAAAATTCGCTTGCTTTCTTGTTTAATACATCCATTGAAACAAGTCGTTTTCCTGACTCATGGAAAGTTGCTAGAGTCACTTCTACTTTCAAAAATGGAGATAAGACTGACAAGTCAAACTATCGACCAATAGCAGTCTTGCCTGTCATCTCAAGGCTCTTTGAAAAGTTAGTAACAAACAGCTGTACCAGTACATGAATGATAACGTGCATTTTTCATCTGACCAATCCGGCTTTTTGCCCCATTATTCTACAGTAACAAGCTAATACTAACGAGCGGTAAAATGTAATGGATCTTGGTAGGCTTGTGGGTCTAGTGTTCATTGACCTTAAAAAGGAGTTTGACACTGTAGATCATAACATTCACAACAAAAATATCAAAATCTCATGAGAACTTTCTCCGTGAAAACTTAGAGGAAAGGCACAATTTCCTATGATTTCCGATGTAAGAAACGGAAACTTTCCTTTTCTTCTTAGTTTTTTCAGCGGAAATTTCTAGTTTTCTACTAAGTTTCTTCTTCCAACATCGGGAATTCAAAGATGTTTTGCTGTGATTCTCTGCAAAAAGCTTTAGCTTTACGGTTTACAGCAACGTGAACTCTCTTGGTTTAAATTCGTCCTTTCCAATCGAAAACTTTGTTTGCAGAGTTAATGGTGTAGATTCAAGAATAGGGGACCTAGAAGTTGGTGTTCCACAACGTTCATGTCTTGGCCCTCTTCTCTTTCTCATCTACATCAACGATCTCCCACAAGCTGTCCACGATTCTTCCATGTCTATGTATGCTAATGACACCAGTTTTTGCTACCGGTCTCACGAATTGACTCGGCTAAGTGAGGCTATTAATAGTGACCCTAGAAAACTGGACACGTGGCTACAAAGCAACAAGCTTTTCCTGAATGTTGCTAAAACTCATTCTATGCTTATTTCTACCAAGCAGAAACACAACATTCTCGAAAGTCAAAATAAAGACTTTGTTCTGAAAATTCACGATAATGGGCTTTTACCTCGGTGTGCAAATCGACTGCTCCTTGGATTGGAAAGAACAAATCAAGGTAGTACCTAGCAAGGTCTCGAGGGCAGTTGGCTTTTTAAGACATGCTAAGTCTTTTCTCCCGAAAGAAACCTTGCAAACTCTCTACACAGGTATCGTGGAGCCCCACTTTCGATACTGCTGTTCTGTCCGAGGCTGCACTGGTTTAACTGAAATTAATCAGTTGCAAAAACTTTAAAACCGTGCTGCTAGGATTATAACGAATAGCAGCTTTGATGCCCGAAGCAGACCTCTTATTGAAGGACTGGGATGGAAGACAGTTCAGGAACTTGCCTCTGTTGAATCTAAGACAATGGTCTTCAAGTCCCTGAATGAGCTAGCTCCACAATGCTTGTGTGACCTTTTCACCCGTAATTCGTCCAACTCATCATATAGCCTTCGTCATACGGGGACCGACCTGAGGCTAAAGATGAAGAAGTCAGCACATGATATGTTTCTATTATAGAGGTGCAAAACTATGGAATAGCCTGTCCGCCGAGTCAAAGCAGGCAACCTCTCTGTATAATTTCAAAAAAACTGCATAGGGTCATACCTCCAGTTTGCGGACAACTCCAGTCTGCGGACAACAAGCAAAAACTCTGGCAGACTGGAGGTTGTGTCCTCAAACTGGAAAATACAACAACACAAAAAGGAGCCAAGAATCCGCTTTGGAGACATTAATGAAATTTAACCTAGATATTCTGATAGCACATATCTTAAACTACTTTTGTTGCGATTCAAAGGTTTGTATTCAATCTCTAAGTGAAGATAATTACCAGTTGAATAATACTGTCCGCAGACTGGAGGCGCGACCTTAGAAACTGTTTTCTTTCGTTTTGATTGTAAATTCTAAGCATTATTGTAAATAGGTTTTGGATATTGTAAATAAGGTGTTATAGTTTTATTTAATCAATAGCTCTTTACCTTTTATCTTAGATTGTAGTTAATGTTTTTATAAAAAGGCCCCTTTAAAATCAACTTGTTGAAGGGCAATCCCACTTCAAAGAATTAAATATGAAAATAAAGAATTAAATATCTACATCTACATCTATGTATTAATCAGCAACACCTATAAGGCATGACACTGATGGAGATCAAACCACCACCCATACATTCCCATCATATGTCATAGAGACAGTGAAAAGGATTGGAAATCTATGGGAGTTAGCTTTGTAGGATAGATTGTGTGGGAGTTTGGCTAAAACTATGGGTATGCATGAGGGATGAGAAGATTTCAAGTGGGAAACAATACTTTGCGCGAAGAACAAAGATAAACTAAATAAATAATAACTTATTAAGTTAAATAATGAATAAATAAACAGAAATTGTATGATGGCGAAAGGAGATTATATGAGCGAACTGAACGACGGGCCACTACACACAAAACGCAATTACTGACTAGATACATTCACACGCTAACGGTTTTTGTATAGCTAACCTTAAAACTGCTTACATTTTTTGATTTTTTAATTTCTGGTGGAATCGAGTTCCATTCAACAATTGTTCTTGGATAAAATGAATACTTATAAATGTCCCTCACTGCTGAAATCTGAACGAATTTTGGAGCGTTTATATCTGAACCCCTGTTGTTATACTTTTGCGGAGTGACGTAATGTGGTAGCTCAATGTCAACATGTTTATTTAAAATTTTTGTCTGTTTATTTATAATATGAAATATGAAATATAGATATTTATGTCACGTAGAGATAACTAAATACTTGAACACGATGCTATTAACCAGTGAGTTCCCCGACCCTCTTAAGGCCGTCGATGTATCATAGTTGTACAAATGTTCTGAATCCACCTGTAAAGTCTATTATGACCAATGAGTTGAGTGACAGCGATGTCCAAAGTCTTTAAGCATTTTTTTAGCCAAACAGATCAATTCTTTTGTGACTACGAAGATATCAAATCTGTTACGTGCCTACAGAAAAGGACATTGTACATAACATGCTTTGATCCGGCGCATTGAAAGTACTCCTAAGACATTAGATAAGAAAGGTGTTGCCGTTACGATTTTGATGGAATTAACAAAGGCATTCGATTGCATGGCACACGATCTACTTACTGCTAAATTAAAAGCGTATGGTTTTGGTCTACAGGGTCTAAGATTGATAGCAAGTTACCTCCCAAATAGAAAGCAGAGAGTGAAGGTTGGCTCAACATATAGTGATTGGTTACAAACAAAGCTGGTGTCCCTCAGGGCTCTGTCCTAGGGCCTCTACTGTTCAATGTTTTCCTCGACGATTTTATCTATATAGTTGAATATATGCGGAGGTGTGTAATCTTGCTGATGATAATACCACCTCTCCTTGTGATGTCACCTTTGAGAGCGTATCTTCAAACCTTGAAGAAAGTATGCATCAAACAATCCCTTGGTTCAAAACTAATCAAATGGTAGCTAATCCATCAAAATTTCAAGTTATGCTACTAGGCTTGAGGACAGAAGATAATATTGTACTCAATGTTGGAAATGTATCCATTGATGTCGTCAGTAGTGTTACGTTATTGGCGATTACCAATGACTCAAGACTGAAGTTCGACCAACATGTTGCAAAATTATGTCAAAAGGTAAACAACAAGATCAGTGCCTTCTTTAGAGTCTCGAACTCTCTAAGTTAGAAACCATCTCTTTTAGTGTACAACTCTTTCATAATGTCCCACTTTAATTACTGTCCGTTAAAGGCTGATTTCCAGTCAGTGGAATTTTCCGAGCGGGCGGAAATTCTTTTGTTTGCGAGAGAAAATGTCGCTCTGAATTGAGTAGATAGTTATGGCTGAGCAACTTTTGATTGTCTAAAATTGCGGCCGCTCGGAGAATTCCGCTGACTGGAAATTGGCCTTAACATGGATGTTTTGCGGAAAGGTTGCAAAGAATGATTTGAATCGCACCCATGGGGGAACGCTTCGAATTCTCTTCAATAATCATACGTTCGCTTTTAATGAGTTGGTTCAGAGAGGAAAAGAGTGCACTATTCATCAAAAGAACTTGGAAAATTAATGCTTGAGGCTCATAACAGCTTAACTCAACAAAATCCTTCATTTTTGTGGGATATGTTCCACAAAAAGAACAATGATTACAATTTGAGATAAATAAATCTGTTGATTTTGCCTCAAACTAAAGCAATTACTTATGGCAATGATAGTCTATCTTTTGTCGTAGCATATCATGGAATTCCTTACCTAATGACATCAAAATTGCAGCCTCCGTTTGTTCATTTAAATCATACATAAAATGGAATGGAAAGAATTGTCGTTGTAGGATATGTGAATAGGGATATTTATACGGTGGCCCATAGGTGCCACTGGCGTCTTCCGTGTTCCTTGTCCAGAATTCAGTGACGAGTTCACTGGCGAGTTCCTTGTTTAATGAAGCCCTCTATGTTCCGTGTTCCGTGTTCGTTTCAGGGGTTAGCATTGCTCTTTTTCTCTGCCACTCCAGTGGTAATACACCGTGCATTCCAATAAAATTTGCCATACCTTTACCGCCTGGAAAATATCAGTTTCTGCCGTGTTCCTACTGCTGTGCTCATAATTTTGTAACGAGTTCCTTATTGCGACTATTTGACGTGTTCCGTGTTCCGCGTTTATTTGCAAGTTTTTAAAATTTTGTAAGCAAATTGTGGACTGACGAACGACGAACAGCAATCAATTTCCGACGAGTCCCTCACAGGGGGTAAATAATGATATGATGGAGTTGTGTAGGCAAATTGGAAACCCCACAAACAAGAATGTACTTCTCTGAGAAACAGGCCGACTAAAGCCTACACAGATTCACTTAATTCATTTTCATTTCATGATGTTTATACTGAGTAAATACTCAACACAAATTAACGTTGCTTAACAGACTGCCCTCTTACAAAAGAAAAGCTACAAAATTACAGTACAAGGTAAAGACTATTTAAAGTACGAAAAGTAACGGACGCGCGAGACAATGCTCAGGATTGGTCATTTTCAGTGATGATTTGAATTGGGTAAATGTATTGGCCATCCTACTTTCTCATTTTTGATCATTCCAAAGTTTACCTTCTCTATGCGAGGAGCATTTTTGGTCACATGCGATTTTTAGTAAAGGTAAATAAAGGTCATTGCTGGCATTACGAAGCTGTCTAGCACAGGTTTCAGATAACCTTTGGAAAAGCCCCGTAAAATTTCCGGGCGCTTCATGGTATATTGGCCTTTAAACCATTGTCAATGTTTCTTTTTCTATTAGCTCTTTGACCGTTTACTAACACAACTGCCTGATGATGGATGGTGCAGACATTCTGTAGGGGCTATTTGTCACGACTTTAGCAGCACGGTTTTGGAGCTTCTGAAGCTTTTTTTGAGTGCTGTGCAGTGACGTAACGCAGTTTAGGCTACCTTAGTTCAGAAACTAGGGGCCTCCTACAAAAGTAGGCCTCGAAGGGACACTGGCAAAAGATTTCATTTGTTATCTAACTTCAAGCAAGTTTCCTGGATTTGGTGATCAATAGAAAGGTTTTAGCAAAACGGCCAAGTGGCACGGAAAATGTTGAATCGAGAGTGGTCTTCTGAGCAATAGTAAGTGATTTTTTCTCAAGTAGTTGAAATGGGAACGGGAGATGTATTCTGAGCCAAAGCACAAAACATGTCCTAAAAATTTTGCCCCAGACTCCCTCGTGTTTCAGCCTCTTCTACTGGATCGCCCCTGCCACGCTGCTGGCTTCGGCAACACATACAGGGTGTCTCAAAAAAAATTGTTCGACGTTTGATAAAATATTGAAAAATAAGGACAACATGAACAGGCTCTTGGAGAGATAACCCTGTTCCGAAGATTATGATATAATTTTAGAGACTAAAATCGTGCAAATCGGTTGAAAATTCACCAAGTTACAGGCTCTCTAAGATAAAAAATATGCAATAGCTGAGACCAGAGATTACTGGTATTGCAAAATTCTCGAAGACGGAGGTAAGAGAAGCTTATCTAATGTCATAACTCTTGTTGATATTGGAGCAAACCAAATAGGATTTCTAAAGTAAATTATTTCTTACGATCACTCTCTAAGTATCCTTAACATTGCGTAAGTCCAAAAACAGTGGCTCAAAACATAATCGGCGAGAGACTGAATCTGTTTCCTCAACGCATCAATATGCTTGACAGTTAGCTTATCGAAAACCTGTTTGAATCCCACTTGGTTTGCCCTGAAGCACTCGAGAAATAATAGAAACGACGGCCTATGGGGCTTTTACCAAACATGCCATTTCAAGGTCTCTGGTTTCAGCTCTCGCACAAATTTGAACTTCAAGTTCTTGTAACTCCATGAATTTTTAGCGGATATGTAAGATTCTTGAGTCAAAAATTAAATCAAAATCTCAGAAAAAGGGTGATAAGCATTCAGCGTATCATCTTTTTTAGTATTTAATCAAACGTCGAGCAAACTTTTTTAAGATACCCTGTATGCTGACAATAGATGATTGCAGTTGTTTTATCTTTGCCTGTGGAACTTATTTATTTCAAGTTTAAACTGGACTGGATAGCTATTTTGATGTTTCTATTATATTATTTACAAATGCTTTGGCTGGTGGGGGGGGGCTCAAGTGGAAAGATCCCTAAGGGCCTTTACTGTATCCGTTACCCCACTGGTGCTGTAGTGCCACAAATACCCCAAATGGGGCAACAGAAACGGAAATATGGCTTAACCATGCTTTGCACATGGTCTGCAGTATGCTTAATGGGAGGTACTGTTTCACATGGCTTATCCTACCTAACGCCCTACAATCCTGGACAAAAGGTTATGAGACTAGCAGCATTTTAAGATGTTGAACAGTATTTCCAAGAATAAAAGGGATTTAAGTACTGCGAACCCCCTCCCCCCGAATCAATGTTGTTCAACGACGATTCATGAATACATGTTGGTCACAATCGACGCGTTCTGACCTAAAACAACATTGATACGGGGGGAGGGGGCACTCTGAACCCTTGAAAACGTCAAAATGCTCTGTCGTCTCATAACTGTTGTCCAGGATTGTCTTGGATTTCACCAGGATGTTCTCTGTTTGACCGTAGCCACTATCCACGTAACTAGGGTTTTTTGCTGTTTCTGTTATGGAAAAGGTTCCGTTAACTGAATATCATTAAAAACAAGATGTTGAGGCCAATGGAAGTTATCAAGAAAAGTCAAGGCTCTGCTAGGAATATTGGACAACAAATGTGACGTTTATGACATTTCATACGAACCAATGCTACAACGAAGGTGCTTCGTTGTTTTGTTTGTTATCACCTTGTATCTCCCATAGATGAAGTAAACTGTTGCAAGTAAATGCATTTAAATCCAGATTTCAATGGGGCTCATTTGTGCTCAATCCTACATCATGAGCGTTTACATGTAAATTTAGGGGAGAGGGTTATAATTTTCAACGTGTCAGCAACGGGTCAGCAACGGGTCAGGCAACGGGTCAGCATTTGCTACTATAGCAAAACATATGGGATGCAACGGGTCAGCACCGGTCAGCACACTTTTTTATAGAAATAAATACTATATAAATGTTGGTCACAATCGACGCGTTCTGACCTAAAACAACATTGATACGGGGGAAGGGGGCACTCTGAACCCGTGAAAACGTCAAAATACTCTGTCGTCTCATAACTTTTGTCCAGGATTCTAGATATCTTTCTTATGACTTCTGCAATATGAACATCTCAACTCAGGTATTGGTCCACTTGTGCCCAAAAGTATGTAGCAGGAATAATTTCTCCTGCCTCCTTATCAGTAAACCCCGCTTTCACTTGCATTGAATGTATGAGCTTTCTTCTCTTTGCATTTCGCTCCTTGTAAGATCTGTATTTGTGTTATAATGATATGTATATTCAGTCAGTCAATATCATGATATTCGTCACACAACAACGTCTATCTCTGCCTTCACATCTGCTCGCGTAAAACAGCAAAAAGTTATTGTACCGCAGATCCCCGTTACAAGTATTTAGTGGGCTCTTTCATCGAAATGTCCTCATCACGAATAACCAGTGACAGTTTCATAGCTGATGTTTGCTGAATATTTTTAACCTTCTTCCGACTTCTTGTCACAATGCTGTTTGTTTTGCAACGTTGAGTGACAATACATTCCTTGCAAGCCATGTGTCTAGACATTTTAGGTCATCATTAACCTTTCATTTGTTGTGGAAATGCTATTTGAAGAGAAGGATAAACTGGTGTCATCGGCATACATATTAACTAGCAAGAGCTTAATAGATAGTGGGAGAACATTTCCTCACAAAGAGGGTTCTTATGATATTTTCGGGGAGTGGCTATTATCGCAAGGACACTTATGACTGTGATGACCATGAAGCTACATACATATCTGCTATAAATTGAGAGGAGTGGTTGCATTTCAAATACTGGAGGATACGGCATCTGTTGTTAACAAAGCAATCTATTCCATATAACTTGATGAAGCAATATACTTATCCCTGGAATCTGTTTGATATGACCGTCCATTTGTAGTAATATTTAAACCTTTCAAATTTAAATTTATACTTACACATTTATTTTTAAACTGTGTAAATTTACAGTTAAACCATTACATCTACAGGTAAACCAACACATGTAAATTTCAACCATAGTGCATTTATATTTAAACCTTTATATTGAAACTTTGCTACGTTTACATTTAAACCTGCCTACATTTATATTTAAACCTTTACATTTAAACTCTCGTACATTTGTATTCAAACTTTTACATTTAAACCTTCATACAGTTATGTTTAAGCTTCCTAGGACGGAGTGACCGAGCAAGGTCCATATTGCAAACGAGGCTTTCATATTTTTGGCGGGAAAATATTCTGTTCTATTCCAGTCATAGAAATGGTTTCAGTCTTCAAGGATGGATGATGGTTTTCTGATGTTCGAGGACAAACTTTTAGGAAGCGTAAATGTGTTCCTGGAAAATCTGCAGCAGACCTTTTGCCGTTAAGGGATCAAAAAGATGAGCGACTGTCCAAGCTGTTAGGAGTGAAGACCCTTGCTGATAATCAAAGCAAAGCTACAGCGCGAACAATCCTTTCTTTTTCTCCTTCATCCATTTCCATTTGCGCCACAGGTGGTGGAGAATAGTTCAGTAATACTTGCACGATTCATTAATACATACAAATTTCCTAAGATCTAACCATACCTGTGTTAAATTTCTTTTTTGAATCCTATCTCTGTGTTATCATTTAGTTAGGCCACAAATTCGGTTGTGTTGAAATTCTGTTGTGTTTTTGCAGCTGTATCGAATATAAATGATAACACAGAGGTATGGAGATAGGTTTCAAGAGAATTTAACACAGTTAACTACCAGGTATGATTAGATCTTAGTACATTTGTATGTATTACTGAATCGTGCAAACATTACTGAACCATTCCCAGCCACCTGTGTTGCGCTTTACTGCAGGAAAGGGCATAAGTAATGCACAAGTGAGGCCCAGCCCAAAGCAAAGGCCCGCCCAACTATGAGAGCCTCGTTTGCAATGCGGACCGTGCTCGGTCACTCGGTCCCAGGAAGTTTAAATATAAGTTTAAGAAGGTTTAAATTTAAAAGTTTAAATAAAAATGCACGAGAGTTTAAATGTAAAGGTTTAAATATAAATGTAGGCAGGTTTAAATGTAAACGTAGGAAAGTTTAAGTATAAAAGTGTAAATAGAAAAATAGAAAGGTTTAAATATAAATATACTATGGTTTAAATTTACATGTGTTGGTTTACCTGTAAATGAAATGGTTTAACTGTAAATTTACACTGTTTGAACATGTGTAAGTTTAAATGTAAATGTGAAAGGTTTAAATATTGCTACAAATGGGCAGCCATAGTTTGAGGCTTTCAGTTATCAAAAGTTGGAAGTTTGTAAACACTGCCATAATAAGATTTTCACTAGTAAGTTTACCATCTCATAAGAACATTGAAATAGACTTCTATAAGCTTTTAGAAATAACAGAAAAAACAGAAGTGAACTTTTGAACTTCTATTTGCACAAAGTCGGTCTGTAGGTTCTTCTATTTTCATGTTCTTTATTGCGGGGCTTTACTGTATTCCAAGAAATGAATGAACCAAAACCAAAATGGAACCATCAGTACGAACCTTAATTTGTCCTCTTAATTTGCTGTCTGTACCAGGTGACGCAAAAAAGTGACCTGATGCAATCTGTTACTGAAATATAAGTAAGAAGCCGATGGAAATGCTTCCGACGTTGTTTTGTCGCTGAAAGACTACCCTATGTCAGGATAATTTTTTAAAATTTTTTTTGGCTCGGTAAATTTTGCAAACTAAGGATTTTGAGGACAAGGGCATGCCAGAAATCATCGAAAAATCGTCAAAAACAGGGGATCGATTTACGACCACTTCAGATCTTCAAAACAATGCAGCAGAGAGTGTTTTTTTTCAGGCTGGGAATAGGCAACTCAGTCAAAGTTTCCGGAGGAAGGTCATAGTCCCCAGGTACCTAAGAATTGAGTATATATGTTCCCTGTTAACTCATTGAATTTCAAAGGAATTCAAATTTCCATGCAATTCAAGAATTCTTTGCAGAATAGCAGAAGTATCCTTGTCCCTTGAGACAAGAATATTTTAAGGTATCTAGGGACTATAAACTTGCTCTGAGAACTTTCGGCTGAGTTGCCTATTAACAGCCTGAAATCCTCATTGTTTTGAAGATCTGAAATGGCTGTAACTTGATCCCCTGTTTTTGGCGACTTTTTGAGGATTTCAGGCATGCCGTTTTTCTCAAAATCGTTAATTTGCAAAATTTGCTGTGCGGAAAAAAGTTGCAAATGAAAATCCTAATGCAGAATAGTAGCTCAGTGAAAGCACAAAATTTGAAGCAATTCAGTCGGCCTCTTATTTTTTTTCTATAACAGATTCGGCCGGGTCACTTTTTTGGATCATCCCGGAGTTGAATTGATTGAAATGAAGCATGACAGTCCTCTGCATATTGATAAGTTTAATTGCCTTTCATGTTGTTCATCAAAAAGACAAAGACCAAATGTAGAACTTGAAATGAGTCTTCCTAGGCAGCTGTACCGTTCGGCAAATTAGGTGGCGAAGACTGGTGAAATAACATCATTAATCAAATAAATCCCTTCATTTCAAAGTTATCTGCAGACGCTGAGATGAGCTAGTCTCCACAATTATCACAAAAAGATTTTTTGACAGTCAAACTTCAAAGTGCTTTATCATTTTGTCTTACAGAAATTAAATCAAAGCCTTTGAAGATGGAATGTTATGTTTTCAAGTCAATGTACATATCACCTCTCCGAGGGAATTCAACTTCCTTAATTAAGATCTTTTGTGCTAAAGATGCCATATGCTTCATGCTTCTTTTGAGCAGTAACGTAAGTATTGTACCCATTCACTTAAGCCATTAATCATAGCAAGTCTTTTAAGCTCTAAGAAGAGTAGTTTTGATGCAGTTCAATCAATCATTTAATCAAAGAATGAAGGGTTATTTATTCTGGCTAATTATCTCAGTTATCATAGACGGAACATGCACAATAAACTCTTCTGCTAACATACTGAGCAAGATTGCCTATTTTTCTAGCTCTGTCCACCAATCTGATATTTTTTTCACTTAAGAAGAAATCCTGTGGACGGTATTGAAAAGGACTTTGCTCCGTAGTAAAATATCGGCTTAGTATGATACCTCAGGGTCAAATGCTCTTTAAAAGGTAGAGAAAAATTTGTTACAATTTTTTTTGGTCTGTATGGCTTGAAGTGAAGATCCACAACTTTTTTCAAGTCTTTTGTTGCGATCGTAGATATCTGGAATATTTTCAGAGTTTGTAGAGAACTTTACATCAACTAAGCAGCCCTTTTGATTCATCGGCTGTTCCATAATTGCAAAGATTAGGGTGGCTCTCAGTTGATAGGCTTGTCCATAGGGAAAAATCTACCATGGTATATAAACCCCTAAATGGACTTGCACCCGACAACCTATGTCAGATCTTCTCCCGATTGCCTGATGTTCACAGTCGGGTCTTACGAAATATGAAATGCGATCTAGTTATACCTCGAATGAGAACAGCTTACGGTCAAAACTCGTTTGCTTTCCGCGGAGTTGATACATGAAACAAATTCCATTCTGATATCAAGTCAGCTCCTTCCATCCAGTCGTTTAACCCTATTTAAAGCCAAACTCAAAGTTCATAATTGAAAATATTCAAGGAAAGCTGGCTTTAATTTTCTGTTTTTCTTTGCAAGTTTTAATCAATAGGTGATTTTTACATTTTTAAGATTAGACGATTATTGTTATTAGGTTATTTTTATTTTTAGTTGCAGGGTACATTGTAAAATAGTTATTTAAACTGAATTGTATCCCTGGGTAAAGAATTTTAAAATGAAAATGAAATAAAGCTAGACTCGAGCATCCAACGCCGTAAACAAGAAAACAAGAAATAAGACAGAATTCTGTTCACTAAAATATCTTAGACGGTTATAAAATATTGTTTTGTTTTGAATTCAGCCTGACTAAACATTGTATCATTTCTTGCCAGAAGAGGAATAATTGCTGAAATTTGATCGTAGTCAATTTACAAACTACATAACAGTATACAGCCAAATTCTACTTAAATCCATTCCACCCAAGGGAAGATACAACAGCCTATCACATTACGCTGTATAAATGTTGAGGCATGTTTAGATGAAGATGCCCTTATTTTATCATAATTATTATTATTACGAAGTTACACCAATGTTAAAAAGCTTCCAGCAAGCTTGAAGAGAGCCAGCTGGTGCCTTGATGATATCCTCTTTAGATATGGTTGATCAATATAATTATCATTATAAAATTGCACCATTGTCAATATTGATGAAGTTTTATTAAGCAATATTTTCTTGTAACCGCAAGGATACTATCCTCTCCCTCGACTAGTTTAACTATTGGGCGAGCTCTTCTTTAAGGAATTCCCTTCGTAAAACTTCCCCATCAAGTTTCTGTCTGTTAGTTAATATTCGCTCTGTGTCATCTGTCCGTTGATACAGTATGTTCACGTTGTTTAAATGAAATTTCCACGTAGTGAATCTGAAAATTTAATGAACTGCTCTGGATTAACATAATCTTATGAACAGAGAGCTTGCATAGGGTTCCATCACTATGGTTAATGCTTATTCCACCTCAAAGATTATTTTCATTAATCCTAGCTGCATGCTTAGTGAATTCTAAATTAGGTTCGTTTTCACGCTTTTCTTAATCGGACCATTACCAACCTTGAGATAAGAGGAATGATGGTCAAGAAGTGAGTAAGGGTTTATTATGTAAGATTTTGGTTTGCGAATGGTCTTTGAATTGTTGTGTTTCAGCTAAATTATGGTTGATTTGGAGGTTTTTAAAAACAGAAAAATGGCATATTGTGGTATCTTCAAAAGAATTTGATGCCGGGAGAAGAGAAGACAC
The DNA here is from genome assembly GCA_964019985.1 of Aurelia sp. 4 Dawson et al 2005. Lineage (NCBI taxonomy): Eukaryota > Metazoa > Cnidaria > Scyphozoa > Semaeostomeae > Ulmaridae > Aurelia > Aurelia sp. 4 Dawson et al 2005. Next base: position 7,149,487 of record OZ026504.1, on the reverse strand, counting down.
ATAAATGAATGAATCAGTTACATGAATGTGCTCTAATTAAGCTATTTAAAAGTGAAGCAAGAAGATGAAATCAAGTTACAATAGTTTAGAAAACGACCCCTTTGCTTTAGAAGATAAAGTTTGGCAACAATTCGCAAGAAGTGAAAATGGACGCAGAAGAAGAGAGCCCTAACTCAGTAGCAACATTGCTCAATTCAGACTGCCTATCAAAACGAAATTATCAATTTTAAATTCTTGTATCATTTTATCTTATGCTCTATGAAACACAAATACGGTGTTTGTTGAAGTGGTGGCACTAGATCTCGCATTGATTTAGGGATGAGACTGAGGGGTTTGACAGAGGTCACGGTAATAATAACCCAGTGACTGGGTGTCGTCAGCATATAGGCTACAAAAAAGGCATGGCAGTTGCATCCCTGAATGTTAACGGTCTATGTAGTCACCTAGATGAGGTTCAGTTACTGATAAATAATTTAGGGATACATATTCTTGCCTTGAATGAGACTAAGCTTGATCCTAATTACCCAAAAGAGTTGACTAGCATTGCAGGCTACCAGCAAGAACGCCTGGAAAGGACTTGCAATGGTGGTGGAGTTTCTATCTATATTAGAGACTCTATCAAATACAAACCTCGTTCTGATGTTCCAGTTGATGACTTAGAAATCATATGCATTGAAGTGGAACCTCCTAAAAGTAAGTCCTTTCTCGTTCTTGCCTGGTACAGACCACCAAGTGACCCTGTTGCCTCTTTTGATAAGCTGGAAAAGGTTCTTTCTTTCTTGGACAAAGAGGGTAAAGAAATAATCCTCCTAGGAGACACAAACTGTGATCTCACTCCAAAACTAGCTGAACAGCCTATAGACAACAACTCAAAGCACATGCTTGATCTCTATGAGTTGTTCAGCTTCAAACAGCTTGTTGAGGAGCCAACTAGGGTCACTCTAACAACTTCCTCTATTATTGATCATATTGCTACAACATGTGCCAGAAACATTGTAAAATCAGGGGTACATGAAGTTGCCATGAGTGATCATTATATGGTTTACTGCATTCGTAAATTCAATGGTGCAGTAGAAAAAGACCATAAAATGATCAAAACCCGCAAAATGAAAAATTTCAATGAGGATGCATTTTTGGCAGATGTCTCTGGCATATGCTGGGAGCAAATGCTTACTGAAACAGATGACATCAATACTCTTGTCAATAATTGGTCGAACCTGTTTTCCTTGATCATAGACAAACATGCTCCAATAACTGAAATGCGTGTTTCAGAGAAATACTGCCCATGGATAGACAAAGACCTTAGGGACCTAATGCAGACTAGGGATAAGTTAAGAAAGGCTGCTTCCAAAAGAAAATCCCAATTTCTTATGGATTCATATAGGCAGGTCCGCAACAAGGTCAACTCTAGGAATATTCAGTTGAAGAAGCAATATTTCACTGATAAGATCTCTGCATGCCAAGGCAACATGAAAGAATCTTGGAAGGCAGTTAATGAACTTCTCAATAAGAGATCAAAGTCCAGTAACATCAGGTGTCTCAAAGTGGCTGGCAATGAAACTGTTCATAAAAAAGGCATTTCAGATGCTATGAACAATTTCTTTTGCTCTATAGGCAAGGAACTAGCAGACAAAATTGATCCTGTCCCCAACCCTCTTCTTACAGGTGAATATGAAGTCAATGCAAATAAGGCTAAGTTTGACTTCAAGACCATTGAAGTTAAAGAGATCAGGGCTGCATTTGCCAAGATTAAAACTGCAAAGAGCTTTGGGATTGACAATATCTCTAGCTACTTTCTGAAGCTTGCCTTACCCTTCATTGAAAACTCTCTTGCTTTCTTGTTTAACACTTCCATTGAAACTAGCCAGTTCCCGTATTCATGGAAAGTAGCTAGAGTTACTCCGATTTTCAAAGATGGTGACAAGACTGAAAAATCAAACTACCGTCCGATATCAGTCTTACCCGTTATCTCAAGGCTCTTTGAAAAACTTGTTTTTGACCAGCTGTATCAGCATATGAAAGAAAATGGTCTCTTCTCCTCTGATCAATCTGGGTTTCTGAGGCTTCATTCTACACTTACGTGTTTGCTCAAAAATACTGACGACTGGTACAGTTGCTTGGACCTTGGACGGCTTGTGGGACTAGTATTCATTGATTTGAAAAAGGCTTTTGATACTGTTGATCACGACATCCTCTGTGAAAAACTTCAAATTTATGGTGTTCAGCAGCGAGAGCTGTCTTGGTTTAGGTCTTACCTATCCAACCGTAAACAATTCTGCAGGGTTAATGGTGTTGCATCAGACATAGGGGATGTAGAAGTCGGTGTGCCACAAGGCTCATGTCTCGGCCCTCTTCTCTTCCTCATCTATATCAATGACCTTCCACTGGCCGTCCAGGGTTCAACTGTGTCCATGTATGCTGACGACACCAGTTTGTGTCACCAGGCATTGAATATGACTCAGCTGAATGGTGCTATTAACAATGATCTTAGGCGATTGGATACATGGCTTCAAGGCAATAAACTTTCTTTGAATGTTGCAAAAACACACGCCATGCTTATTACTACCAGGCAAAAACGTAACGTTCTCAAAAGTACAAATCAGAATTTGGAATTGAACATACGTGACAATGAGCTTGACGCTGTTCAAAAAACAAAATACCTTGGTGTCCAAATTGATTTCTCTTTAGATTGGAAAGAGCAAATAAAGGCTGTCTCTGCCAAGGTCTCAAGGGCCATCGGCTTTTTAAAGCACGCCAAGAAGTTTCTACCAGGGGTAACTCTTGAGAATCTTTACACAGGTATTGTTGAGCCACACTTTCGGTACTGTTGTTCTGTTTGGGGTTGTTGTGGTTCTAGTGAAATCAAGCAGCTACAGAAGCTTCAAAACCGAGCTGCCAGGATTGTTACGAATAGCAGCTTTGACTCCCCAAGCAGGCCACTTATCGAAAGGCTGGGCTGGAAGACCATTGAACAACTCATCAGTAATGAGTCAAAAACAATGGTCTTCAAGTCACTCAATGACCTGGCTCCGCAATACTTGAGTAGCCTTTTCAAAAGAAATTCACAATGCTCCACCCGTTGCCTTCGAAATACCGAGACTGACCTGAGGTTACCAAAGAAAACATCTGCAAATGGGCAGAAATGTTTCTCTTTTAGGGGTGCAAAATTGTGGAATAGCCTTTCAGCTGAGTCAAAGCAGGCATCCTCTCTGAATAGCTTCAAAGCATCTATTTAGATAACTACAGGGGTGGGGTCTGCGGCGGTGGCGCTGGTTGTCCTTGGGTGGCGGGCCGGCTTGGGGCGAATGGCGGTCATGGTTTCGATCTCTGTTCGCTCCGGGTTATCGTGTCGCCGGGGGGCTGCCGGTGCTGGCGCTGCGGGTTCTGCCCCTGTCAGAGACTTGGGATTTGTTTTTCTTTCTTTTTATTTCTAATATGTATATATATAATCAATTCTTGTAAATAGGTTTTTAATATTATGGTTTTTATTGTAATTAGGGTTAAGGTAATTTATTTTGGTATTTTTTTGTATAGTAACAGTTTTTATCGGAGGGCCCCTTGAAAAACGGTTTTTACCGAAGGGCAACCCTCCTAAAATAAATCAAATCAAATCAAATCAAATCAAATCAAGTAGCGGTACCATGGTACCAGAGGGGTGGTACCAGGTACAATATCGTGCAAATGTGGTGGAACATAGTACCAGGTCAGGTCAGGTCAGGTCAGGAGTGATATGACGAGGTCAGGAGTGATATGGTCTTGCCTATTGGTCTCACGAGGAACTTACGTAGACCTCCTTTCAGAATTCGTCATATTCATGATTAACTGTACTATATTAATTATCAGTTATTTGCTCCTTATAGACAAAAGACTATCCCGACCTTATAGACAAAAGGAAGGAGTCCACTCATCTTTTGCCCATCTAACGATTCCCAGCTGAGGTTTTCATACCGCCTTTCGCGCAATTTTCCCCCAACGTGTTCCCGTTAAAGTGAGAGCAGAGAAATTCTTAGCGGACTCGATAACATACCGGATGCTCCAAAAAAATTATACAGATTTGGTAGAATCTCGTGATAAGAATATATCGTGAATAAATCCAAAAACATTTTTTAAACATATCTTGATAACCAAATTGAGCAAAGATACCTCTCGTGTTGACATTGGCCCGTTGACAGTTGCCGTAAAGTTCTCTGAAGCCCCCTCCGGGTGGGGGGCTTTTTTAACTTTGAACACTCCAGAGGGGGCTTAATAGAGAGGGGGCTTATTAGAGCGAGGGGACTTATTCACAACATTCAAATGACAAAAACATATTTCGAAGCTTTTGTGTTGTTCACCCCATATTTTGCAGCATCGGCATACAATTTCACTGGTCATATTCCATACAATTTTTCTCCAAAACCACATCAAAAATTAACGTGCAAGCTTGTTTAGCTAAATAAATGGAAAATATCTAGTAAATTCTGGAATTTGATATAATTGGGGGGGGGTTAAATAGCGAGTAGGACTTATCAAAAATTTTGGCTCAGAGGGGAGGGGCTTATTAGAGAGGGTGGCTTATTAAAGAGGGGCTTAATGCTGCTTTTACCGTAAGATATTACTTTCCAGTCACCTCCATCGCTAAACCAGGGCTTTGATGTTTTAGCCTGAATAAATTTTTGAAGGACAGTGAATAAAATGAAAAATTTAAAGCACGAAGAGAAATGCTAAATGCTAAAGACCGCACAAAAGATGCGCTTTACACATTTTGATTTACGCCAGATACGCCAGCTCCGAAGTCAGGTTCATTGATCTCAATTTCAACAATCTATTTTACACGTGCTTTCATCTATGAAAGTACTCCGTTGAGCACACACGAACATTTGGCACCGCCAAACAAGGACAGAGTTTGTAAGACAGTTGCATCAGTTTTCTATTGTTGACGCCTATTTTCAAAGGGATTATCGATTGGAGACAAAGGTAATTTCCTCAACCAGAAATTCAAACAAACAGGGCCAGAAAGTTTCTCTGAAACCCAGGTAGCTATTTCTCATGTTGTACATTCAAGAAATGGCTTTTAGAAGCAAATATGAGCTCATATCGAAAGAAGGAGGATATATCTAAACACTGATCGCAGATATTTTATTTCTTTGGTATAGAAACCGATGTGGAGGCGATTCAGTTCTCATATTTTTGGATAAATAAAAGCAAAGCACTTATTGCTCAGCTTCTGGACAACATAAATAAAATGCCTATGGTAGATGTTAAGATATATCCTTCTCGTTTCGATATATTCTCAAGTCTGCTTTTAAAAACCATTTCTGGAACGCACAACAAGCGAACTTGCTTCTTGGGTGTCAGAGAAATTTGTGGTTTTGTTTGTTTTGAATTACTGGTTGAGAGAATTTTCTTTGTCAGCAATTGGAAATCTCTTTGAGCTTGTGTTAACAAAAGCAATTGTTACTATTGTCTTGAAAAATTTGTCCTCTTTGCATAGTCGAATTATTCTTTAGAAAGGATTTGTCATCAGACCTCCAGGGGGGCTAAAACAGGAAGGTCTGGAGATCTTGGGGGCCAAAAAATGTTTCCTCTTCTGTTGCAGTTCCTGGATTAGTGGGCTTGATGGTACATCATGCTCAACCTGATCCTGAGAGACTTGATGAAAATTCCTTTCAAGGAATGATTTGACGATCCCAAAAGTGCGTTGATGCTCAAGGGAGTGGTACTGTCACAAATAAGTAGCATGTTTGAAAAAAATTGTTTATACTACTGAGATGAATGAAGCTGACTTCGCAGCTCACTTAACGATAAGTAACACATAAAGCATGGTTCTTAAACAACACATGTTGTTTCGTCGTTAAGCCTGGTTTTCATTAAATCGTAATAATTCCTCGCAGATCATTGTCTCAGAGCATCGCCGATCATCGCCAATCTTGTAAGATAATGATCGGTGATGAATTACGATTTAAGGAAAACCAGGCTTAGTTTTTCTCCTCGTGTTCCAGTTTTGTTGACTTTGTTTACTGTGCTTCAAGGATTTGCTTTGTTCAAAGCGTCAAAGCCCGGGCGTAGAGGTGGTGGCACATTCAATATCAACAAGCGAGATATCTATGTTTAAGCTATCTATCGTGGTATGTTTAAACACTACTCGTACTTGTACTTGAAATTTCAACATTTTATTGCTTTGACTCTGACCATGTTTTGTCATTCATTGCAAGTATTACAACAAATCTTACAGTCTACTATACGGTCCTAATTGCTATACAATACTACAGGGAAGATACCATGGGAGCGAAATACAATGACTACCCCATGACCAATATTAAAGACACGCAATGTTAACCTAAGTAACATGCTAGGTAATTTGGCAGTTGAATCAATTAGTGTTGGAGATGAGCCAGTTGAGGTTTCTTCAGCTGTGAAATACCTAGGTGTTTGGCTAGACAACACTCTCGATATGAAAAAGTTTATTTTCAGATCTATGTCGCATTGCATCTCTAAAGCTATACAACATCAGGAAAATTAAAAAGTATGTGTGTCGTGAATCACTTACAAGACTTATCAACGCCTTGGTGCTATCGCATCTAGATTACAGCAATGCTTTGCTATTTGGACTTCCAGACTCGACCATAAGACCAATGCAAAGCATCCAGAATTCTGCTGCTAGATTAATGCTCGGTCTATCCAAATTTGAACATATCACTCCAGCTTTACAGCAGCTACACTGGCTACCAATTAGATATCGGATTCAATTCAAGATCATGACTATTGTTTATAAAGCAGTTCATAATGCGGCTCCAGAATATATTTGTGATCTTACTGAGTCAAAACAGTCAAAGTATTCATTACGCTCTGTCAATGGCATCAATCTTCGTGAACGACGATCTCACCTGAAGACTTGTGGAGACAGAGCATTTTCAGTATGTGCGCCTAAACTTTGGACATCTCTTCCATCAGAAGTTAGGGCTTCGGAAACTATAAATCTTTTCAAAAAGTCCCAAAAACACATTATTTTAAACTCGCTTTTAATACTTCATGAAATATCTTAGATACTTTAGATACTCGGGACATTGGACATTAGATATTGTAAAGCGCCAAAGATAAATAAGCTTTTTATTTGTTTTCGCGTTATATAAGTTTTGATGTATTATTATTATTATTATCATTATTATTGTTATTATTATTATTATTATTATTATAACCTTAGTACAACAAACACTACGGACAATTAATATCTATTGGATACTATGCTATGCTAGATTCGGTCCTACATTAGATGTAAGGTCAGGGTTGCGATAAGTTTGAGTGCACAACTCATTACATTGTAATGAGTTTTGATTTAAAGTAATCTTAAATGCCTGACATCTGATGTGAAACAGAATTTACAAAGCGAAAGAGCATTTACGTTAACGGAAGTGGTTGTTACTTTGTGCATAGCTGAAGTTTGAGGGATCTTAGTCAAAGAGATCATGTGACCAAAGCAGTACCATATTTGAAGGGTGGTAAACAGAAGAATACTTAAAGCGCCAATAGCTTTTGTCACCTTAGTCCGATTGATCACAAACATGTACAATTCGATTGCATTTGATGTAACCCTCATTTGATATACCTGGTGTCTCAAAAAAGATTCGCTTTTGACTAAAAAAGGAACGAAACGATGAAATATGGGAAATTTTTGAGTTCATAGGCATGCATATCTGTTGATTTCAATTTCGACATACATACCTTACATCTTAGAATCGTCTTCCAAACACCATAAACATGGGAACGACACAAACATGAGAACACCACAAACATGAGAACACCACAAACATGAGAACACCATAAACATGAGAAAACCACAAACATGAGAACACCACAAACATGATAACACCACAAACATGAGAACACCACAAACATGAGAACACCACAAACATGAGAACACCACAAACATGAGAACACCACAAACATGAGAACACCACAAGCATGAGAACACCACAAACATGAGAACACCACAAACATGAGAACACCACAAACATGAGAACACCACAAACATGAGAACACCACAAACATGAGAACACTACAAACATGAGAACACCACAAACATGAGAACACCACAAACATGAGAACACCACAAACATGAGAACACCACAAACATGAGAACACCACAAACATGAGAACACCACAAACATGAGAACACCACAAACATGAGTTCACAAAGTCAAATTCTGAAGTGCACTTGAAAACAGAGGTTTTGTAAAAGGGCCTAGCCATGATTTGATATCACAAAGATATTGCAAAAGAACGTCATCTTTGACATTTAGCTTTTCATTTTGAAAGAATCATACCTTTAAAATGTTTCAATTGTTTACAGATCTTGTCCTTTTAAGGAAGCAATCCTTGCATTGCATTCCATCGTTAGTGTCAAAGAAGAAGAATCCAGGCATATGCACGCTCATTTTGGAGATGTAGAACGACGTTATCATTTTCACCAAAATTTCATTATAGTTGTTTAATCAGGGTGATTTCAACTAAATATTTATTATTTTCAAAAGAAAGAAACCGAAAGTTAAAGTTCACAGTTGCTTTGAAAACTATCCATGATATAAATCATGGCTAGGCCGTTTTCAAAACCTCTAGTTTCGGGTGCACTGTAACTTTTGACATTGCAAGCTTGTATCTCTGGTGTTTTGTGAACGATTTTTAGATGCAAGATATGTGCATCTAAGTTGAAAATTGAAAATTTTTCTGTCAAAAGGGGATATTTTCTTCAGACACTGGTATATGTTTTCAAACATTTGTAGATATCAGAGCAAGTTTAGAGTTATGAAGTCATTGCGCTAATAAGTAAATGTCAATTATGAAAAATTGTTGTCTTACTTGCTTCATCTTATTAACTTGATTCATTCTGGGTCTATGATCACTAAATAAAATAACTAGGCTTCGAAACAACTTAGAAAGATTGCACATGAAGAAAAAATAATTAAAAGCTAATTATGCAAAAATGGAAAATGAAATTACTTTGGATGTGTAAATTTTAAATCTAAAATGCGCTTCATATGATAAAACAAATTTTGAGAACGTCTGTCGAGCAGTTAATCAAATAGGAGTTTTGTTGTTAAGAAGATATAAAATTGCCAATTTTTCATTGGTTTTTGGTTGCCTAGCAGCGATTCATATGCCTAAATTACTGCTTTTGTAATATTTGAAAAGCCTATTGTCTAAGGAGCAATTTGGATAAGTATTATTGCTATCTCCTTCGTAGTTTTGGAGGAAGAAAGGGGTGGCGAAAATGCCCCCACCCCCGTACAAAGCTGCTAAGACTGCATTTAGACGAGGCCGGTCTAATGTTTGGCCGGCCAAATATTTGGCCACTAAGCCTTCCCGTTTACACGAGACCTGCCTAACCGGCCGAATATTTGGACGCCTAGCTGACCTTCACTCGGTCACCTAGGAAAGTGGCCTTCTTACGAACTGAGCCGGCCAAATTTGTGAGCGGCCTCGTGTAAAAGCTCTAAGGGAAAAAATTTGCACGGTACCACAATCGATGAAGGAATGGTTTGAATAGGGGCCAATGAAATGTCGTCCTCAGAGAAACTGGCGCCATATTGCTAATAATAATAGTAATGCACATGCCGATAAAAGATGGCCGGCCTCATGAAAACGGGAAGCAATACAGACGAAATATTTGCACGGTACAGCTACGCGGCCAAATATTTGGCCGGCCAAGTTTTGAGCGGCCGCGTGTAAACGCAGCTAAAATAATTGTCCAGTACCACGTGGGTTAAAATCGTTTCAAATTGAATCATACTATGAACTTATCGCTTTCGTCGACCAAACTTGCATGCTTTTTGGGGAATTCCTATTTTGAAATCTTTGCTTCGTTTCACTAATGTTCTCCTGATGCAATCAATTATTTATTTTTGCGCAGAAAGGAACAAGTCTTTGTCCAAAAACTGGCTATCAATTGATTTGCAGAAATAGCAAAAATAAGATAAAAAGACCTGCCGAATCATATCATGTTGCCCATTTTTTTTAAATGAGGCCAAACATGGTTTTTTTGTCTGTTCTCAACGAACTTTGAGCATACGAAGGTAAGTCTTTTCGCAACGAACTTTGATTATACGAAGGTGAGTCTTTTCTCAACGAACTTTGATTATACGAGGGTGAGTCTGTTCCCAACGTATGTGCAACAACCAATTATTGATGACATGTCAAAAATCAATAAACTATACAAATATCACATGAAAGCCCATTTCGAGAAAATTTCAGCAATGTTTGTTAGAAGGTTATGACTGAAAAGGTAATTATTTCACCGGGCACTCAATTTAAGATCATTTGTTGACTCAACAAATCAACGTCAAGGTTTTTGAACTTGTGTCTCCTCAATGGGAAATAAAAGTCGCTAAAAACCAGACTATTTTGCCAGATACTCTAAGAGCTGTGTGGAAAAATTCACTACGAGGCAATTTATGCCCCCCCCCTCCACTCCCCCTCGTCTGGATACGTTTAATGAACTATACAAACGTAATAGGAAAGCCTTAAAATATAAAACACAGATATTCAAACGCATTTGACATTGAGAGGCCAAGAAGGCTCTGAACAAGCGACGCTGTACAGAGAGGTCAAAAAGCAAAAGTATCATTTACACTAAACTTTCAAGAATGCAACATTCGAGTTTCTACTAATTTATGATCAATGCTTATTGATGATAAGTGCTTCTTCATGAAAATGATCAATGCTTATTCATGAAAAAGTATAATCTTTTGGGTTGAAAACATTATTACGAAAATATCTGTCAATTACTCCTTCCCCACTGATCCAAGAGGCAAAAGTGGGTAGTTACCAATTGAATAGCTGTCAAAGCTCTTATGCTCAACTGACAAGCATGTTTTTCTTTATCTGGATGACTGGCCATTAGCAGCCACATTATACAAGTAAGAAATTAGAACTTTAATTGAAGGTGTTGTGGTGCTGTGGTGTAATCCTTTGAAGTTTCAGCAAGAGCAGTCAAGGCGACAGGGCTCCAAACCCTGGGAAGCCCTATAACTTAGACGTTATGAAGGGGAGAAGGGGTCACAGATTCGATTAGCGCTTAGCTACTTCTGTAATCCCAGCACTTGGCGCTAAAAATTACAACTTCACCTTCACCTTTATGATTCACGTAGCATGTGCTGCCACTTACCTCACTCAAGCAATCTTAATATATCTCTCGTGAATATGTACACTGTATCTTGAAACTCTATGGTGAGAATCGGTAGACCCACTTGACTTCGGCAATGAACCAAAGAAACAAGCGTTGCCAAAATGTGAATTAAAGTCAAGTACTTCTTCGCCCTAACTTTAATACTCATTAACTAATCGAACCGATGCTTTATATTCTGATGTTTTGAATTGAAATAGATTCTCTTCGCCAATATGGATTGGCTGCTCAACTTTTCCTCGGCAGGTGCTTAAGCAGGACGCAGTTGTGTGGACATTGAAAAATGAAGATTTGTGCATGCACAATAGTTTCTTGAGGCCAGTTGCACTGGTAAGCCACAACCCACAGCTGCAGGTCTTCCAACGGAACTGAAAGAAGTAAAGCCATTCACTTGATTACGTTCAATTGAGAGAGTAACCCTTCCACACAAGATGATCTCACGTTTGAGAGGACCTACAAGCGTTAAAAAGACTTATGAGCAAGCCTAACACGCATTATGCTTATGCAAACAACACTAAGCTAAACATGCACATGTTCGCAGACGACATGCTAAGCCGCTTTCCTTTCGTACTGGGAATAGCTGTGTATATTTAATCTCATAAAATTGAGGCTATCTATAAGATTGTTCTTGATAAAAGCGTCTATTTGCTCAAGATGGCCTTTTTTAAGCTTTGCTTCTCATCCCAGTAAACATTCTAAATATTGTTGAGCTTGACACATCTTCATTTGTCTACCCTTATCTTAACTACCTTTCAAGACATGACTAGCAGATTTTTGAGCCAGCCAATTTCCAATAGTTTTAGCCAAAGTTATCTGAAGGAAAAACAAAACATCTGAGACATGTCATTTGAAAAGACAACATTTTGGCAATGAAATAACAGAAATTTGATCAATTGAAATAACGGAAATAAGAGCAACGGGGAACAGTTGCTTTTCATTAACACTCAACTTTACAATGATTAATGTAACAGACGAGGGGATTATTAGAGATAAGTCTAAACAGCAAAAGCTGCAATCGATGGTCTGAAGCCAGTATGACTATCATAATCTTGAACGAGAGAACGCGTCTTTAGGACGATTCTTGTCTATATCTACCTACAAAGTACAGGAATTTCCCCAGATTTCAGGACCAAATCACAAGTTGTTGACTTTGAGAGAGGATAAGAACTTTAAGGAACTTTGCAGACCTTACGACGTAATAGTGCAGATTAAGGTATTGAGCTCTCGAGGTACACAAATGTTGCGCAGCTGTGAAAGTTTTCTAAATTTAATCAACTGTAGACTCAGCAATTTAAGTCTTTGAGGAGAATAAATTTGATAGGAATTTGAAGTAAAAAGAGAATATGGCCTTGAGTACATACAATGCAGGGTGAGCCAGAAAAAAGGTCCTAAAATTCATAGAACCAAGAGTATGTCACTGATATGAATGATTCAAAGCTTAGTTGGGAACCCAAAGAAAGAAGTATTTTTGTGATTTTTCTCACTGTCTCGCCAGCGCTAGAAGTATAGGTAAATTGAACCTTCTAAAAATATCATTGTTGCAATATGACCGAGGAAAGGCCTAGCACATTGATCAAATTGTCAGGACTCTTTTCTCGTAAATCAATGCACAATAGGTGTTTCATCTCTCTCAAAAGTTACAAGACATCAATTTTAATACAGATTCTAAATATCTGCAATCTTATGACAATGAATGTGCAGTGGATGTCTCTAGCTACTGAACAATTGCATTTTCTCGATGGATCTCTGCAAGGAGTCCTATATGATGTGCATAAGGCCGTCGCGAGAGAAGTCAAGGAAGGAAAGTGTAAGGTTTAAACTTGCCGATAAGAGGCGTAGTCACTGGGCGTGGTCATTTAAATATTAACCTTATTCTGATTTGATACATCTTCTATGAGATGGAAGTCACCTTTTTAATTGCATGATTGTTGAAGATAATGTTGGTTAATATACATATATGACTACCTTCTTTCTCCAGGACATATATCAGTTTCTGGATTAAACTTGACGAAGAAGCAAGGTGATCGAACATTTGACGGGCGGATCCAGCCCGGCTTTCTGAATTGTTCATAAAAAAAGGGTGTTCTGGGGGGGGGCAGCCACAAGGAATATTTTTCGTGAAAACGCGATTGAGACTCTTGGAAAACATGGGCAACGTCCTTTTACATAAGTGATGGCAAAATCCATAATGAAGTTTTTAAGACGAAATCAATAAATATTGCTTGTAACACATTTATGTTATTCATTAATTCATTGTTGAAAGTCAGCCTCTTCTTGAGCCTGTGTGCAGCCTTCTGTTTCTATCATTTTCTGCAAAAACAGCAAACTTACTGCCAAAACTACTTTGTTGCTCGAATACTCTATCATCGTAGTATCATCAGTCACCAACAACGTAAATAAATTGTGAAACATTAAATCTGATTATAATGGAGATGAATGCTGTTACTTTGATGCTTGCAGTACGAAGCAATGAAGATACAAACTTGGAAAACCAAAATTCAGGAAGAATCAATAAAAACGCCCGGCGTTTGAAAAAATTCTGCTCCCTGATTATCAAATCAATGTCACGAGTTAGACCCTACTTCAGTGGGAAGGGAGAAAACAAACTTTAGAAACTCGAAGCTTCAGTCTGTATCTTCAAAAAAAAAATGAGTCCCGCTATTGTCCCGTTATCTCTTTGAACGCCTACTGCGCAAACATAGAGAAGATTATAACAAAGGACTACATTACAAATCGTCACACCTCCCCCTAGATTACATTTCATGCACTTAAGAAATCTGTAGCGCAAGAAATGCAATCTAAGGATAAGGATAAGATAGGTCTCACCGGAATTATCTGTTCTCTTACTGCAACCAAAGACATCAACTGCATCAGTTCTTCCTCAATTGCTTTGCATTTGTGTCTGCAGTTCTTTCTTCAACCCAGGCACCTTACCAAAAGGTCCTTCTTTGAGGGTCACAAAATCTTTATTGTTCCATATGACGATTTGGATGAGAATGATAGGCACAACTCATTGATTTTCTTAGAGCATAAGCGAGTCTTTTCTCAACGAACTTTGATTAAGGGTGTTAGGACACGGATGCTTTAAATGATTATTTATTTACCTTGTTTTGATCTTTGTGTCTTGTTTTGTTGTCTTGTTTTCTATTCTGTTTCGTCTTCAACTGAGCGTGGTTAGGCCCAACCGCTCTCAAGTTGCTCGAATAGAGCTCCCTTGTATTTCTGTGTTTGAATGCGCCTTCACACAAGAATGGCCTTCTTTTTGGCTTTGCAGTTTTAAAAACCATTCTTGTGCAAAGGCGCACTAAGACACAGAAATACAAGGGAGCTCTATTCGAACACCTTGAGAGCGGTTGGGCCTAACCACGCTCAGTTGAAGACGAAACAGAATAGAAAGCAAGAAGCAAGGATCAAAACAAGGTAAATAAATAATCATTTAAAACATCCATGTCCTAACACCCTTGCTTTGATTATACGAAGGTGAGTCTGTTCTCAATGAACTTTGATTATACGAAGGTGAGTCTGTTCTCAACGAACTTTGATCATACGAAGGTGAATCTTTTCTCAACGAACTTTGATTATATGAAAGTGAGTCTTTTCTCAACGAACTTTGATTATACGAAAGTGAGTCTTTTCTCAACGAACTTTGATTATACGAAGGTGAGTCTTTTCTCGACGAACTTTGATTATACGAAGGTGAGACTGTTCTCAACGAACTTTGATTATACGAAGGTGAGTCTTTTCTCAACGAACTTTGATTATACGAAGGTGAGTCTTTTCTCAACGAACTTTGATTATACGAAGGTGAGACTGTTCTCAACGAACTTTGATTATACGAAGGTGAGTCTGTTCTCAACGAACTTTGATTATACGAAGGTGAGTCTTTTCTCAACGAACTTTGATTATACGAAGGTGAGTCTGTTCTCAACGAACTTTGATCATACGAAGGTGAGTCTGTTCTCAACGAACTTTGATCATACGAAGGTGAGTCTGTTCTCAACGAACTTTGATTATACGAAGGTGAGTCTTTTCTCAACGAACTTTGATTATACGAAGGTGAGTCTGTTCTCAACGAACTTTGATTATACGAAGGTGAGTCTGTTCTCAAAGAACTTTGATTATACGAAAGTGAGTCTTTTCTCAACGAACTTTGATTATACGAAGGGGAGACATTTCTCAAAAAACCCAGGTGACGAGTCTGTTTTTCAACGACAACTATATACAAGCTCTAGGCCGATTAGGGAATGATTAATGATTGGAAAACGCAAATGTACTACGAAGATGGCGAACTAATTGTTTGTGGTAGCGATAAGTTCAGGTGTTAGAAAATCGTCAGCGATCTAAACCGTTTCCCCTTTCTTCAGTTCCACGAAATGTTTGCTCTCAAGGCGATCTTTCTCGTTTCTAGTCCTCATTTTATCAAGAATTCGGGTAACAGATTCAGTAATTCGCTTAAGATTGTCAGCCTCGTCTATCTCCAACCTGTTTACGTTTAAGACAGGGTGTCTCTTGGAATTGCCCATATTCAGCTTTACAATTTCCTCTGACAGTATTTTTTCTACGGTGAAAGGTCCCATTCAATGTTCTCGGTCCAAGCCACTTTTTTTTTCTCCGGCTTTTAGATAGACTGAGTCACCTACTGTGAATCGGAATGGTTCTGCTTAGTGCTTTTCATCAGAAATCACTTTGTGCCTGTTCTTTCCTTTCGATTCAAATCTCTTACAATTCTCTTAGCCTGACGAAGGTTGTTCATTCTCTCATTCAAGAAATCTTCAGAATAAAGACGTGATGGGGTTTGAAGTTCGACACTTGGTGGTACTTTTAACTGCCTTGCAAACATTAAAAATGCAGGAGATTCCTTCGTAACGGAACGGGGGGTATAGTGCGGTAAGCAACAACGATATCATGTAGAAACTCATCCAAATCATCCATCCCGTTGTTGATAACTAACAAGAGCGAAGTTTTCAAGGTGCTGTGAAAACGTTCACACAGGCCATTTGCTTGGGAGTGATATGCCGACGAAGGCGAATGCTTTATCTTTAATTTCTTGCAGGCCTTCTTTACCAGGTCAGACAAAAATGCAGACCCTCTGTCAGAGTCGAAATAAAATAAGTCTACAAACAAACAAGCAAAGAGAGAACAGACCTTAGATAGCCAAAGTCTCGCGAGAAAGCTTGGATACACTGAATTAATTCTTCTTCTCTTGCTTGAGGAAGGGAATAAGCCACGGGCAATCTGGTAAAATGGTCTTGAAAAGTCATTACGTTTTTGCTGCCGCCTACTGTCAACGGCAAAGGGCCAACAAAATCAATATCGACTATCTCCAGTGGTTCACTAGCTACTATTGATTTCAAGAGAACTGTTCTTGTTTTCATAGGCGATTTCCGTTTCGCACAGTCTTTGCAATTCTTCACATTTCTAGCAACATCTTTCTTCATAGAAATCTAAAAGTAATCTTCCCTCAATCTACTGAAGGTGCTCAGAAACCCTGAGTGACCCCTTTCTTCATGCTGATGATATAACAGTTTCCCTCTTTTCTTAGAGGGAACGACCAATTGCTTTCTGATCCTAGTCGGGTAGCCCTTGTGATTTGGTGTCCAAGTGTGATAGAGAACATCTCCTTCTAAGACATAATGAGGTGCATATTTCCTGATTTTGTCCCTCTGACTCACGTCCTCAGGTTACTTGATTTTTTTCTATTTTGATATCCATATTTAAAGTTGGTATTTACATTAGTAATTGTAAAAAAATACTAATTCAAACCAACTATTTCCAGCAGAAAAAATATACATTATACAAAAGTTAGCGGCATATTTTACAGGTGCATTTCTCACCAGCCCAGTCTTTGATCCTCTCTTTGAAAGCCAAAAGTGTTGGCTCATTTTTGACGCTATCATCTAAGGTGTTCCAGAGTATACTTCCTCTAAATGATAGTGATTCTTGTCCATAGCCTTGTGTCTTTATTTGTGGCAGTTTGCACAGATTTTGTATCCTCAGATTATAACTTACATCCTTCTTTTCATGAAATTCCCATGTAAGCGATGGGTTAAGATGATTCATGGACTTGTAGATTTCTGTCATTAATTTCTGCAAGTTTCTAACATGTATACAAAAACTGCCACTGTGAGCAATATTTCAAAGGGATATTCGTAATCTTTATAAAGGATCCGAAGAGCACGTTTGTGTGTGCGATAAATCTCTTTGTATGCACCTTTGTTACAGAATAGCCAGATCAAAGGGCAATGATTGAATTCGCTAAGATAACCGCGTTGCAAATTATCAATGCCTGTTCTCTAGAAATATACATACTAAGCCTAGAAAAGGCACTGATTTTTTTATTTACTTTTTAGCATAACGTTTTGAATTGATAGCTAAACTTTAATCTGTTGTCAAATTCGATCCCTAACATTTAACATGATCTGTTGCCGATAATTAATTCTCACTGATGTTAATTCGAAGTCGTCTCTGTCCTTTCAAGCCAAGGAACATGAGTTGGAATTTTTTTTGGGTTTGCAACCATTCTATTGTTTGTAAACCATTTTAGCAATTTCCTGAGATCACTTTCCAAATTGGTAACAATCTCGTGTAGGTCTAGCCCACACGAGTATATTGTGTTATCATCTGCAAAATTACAGATCTCAGAGTCTAATCTCATAAGAAATAGATCATTGATTAATATTTTAAAGAGCAAAGGACCTAGGACAGATCCTTGTGGTACTCCAATCTTTATTCCTTTTGCGGTACTTCTATGTGAACCAATCTTTACCCTTTGGTGGCGGCCATCCAGATAGCTATACATAAGGCAAAGGCTATTTAAATCAAATCCATAAGCCTGCAGTTTTGCAATAAGGAGGTCATGAGGCAGACAGTCGTAGGCCTTAGATAAATCCATTAGAATTGTTCCTACTATACCTGATGCGTCAAGATATTTCCTCCATTTTGCTATCAACCTTATCAAAGCATGTTGCGTACTATACCCCTCTCTGAAACCACACAAGATTTCAGAGAGTTTCTCTGGAAAGTATCGGCACATTTGGTCTTTTAGAATTTTTTCATATACTTTTGAGGCTGCAGGTAAGACATTTATTGGCCTAAAATTTCCCTTATAATTTGGATCATCATTTTTGAACAGAGGGCTGAGATCAGCTTCCTTTATTTCGTTTGGGAACTTGCAATCATAGATTGCAGAGTTAATACAATCTGTTAGGTAGGGGCATACTATTTCCCTCACTGCCTTTAACATACCAGTCGGAATATTTCCACTGTTAGATTTATTCTTGTCAAGCAAGTCTGTCTGCTTCACGACCTCATTTGGACTTACATGAGAGAATCTAAAGCTGTAACTGTTTGATGTTGAATGTTGATTAATCACCTTAATTGAGGGGTGATCTTTAATCTTATCAATTGCTCTCAAAACCATTTGTTCCACAGACATTTGTTCCTGCACCTCCTTAACCCTATCTCACCTGGGGGGGGGGGTGGATCACTGAATGTTCAATTTCACGACAAGGTTTCTTTGACCCTATATTTTCTTACATCTTCCTCTCGCTTGCTATTGTTTGCAACTTTTTTCAAAGTCTATCTTTTCCTCATAGCCTTTTGTAGATCTTTATTCATATGCGACTCAAGTCATTGGCTCTGACTATCTTTGTTTTTGTTGGGGCGTTTGCTTCAAGTGTTTCAAAAAAATCGATTCAAAATTTCCATAGGTAGATTGGTGGGCTGAGATCAGATTTTTCCTCAACTCATCTTCAAAACGCAGCTGAGACCAGTCCTTATAGTCTCGATAGGTAACTTTTTTCGGAGGGAGTTTAATAAATGTTATTTTCAAGATGGTGCAGATCATAAGATGGTGATCGCTGAATCCAGTCTCAAATGACTTGGAATGCATGAAGGAGTGCTTTTGAGTTGTAAATATTAAATCAATGCAACGGCCGTTGGCAGACTTGAAACATTTTGAATGTTTGATTATGTTATATAAATCATGACCTTGTATTAATGATGGCAGGGCTATGTCATCTGGCTCTAGATTGAAGTCTCCAAGGACCATTACATTATCATATCTAGAGCATTTATCAATCAATTTAGATACTTCTTCAACAAAATATTCTGAATTTTGCTGTCAAGGCCTACAGATATCAACCATTTTTGTTTTCTAACATTAATCTCAATTCAGAGAAACATCAAGTCTATAAGGACTTTTAAAGCCGTCTATTAAGAACTGGCTCGTGGGGAAGGATGAATCGATTTTTGTCTCGGCTATCACCAAGACATCGACGTTTTCACCAATCATCTCAGAAAACCACTAAATTTGTTTCTGATGGAGTTTATGTTGATGTAACTAATCATGACGTTTCGTGAGTATTTTAGGCGGGGGAATTTCAGTTCATCAAAACAGCTTGCCTCAGTTTCAGTTGGGGTTGATAAAGATGATGTTTCAGATAGACCCAGTAGGGTGTCATTCTCTATGACTTCATCAATACTATCAACTTCAATGCCTTCATTTTTCTCAGTGCATTCTTAACAGTTTTCTTGTCTTTGGCTGGTTGGCACCGTTGGAGGCACCGCAGTTCAAAAGGTTTTAATAAAGTTTAAAAAGTTTCTTGCTAAATAGGCGTTACCCTTTTCATTAAGATGTAATTTCTTGCGGCTAAGACAAGAGATTTCTAGATTTGAATTGTCGATAACCGAAATCTTCATAGTGTTGGCAAATTCTCTGATCTCACAATTCAATGCTGGGACGCTCACCTTTTTATCAATCGCCTGTTTATCTTTTCTCATCACGGCTATTGAAAGAACAATGGACGTATCCGGTGTTTCACGTTTGGTTTCCTCTATGATCTCTCTGAAATTATTTAATGTATCAGGTTTTTCTTGACTCATAATGTCATTTGTGCCTGCGTGTATAATAATACAGTCCGGCTTTTTTCTGATAACTGGTCTCACGTAATCCACGATATCTCTCGTTGTTGCTCCAGGGTGACGTTTCACTTGGACGTTGTGGTCTTTTTGCAAACCTTCGTCCAAGATTCCATTTAGCTTAGAGTCACCAACGATCGTGATTCTTTTCCGACTCTTCGTTTTTGCTTGTTTAGGCCCATTCTCTTGATTCTCTTCTCGGGGTTGTTTACTTTGAATTTCCTTGCCTTTCATCCTTGTTTGTTTAGACCTTTGTTCTTGATTCAGTTCTCTTGATTGATCAGTTTGAATAGGTTTTTTGCATCTTTTGTCTCCTTTGTATCAACCATTTGTTTCGCTAATTGTTCTCAACTTGTTTTATTCATTGTGTTACATTATCTCCTATTCCTGCGGGAGTTGCTGGCCTAAAGGATGGAATTGTAGGTTTATGGCCGTCTAATAACTTTTCAATTATGAATTGCTTATATTGCAACTGTCTCTCCAATGAAATAATTGTTTTCTATATCCATATAAAAATTACAATACATGCTACATCTACGTTCTACTATACTTTCTAATTACTCTACAACAATACAACATTACAGGGACAAGACCACAAGGAGCAAAAGACAATGACTACCCTGTGGCCATTAACATAAAGACACGCAAAAAAACAATTAGTAAATTAAGATTAGATACTAACACATAATGGAATCTGTTCCACATTGGATGTCAGGCCAGCATAGACGCGTGATGGGAAACGTTACGCTGTTGGGTTAGGGTTGAGTTAACGATATCATAGGTCAGAAATAATAGCGATTTGGAAAAAGAATTTCGTTGACCCTTTTTGTGCTTAACATCAAATGTGAAACAGACTTACAAAAGAAATAGGGAAAAACGTAAATAGTGGCTGTGTGGTGTAAAACAAAAGTTTAAACTTATCCAAGCCGACCGGTTTTGTGGATGAAATTAAGAGTGAGTTCGAGCAAAAGTTTATTTACGTCATCAGGAAGCTCTTTATTACCATACAATAAGTATTGTACCAGAACGTTGTTTGGAAGGGTATTGATTTGGACAAATGGTCGTAACAATTCCGAAACTCCAGCGAGAAGATCTCGTCGTTGAATGTGAAATGAAGGGCAAAGCAACAAGAAGTGCTCCGTATCCTCAATGCCATCATTCGTTGGGCACATTGGGTTCACCGTATCGCTAAAGTTTTGGTTGAATTTGTGAAGATTTAATTTACTGAGACCGACCCTTAATTGAAAAAGATAGCCTAAGCCTATGGGGTCATGAATGCAGAAGATAGAATTTGCAGGGGGGCGAATTTTTGACAAAAGCTTTGCTTTAAACACAGCGACAGAAGGTGCAAGCCTGATTTCTAGGTCAAGTTTATTCCATTCACAAATGCAATTAGGATAGAAGCTTGATAGAAATTTCTCTGTCCTTGCCTGTATTCGCCCAATAACATCCCGGCTACGCAGTGAGTAATTTGACTGTTGAAGTGGTGGGATTGGTTCTTTCGTGTACAATGGGGTGAGGTTATTTATAATCTTATAGAACAGGGTAAGGCGTCTGCTCCACCTTCGGGAACTTAATGATTCCCAGCCAAGCTCTGCGTACAGTTTTTCCCGTGATGTTCCCCTCCATGTTCCTGATACAGCAAGAGCAGCCGAATATTGAACAGATTCTACTTTTTCCATTAAATTTGATAAGGCGATGTTTTGACTGAACTCGCATACTTTAGGTGGAATATGATAGATAACATCGCCGTAGTCCAGATGAGGTCGCACGTAGAGTTTGTATAATTCACTTAGGGTATGCCTCGGTAAATATTTGGAGAGATACTTTAGCAAACCGATGCCCTTTCTCGCTTTGGAGATAGCAGCTTTAATATGAGCTGAGAAAGAAAGTTTTGAGTCCAAGATAATTCCTAGATGTTTATGTTCATTCACTTTTTTTACAGGTATGTTGTTAAAGAGGATCACTGGATGATCTATTTCATTTCTTTTCTTTGAAAACAGTAGTTCAACTGCTTGCTTTTGTGGATCGGGATTGAAAGACATCCTCCAATCATTGGCCCACTGGGTTATCAGTTGTAGGTCATGGTTCATGTGTTCCGCAGCTTCGTTAGTTTCTCGGGCAATCGTAAACAAGGACGTATCATCAGCAAAAAGTTTAACATTACATTTCAAATCTGCAGTGAAATCATTTATATACACAAGAAAGAATAATGGTCCTAAAATCGAACCCTGGGGCACTCCTGCTAAAATATCTCCCCAATTAGAACATTGCCCGTTCAGAACAGTTCGCTGTTTTCGATCCCCTAGAAAGCTTTTAATCAGAGAATGAAGTTGTCCCGAGACACCACATCGTTTCAGTTTATAAATGAGACCATCATGCCATACTCTATCAAAAGCTTTAGAAATATCTAGATACACGGAACGAACATCAAGAGCAGGATTACAGTCAAATGCCTCAAAAATTTTATGCGTTATGGAAATTAATTGGTTGACTGTTGAATCACCGGGACGAAAACCTGACTGATTGGGGTTGAGTAAATCAGATGAAACAAGATGTGAGTATAAGGAGTCGTAAACAAGTTTTTCAAGCATCTTCCCAAAAATTGGTAGAAGAGAAATAGGACGGTAGTTGCTCTTTAAATTCTTTTCGTTTTTCTTATGGATCGGAACTACATTTGCGCGCTTCCATATTTCAGGAAATACACCGGATCGCAAACAGTTCGTGAATATTATCTTAAGAGGTGTAACTAATGAAGCATCGCTTAGTTTAATCATTCTTGTAGAAATACCGTCCCAGCCATGTGCTTTGTTAGGATTAAGTGATCTTATGATCTTCAGTATCTTTTCCTCTGAGATGGCAAAGTCCTCAATCTGGGTAGGAATTCCTGGGGTATCTTGTGGAATCTCACTACCAGTGTCGATGGTCGTGCATTGGAGTATGAAATGATCATTAAATAACTGTGCCTTTTCAGTAAAATCCGTTATGAATAACCCATTCTCTAAGAGGGGCGGTATTATAGGAATCTTTGCTTTATTCAGAACAGTATTTATTAAAGTCCAGTAGGTTTTATTAGATGTCCCTGGGTTTGCTAGAGTTTGCCCAGTCTTACGCAGGTAATTTCGTTTTGCATCTTCGATCATTTTTGCACCTTCAGATATCATGTTTTGCATTTCTTCTAGCTTGTCCTCTGGCCGACCATTCTTCACAAAGGTTTTGTAAGCATGATTCTTTTTCCTTAAGAATTTTTTGACAGCTTGCGTTATCCAGGGCAATTGGCGAGGCCGAATAGTTTTAGTTTGGTTGGGAATGAAGTTCGAGTATATGTTCAACAGCACTTCGTTGAGCAATTTGACCTGCTCATTGGGGCATTTAATTTTATCGAGATGTTCATGCCATTTAAACATTTCGATACTTTTCATAATTGCAACAAAATCAGCTTTATCATAATACCAAATTTTGCGGGTATAAGATGGCAGTGCTATATTTGAGACAAATAGTTTTCCATGAACAATTTGATGATGACAATGCTCGTGTAGAGACTGATGGACACCTGACTCTATAATGAGATTAGGCTGATCAGTTAGAATTAGATCAATGCAAGATTTAGAATCTCCCATTAAGTGCGTTGGTTCTGAAATCATCTGATGCAGACCAAGGTCGGACGTTACTGGCTCGAATAACTTCCACTCATTATTTTCAATATCATTTTCCCACCACTGAGTCGAGCGGCAGTTGAAGTCACCCATGATAATAATACCAAAAGGATTTTCTGCACGCACTTTCGACACCAAAAGCTCAAAATTTATTATGAAATTATCAAATTCACTCTGAGTTTGGCCCGGACTTCTGTAAATTACAACAAAAAAATACTTTTTCTTGTTTAACTGGACCTCACAAACAATGCATTCTGGGAAAGTAACCAAGTCAGGATGATTTTTTGAAGGGAGAGAATCTTTCACATAGAGTCCAACACCTCCCCTTTTAACATCTTGCGGATGATTTTCTTTATGAAATGTATAACCGTCAAGTGCCAGCCTATCTTCATCAACGGTGCTGTCAAGGTGAGTTTCTACAATACCCATTAAATCATAGTTACACACCGAGTTATATGCCTCGATAAGGGAAATTCTTAAGAAGTCATGTGTGGCAATACTATTCAAATTCCAACAACAAAAGTCAAGTGTTTCAGGACCAGGATTAGTTTCAACATCACCGCAGAGCAAGATGGTCGCAAAAACCAACCATTGTGTATGAAGTGTGTAGCATGTCATACACGCAATGAAAAAGTAGGCATACTGGAAAAGACATTGTTTGATAACAGCACGCTTATATCGAATGAGACCAATGACACCAAGCGGGATCCGTTTGAGAAGTTCAACAGTCGTGTAAATCACCCTCTTCGCAAGGTGATGCGTGCGGGCAAACAAAGGCAGGAAATAGGACTGTGTTCCACTGAGTGCACTACAAGAAACTGTGTTATTAGTACAAAGGGTAGAACAAGGATTGAAATTGCAGTGAAACAATAACAAAACCAGTAGAGTTTAAAGACTTGAAAAAAAATTAAAAATGGACTGACAGTTTTGCTCAGGGGGCACAATATTTGAATGGATAAACGGAAGCACCCTATTGTTGCTCGCCATTGACTGACTTCAACCGGCATCATCGTGAAGAAACCTTCTCGCTGGTCCTAAGAGGATATAATACACAACGCAGCCACCATCGGTACTGATAACTAATAACAAATATAACAGAAATTGCACATAAACATGAATAATTACATATAGAAACTCAAAAGCATAGACAAACATGGCTAGTAGCTAGTTAGATGGGACTGAGGCGTGTTTGATTACATTAAGAGACTTGGAAATTAATTTAAATCCCTTCAAAATATGAAACGCTTTGGGAATAAAAAAGTAATCTTTTGTGTCGAGGCCACTTGGGAATTGTAACTGAAATTTTGTAGATTGTATTATTAATGGTTTCAATAGTCGACAGGTAAACAATAGTCCAATGTAAACCAATTGCAAAATAAGACACCAAAACAAGGCCAAAAATCAGGGTACACTTATCTCAAAGGGTACACTCATCTACGGAGGAGGATAATGGGGGGGGCTCCATTGATAGAGGGCTTTGTCACTATCAAAAAAAAAACGTACCAAGAAAGAAAGAAATAAAGGAAGAAAGAAAGGATTTATTGCAGATGTACGGGTTTTTGGAGAGTGACATACCCCTCAAAATAAGCAAATTCTTTTCTAACTTGGTTTTAAAAAGGGAACCTTTCATTTTCAAGTAACCTTGAGACTTGTCTTGAAATAACAACCTTACAGATTTTAGTTAAATAATAATTCCTCCCCTATAACACATAGCTGTGAAGTTAAACATGCAATAACACAAAAATCCTCACTTGGCAAGGTTCACTTACTGATCACCAGTCAATAAGTCAAAAAGTTCATCCTCTGTATCAAAAAAGTGATAACCATCTTCTAACTTCACTGACAAGCGACAGTTAACATCTGCCAAAGCATAACAACCTGCCCTGGCCTTTAACTGTTCATTTGCCCTTCCAAGTAATTTTTTGCTCTTTTCCTTGTAAGATCAAGGCGCACTTGGAATTTCTTGGTGGACTTACGGGCCCTGGAAACTTGCGTTCTATGCTGCCACGCTGTGAATCTTACTATTATTGGCTGATATTTCTTTTTAGTAGCTGGATCTTCCCTAACAGCTCCAATTCTATGTGCACGATCGAATACTTGGGCAGGGACAGTTACTTTCAAGTCATCTTTTATCATCTTTTTCACTTTCTCAAGGCATTTTTCACCAGATTCTCTCATGCCATCAGCACCTTCCAACTCTACTCCATAAAAACGTAAGCATAATCTCCTTTGATATTGTTCCACATCATCTGATCTTTGCTCTAGTTCCTCTGTTCGCTGCTCAAGCTCCTCAATTTTCTTTGCTTCCTCTACCGTCCTTGCTTCATTTGCCTCTAACCGCTTAGTATAATTTTCCATCAACACGATTTTTGCTTCCAAAATTTCGATTTTTTCATTTTGACCCTCGATAATTTTGCGTAAGGCATCAATGCATTCTTTCGTTGCAAGACCCTCTTTGAGGTCAGCTAATTTCTCATCCAGGATGTCCCACTTGAAAGGCAACGTGGCTGGCGAGCCATCTGAAATTTCTTCCTTCTCATCATCGCTGCTATTTTCCTCGACCTCCACGTGGCCTAAATCACCACATCGGTTTCTTTGCGCCCTTGTTTGTTTTGGCATGATTATCCAAACGACACTTTATCATTACATCAACACAACTTCGTAATATTGATTCCAGTTAATATTCATACTTCTTTTCCATTCATTTCATTTGAAGACGCCGTACCAGTCTAAGATAGCTTTACTGCTCAACCACGCCTACCTTCGGCAACTAAAACAATAGGTGATGACCAAGGGCTTACCGATGGGCTGATGACTTCTTTGACAAGCATTTTCTCAACCTCCTGGTCGATGATCTCCCTTTTTGCCATTGGCACACTGTAGGGATGCTGTTTCATAGGCTTGTTTGTTTGTTTTCAATTTATTTTGAGTGGGCTTGTCAGGATTTCTTTTCTAGATACTGAAAGCTAATTTAGGCCCACTGTGCATGCCGCATCCAGGCACGGGACCCCTAGTTTAACGCCCCTTCCGAAGGACGACGAGGTGAGTTGCGAGGTCAGGCCTTAGTGGTCACCCATCCGAAATCTGACCTCACTCGACCAAGCTTAACTTCAGTCACCTGACGAAGACTGTATAAGCCACTCGGCCACTTACCCCGAGGCTTAGGCTTAGAATCCCCTTGATCAATTCTATGCTTTTTTCATCAACTTTCCCTGGTGGAGGGTTTTGATGATGTTCATTTCCCTCAAAAGCTCGAATAATTGCACTTTTTGGGTCGGCTCTAAATGGTCTAAATCACGATCATTGTGTGATAATAAGTCTGACTCTGGCAGCTCTGTAGATCTACTCACTGTTACTTCATGTTCATTTGACATCTGCTGCTCTATGAAAGGTATTGCATCCGCTATTTCAGTATCCTTGGGTAAAATCACAGTGTCTTCGGTTAAGTTGGTGACTTGGACATTGGTTTTACCCATTGGTCTAGCTTTGGTTAAAATCCATGCAACAAAAAGGGTATTATCCTTCGAAAAAAACCTTCTTCGACAAGCAAGTCATTGTTTTGTATCAATTTGTGTTCTAAAAATTTTGCTTGCATGACACCAGTAGTTTTTGGCAAAATGTGAACGTCCGCCACTGTGGTTAATGTCTGTTCTTGTTTTGGCCGTGTAAAATTCACTTTTAGACTTAGAAATTTTAAGGTAAACTTGCTAAAATCAACGGACGCTTCATTCTTTATCAAAAAGTCTTTTCCCAGCAGGAATTCATAGGAAAAACCTTCAGCTAACAACACAGTGTGTACAAAAGTATGGTCATTCAATTTAATGTTAAATGCAGCTTGACTCAGAACAGTTAATGAAGTGCCACTTGCAGTATACAATTTGAAGTCACATTCCAACGACAAAGGTTTCTCTGCAAGCTTTTTTCTGGCCTGGCCTTTTATTTTCAAATGGAGAAGAAACCGAAATTTTGTCGTGTAGGGGAAATTAGGGTATTTTGATTTTGCATGATTGTTTTCATGCTATTGATCAAAACTTGCATTTGACTTTCCACAGCACCCTGAATAGCATTTACTTCCCTATTCTGGCATTTTTCCTCTTCTATTTCAACCGCTCTTACATCAAATGTACTCTTTTTCGAAGACAGATAGAGCTCTCTTGTGCGGCCTTTTTGGTAGGGCTCGTCTAAACTTTCTGACTCATCTCCCCAAAAGATTTTTCTGATAGTAGGTTTCAGGCCTTTGACAAAATTTTCCAACGATTTTTCTTGTTGGAATTCGACTGATCGATTGCTGAAACCCCTGTGTGATAATCTACAAACGTCCTCAAAGAAATCGGCCACAGTCTCGTTTGGTTTGAGACCTTTCTCCCAGAAGATTTTTGGCATGGAGACGCTATGAAGGAGATTTGAAATGACCCTCAAGCTCTCTTTTCAGGATCTCTACATTTTCTCTTACTTGAGGTTGCAAATGGCGATAATGCTGGCTTGCTCGCCCCTTTAGGTACAAAGGAAGCATTACCTTTTCTTCATTCGGGCCCCATGAATTGGCTATTGCTGCACGATTCCATGTTTCCAGCCATTCTACGATAGCATCACCATCGTCTCCTGTAAACTGCTGGATGTCTACGACTGATCGCTTTTGCCTCACTGCTCGTTGATTTACTACTGGTTGGCGGATCTGAAATCCTCCTATGCTCGCTGGATCTTGCCTTCTCTCCTCATATTCATGCCCGAATAATTGTGGTACGAGCCCTTGATGGTCTGGACGTCCTTCTGCTTCACCCTTTCCCATCTCAAATCCTAAGTCAACAGCAACATGTGGTGAGTAGGCCATCCTTGTAGAGCGTTTTGTTCTGCTAAAACTTTGGCATTTTCAATATTCATGTGCTTCTTCGAGTTGCTGGTTGCTCCCTTCCATGACCCACACTGGCCACCAAACATTTCACGAGTTAGACCTACTTCAGTGGGAAGAGAGAAAGGAAACTTTAGAAACTCGAGGCTTTAGTCTGTATCTCCAAAAAAAAGAGTCCCGCTTTTGTCCCGTCATCTATTTGAACGCCTACTGCGCAAACAAAGAGAAGATTATATCAAAGGACTACATTACAAATCGTCACAGCAATAAAATCGAAAGCTATCTTTTTATCCCCGATATGTCAAATTAGGTTCAGTAATTTACCCGGCTTTAATCGGCCATTCCTTCCCGTCAAAATAGGAGATTCTCTGCAGAAAGCCCCTTACGAAAACCTGCAATTACGAGTGAAAACATCAAGCAAAATTTCCCGTTGCTTTCCTTCCTAGCAATAATGACTCCAGGATGTACTCATATATTTTGTCCGCAAGGGAGAATGGAATCCCCCTTTCATTTTTATTTTTCATTTATTTTTCATTTTCAAATTTTTAAGGAGGGTAGCCCTTCATCAATATCAATGATGATTTTCAAGGGGCCCCCCCACTATCAAATTTACAAATTAAAATATAATAGAAAAGACTAAACTAACTTAATTACAATTTTCATAAAATAATAGTAAAACCCTATGATCTAAAATAAATATTAAAGGCCCTTTACTGACTGGCACCCTTTGCAAGCCTTTATTATTGTTTACAAAACTTGTATAGACTGATTACAAAGAGTCCAAGTTACTTTTCATGAAAGCAAGACTGCCGCAATTTTATCTATAGTGATAGTACGATGGTGCAATAAGTCTTTTGTTCATTCCATCGCAAACGAATTATGGCGGCAAGTCAGTATCGGTACAAGACCGATTGGATGTTGGAGAAATGACAGCAGATATGATTCCTGAGGGGAGGAAGACTAATTTGAATTGATAAACTCTCACCTACCTGTTCTCACTTTGGCATATTTTCCTGTTGTTGCGCGAACAAGGAGTCCAATCCACGGAGGGTGCTGTACAGTTCATTACATTTCTCACTTTTTTAATCCTTGCGTTCTCATGCATTTATTTGATGAATTTAATGCTTGACCATAACAAACAAAGAAGATATATTCGACCTGAGAAGCTTTCTTTTCCGCAACTTTGATAATTTCCTCTCCTTTTCTGTTCACCCTCTCAGCCATTGTGACCCGAGATTCTTTCGTCTGACTTCCAAAACTCCAATCATGCAATACGAAAATATATGCCTAAACACATTGTTTATGAAGTAAAGAGACTATTGATATCATTCCTTGACCAATTATACAATTTTAATTGGAGATTGAGACGGATTACAACTGTCATAATTTCTGGATGTCAGAAATTATCGCGACCGGGTCGAAGCTGTGGAGAACAGCAATCGAATGCCGCAAAGGATGCTGGTCAGAAAAGGGTCTTTAACAATGAAATGAAATCCAAATACATATTTAAACCTACTGTTTGTCGAGATTTTGAATTTATGAATAGTGGATGCCTGCTTACGCTCGGCTGAGGCCATTCCAAGATTTAGCACCTCTAAAAGAGAAACATTTCTGCCCATTAGTTGAATTTTTCTTTGGTATCCTTAGATCAGTTGCCGAATTCCTAAGATTCCGCGACGTTAGCTGGGATGTCTTTGTGAATAGGTTGCGCATGTATGGTGGAGCAAGGCCGTGCAGGGATTTGAAGACCATGTCTTCCAGCCAAGTCTTTTTACAAATGGCAGGCCCGGTGTATCATCAGAGCGACTGCCAGTTATGATACGTGCAGCCCTGTTTTGTAATTTTCGCAAGCGGTTAATCTCAGTCAGACCACAACAGTCCCAAACAGAACAACAATAGCGAAAATGTGGCTCCACAATTCCTGTGTACATAGTTCTAAAAGTCATCTCTGGCAGAAATGATTTCGCAAGTTTCAAAAAGCCAATTGCCCTTGAGACCTTTGAGGAAACCGTCTTAAATGTGTTCCTTCCAATGAGTTATTCACACGAGGGGAAGACTTTTCAACCCATCAAAAGAATAGCACCTGCTAAAGCGTGCTGAAAGTCATCGCTCTGAGGTTAACATTGTAGGGATTTTTACTTGTAATTCTTAGCATGTTTTTAAGGTTTCTCAGAGGGATTCATTTTAGAAAATCGCTTATAGAATCTGAACGGAGTGACAGATTTTGGTCAAAAACTTTGTAAAATAATTGAACATGTTAGCTATTCAATCAAATGTTGCAAAATATCATGACTTATATACTCAGGGAGCAACAGCCTCTCAAATGCCGGGCGTTTTTATTGACTCAAACGGGATAATGGAAAAGTAACATAAGTCAGTGTAACTTCGTATTCTCACTAGCAACGTTAGGAGAATTATTGGTCGTTTCTCCCTAGTTTAATGCTGATTCCAGTTTTTCTCGTGAAACTTGAAAAGAAAAGCCAGTGTTCATTTTCGTGAAACTTGTGGATGCTATATTTCTCCAATGTGAAACGTGAAATTTAGCATTTATTTCCGTGAGTCATGATCCTGATCCCCTCTTACCACCCTCTTGATTGAAAGGATTCGTGTCTTCAACAACCTATTTAGGCACTGCAGTGCGAGCGAATCGAGCAAAAGAATTGCGTATGTGCAGCGGTTAGACCAACTTATATGCAACAATCATCGTCATTTATATGTAACAACTAACGCATCAATACTCTGAAAAATTGAATAACTGAATTGGGACCTTCCAGATAGGAATTTGCCAATAATGTAATGGCTCAAGCTTGATTAGCCGAGAACCACTTTTCCAGGGGGTGTCCCTCCTGCACCTCCTATCGCGACGGCCCTGATGATTTGTTGATTTATTCTGAGTCGTAGTTTCGCTATTTGCCTAACTGATATACCGGTACAACTACGACTCATGATCTAACTGTGCATTGAAACGATCGCATTTAGAAAGCCTCATTTTCCTATCGAGGTCATTGTCCTTAAACGACAGTACCCCCTGAAAAATTTGTACAACGGTTACCAAGACACAAAGCAAATCGGAAGATCATTCAAAGATAGCTGCTCGAAGTAGCGGCAGCCCAACCAAAGGAGACTGTGAATTCACATAGGAGGAGACTGTGATCTTGAAAAGTTCTTCAACACCTGCAGAACATCCTCAGTTGTTCTCTCATTCTTTTCTATCAAATCTGAAACATCGTTTCGTTGTCTCGCACTACAATGATCTCTTTCCGCTGCACGACCATGACACGTCTCGCAAGAAATCAGTTTCATTTATTATGACTTGACGGAATCTAAGCACAAGCATTATTTGATAATAAACTTAGAATTTGGGCCAGTACTGAAAGTTTCTTAACATTATCAGATTTTCAGTACTCAGAGTTGCTTAGCATTTCTATGTCCACTACCTGTTCCCTCCTGAACATTCCAAAACAAAGGTTTTGTAGCCATGTCAATGCTTAGACTTTATTTAAGTACCTTTGAAGTAATATTGCGCGAGAAAGAGGTAAAAAATAGAGTGAAATACATATGTCAGGGATTTCCTTTGTTAGAAATAAATAGTTTCCTAAGTTCTTTTTCCCATTACTGGAGTTTCTTAATATTTTGGCGATCTGAGAGTTGAGTTTCTTATAAGCGGGTTCTTATTAAAAAGTGCGTGTAGTGATGATTATGATTTGAATATCGATGAGAAACATTCAGCCATTTTTCTAATTGCCTTTCAACTTATTTTGAGTCTGCAGAATTTAGCTCTTGCTGGAAGTCTTATTTTGCTTTCAAAATCAGCCACTGGCAAGTTTCACAAAATATTTCGCAAGGACTTCATGAAGCAGGAATGAGGGGACATTCAAAACGATTATTTTTGAAATTCAATTTGAACTGGACAAGAGAACAAAAATATTATTCGCAAGTTGTTGGCTTATGCTGTCAGAGATGGGCTGTAGTATGGCCTTTTGAATTGTGAAGGATCAACAAATATTTTCCAGCAATTTTTCTTGATTTGACTTTTAAAAGTATTAACAGTTGATAGCTAAACTTACGTTGAAATATATTTTCCATATCATGAGCAAAGACTACATGGCATACATGTATCAATCATGTCAAAAATCATTCCTCCATTTTCATGACTACTCATTTCTGTTTGAAGAAAATTCATGTGAAAGAGAACTTTTCTGAAAATCACTTATTTGAGAGCATTACCACTTGACACGTTTTGTTGTGAGTTATTTCATAAAATCTCAGCAACCCTCAGACAATTGGGCTGGGCTTTGGGAATTGGGTGGTCTGTGACCATGGTCAAGGAAACTTTTGAGTCACCCCTGACCTTATGTTCAAACCATGGTCAGCCATGATTTCATGGTCATTGTTTTACAGGGATAAAAATGTTCTGGATGAAACTTCGTCAGACACCAAAAATTGGGAGGAAATTCTCTCAATTTAAGATCATGTGCAATTCCAGACTTGTCAATGGTGAATTTCTATCATAGTTTCATTATTTTGATTTTTTGCAACAACAAATACAGTAAATATTGTCAATGTTTACAGAAGCTGCTTGCATTTTATCAATGAATTTGATCCTTGCTTTTGAAATAAAAAGTAAAGAGGAAATGTTAATTGAATGGTGTTATTTTATACAATTTGTGTCTTACCTTTTAATTTTGAAAGAAGGTTCGAAGGTACAAATTATTCTGATAAATCAGCCAGGAAACCTAATGTGTTTCGAGCAGGCAAGTGGCGTCTTTTCCATTTACAAAGTGCAATCAATTTCAAAAACTACTTTTACCTGAAATCGATGTCTCAATCTCAGAAATTTAAATCAAATTTAAATTTAAATTTATTCTTTTTGGGGATTTGAATGTTGATTTTTATTCTGAAGAACGTTATGCGACAGTCAAAATTTAAAATCTTAAAGGACTTACATGCTCCCATCTCTCAGCAACTTGGGTTTCCTGGCCATCTTATCTAAAATTCTACATTTGTAGATTCTCCTTCGAATTTTCTTTCGAAGGTAAAAAGTCCAACACAAAGTAAATCAAATAACACCATTTAGCCGATACTTCTGCCAGTCAAAACATTATCCCAACCAGATCTTTGCTAGCCATGTCATCAATTTTGTTCCCTTCGAAATAAGTCCACCCTTTCGAAGTTTTCATCTCGTAAAGCCAGAAAAGCATTGATATATTAACTCATCTTTGGATTCTGGTGATCAGAAAAAGAAATGACGAATATTTTCCCGCCAAACCTGTCTGATTTGAGGTCGCTGTCGGAGGGAAATAGGCAAAAGGGTAATAGGACATTTCCGATGCCATTTTGAAGTTGTTGTTCGAAGCTTCTTTGAGATCAAAAACTTCCTGAGAAAAGCGAAGCAGAGTGTAATTCTAGTCTCCTATGCTACACCCAGTTGTTGCACTTACAAAACTTTCCTTCCCTCGCACAACACTTCGGCAAATAGCGCTGTGAAGCTCTTACTTTGACACGACATCGATCTGCGACAACTTTGCGATGATTTGGTCCGCCATTCCTCCATAATCAAACGCAAAAGACGGGGGTTCGCTCTGCTGCTTCATGAGCAAAAATTTCGCTCTTGGCCAATCAAATTGCAGCATTGCTGTAACAATGATAATAATTTTGCGACAAAAAGTTGTCGCAATTTTCCATCTCAAGTAAAAGTTAGATTATAAGACTAGATGATGTGATCAATGTTTTAGGATACTTTCATTCATTTCGCAGCCATGAACTCTTGTAACGTTTAATTTACCATCTCTTTCATTATTCATTTTTAAATATTTATACAGGTTACAAATTTCAGTAATAAATAACTGTTTTACAAATTGACCTGTGCAAGAAAAAAAGAAAAGCCTAAATTAAAGAGAATTATAATACAATGTACAACAAAAGAGCAAATAGAACTAAGATTGAAAAAATAATGTACCTCTCATATTGATTTTTTAAAGGAAGCCAAGGACGATACCAATTTAGTTTCCTTATCTTGCTCATTCCATAATTTGCTCTACGATACGAAAATGCTTTTTGGCCTGTGCTAGTTCTTAGCAGAGGTATCTGCAAGTATGTTTCAGTAGGGCGAAGAATGCAATGACTGACCTCTGAGCATTTACTGAAAAGTTCCCCTAAATATTGAGGAGCAAGTGAGTTCAATGCCTTATAGGTCAGCGTTGCTGTTTTTTTTTCTGATAAGATCTTTAATTGATGGCCAGCCAAGATTTTGGAGCAGAGGGGCAGCAGAAGCATTGTGAGGACTATATGTGGTTATTCTTGCAGCTCTGTTCTGGATATTTTGGAGCGAATTAAGTTTGGTTTCACTACAACAACCTCAAACCGAGCAGCAATAACTAAAATGTGGCTCAACAATTCCTCTATACATTTTCTGCAAATCACCTGGTGGAAGAAATTTCTTGGCATTTTTGATAAGACCGAGAGCTCGCAGTGCCTTAACCTTTAACATGTTCAATATGGCGATCCCATTGGAGCTTGTCGTCAATTTGAAATCCCAGATACTTTGCATCGGTTATCATATCGATCTTTTGATCACCTATTTCAGAACAACGCTTAGCTTCAGTCTGCTTTTCGATCTTTTGAATACTTGGCCTGGAAACAATAATATACGTCATACTACATCGTGGGGCTTCGAAGAGCAGACGTACTGTTGATCGCTGCAATATTTTTCTTATCATTTTCGATCAAGAGGTGGTATTTTGTATCTTCTGATGCAATTGGACTTAGTGTCATTGGAGAGGAAGTTGACTTCAACGAAGAAAGTTTTATCATGACAAGTTTGTGGGCAAACAACAGAGGTAAACATAACTCTTTTTGTGTTCAATCGGTTGGTTGCATTCTACTGCTACTCTGCGGGGATATTCATCCATGCCCAGGGCCACTAAACCTAAATGATTTTGCTAAACTACGTGGCACAAAGATTCTCCATGGGAATGTTAGAAACCTCCAAAGTAATTTCGTTCATGTCTCAAGTTTACTTAGCATATACCCAGACATTGATATTTTTGGTCTCACAGAAACTCACATTACAGGTGATCCAGAGGATGAGTCGGCGCAAGCCTTACTTCAGATTCCGGGTTTCATATTTTTAAATCGGGACCGCCCTACTGGCAAAGGTGGGGGAGTTGGTATGTACCTTTCCAATAAAATGCGTTTTGATAGAAGAAATGATCTCGAGTATGCTGATATCGAATGTATTTGGATCGAAGTTACTTGCAGATTT
Organism: Aurelia sp. 4 Dawson et al 2005; assembly: GCA_964019985.1. NCBI lineage: Eukaryota > Metazoa > Cnidaria > Scyphozoa > Semaeostomeae > Ulmaridae > Aurelia > Aurelia sp. 4 Dawson et al 2005. Next base: position 7,113,644 of record OZ026504.1, on the reverse strand, counting down.
GCCAAAAACTTTCTTGTATGCTGCATGTACCGCCCCCCGTCCAGCTCACACTACCTCCCAAACAACTTCAATGATCGTATGCGAGAGATGTTGTCCACAGCAACAGCAGAAAACAAAGAAGTGATTGTTTTGGGCGATGTGAATGTAAATTACCTTGTGAAGGAAGATAACAAGGACTTTAAAGAAATTCTTGCTCTCCAGGGACTGAAACAGTTGATAAAGGATGCTACAAGAATCTGTGAGACAACAAAAACTCTGATTGATTTCATTTCATTTTCATTTTAAAATTATTTACCCAGGGTACAATTCAGTCTATATACTGTTTTACAATTGGCCCTGCAAAAACTATTTACAAAATAAAGAGTTATATAATACAAAATTTACAGTGAAAAATAAAAAATAATGTATATGATTATTTTCCCTTGAGTTTGGACTTAAAGGCATTGATTGAGGGAGCCATCTTTGTTTCCAAATCAAGACTGTTCCAGAGACTGGCCCCGCGATACGCAAAGGATTTCTGGCCATTGCCAGTTCTGAACATGGGTATTGCAAGGTCAGTTTTTGAGTTTCTCAACTCTCTTGGATGTACCCCCGATAATCTCACGAAAAGATCACTGAGATATTGAGGTGCAAGAGAGTTGAGAGATTTGTAAACCATGGAGCCTGTTTCTTTATATATCAGCTTTTGTACCGATGGCCAACCAAGTCTCTGGAGCAAAGGAGCTGCAGATTCATCAAAAGGGCTATTTGTTACTATTCTGGCGGCTTTATTCTGTAATTTTTGAAGCACGTCTAGCTTTGAAGCACCACAAGAGCCCCATACGGAGCAACAGTAGCTGAAATGTGGCTCTATGATGCTTCTATATAAATTTATCAAAGTATCAGTTTGAACAAAATTTCGCGCATACTTCAATAGACCGATTGCTCTAGAGATCTTCTTTTGAACCGCACAAATGTGACTTTCCCAGGCAAGGCAATTATCAATCACGACTCCGAGGTATTTTGTTTCATTTATTAGGTCGATTTCCTCGCCCCCTACCCTGAAAGAAGGAAGAGTGCTAGGATTATTTAGTTTTTTTATTTTTGGCTTGGAGCCAATTATCATAGCTTGGGTTTTGACAACATTAAGGGAAAGCTTATTGCCCTGTAGCCACATTTCAATGCATGAAAGCTCCTCGTTGATTACTAGGTCCAGTTCCTCACTTTTATCAGAAGAATACGAGATGGCTGTGTCATCGGCATACATAGTAGCCTTAGCCTTCTTTAGAGCAAATGGCAAGTCATTTATGTACAGAAGAAAAAGAAGAGGCCCCAGGCACGATCCCTGTGGCACTCCGATATCAATATTTTCGATGCTAGAAGTTGCGCCATTGACTCTACAGTATTGCTTCCGATTATCAAGATAAGAACTGAACCATTTGTGTGCACGTCCAGTAATTCCATAAAATTGCATTTTATCTAAGAGTATTTGATGGTCAACCGTGTCAAATGCTTTTTTGAGATCTATGAAGATCATCGCGGTGTACCTTCCGTTGTCTATGTCGATGTACCAATCACTGGTTCCTTTTAGCAGACACGTCACAACCGAGTGCAGAGACCGAAATCCTGACTGGTGAGAGACTAGGTACTTGTGCTCATCTAGGTACTGGTATAACTGATCATATATAAGCTTTTCGAAGAGCCTTGACACGACCGGTAGAACGGAAATAGGCCTGTAATTTGATCGGTCATCAGGTTTCCCACCTTTAAAAATAGGGGCCACGCGGGCTATTTTCCAACTATCAGGGAAGGACGCTGAGAATATGGAAAAGTTAAAGATATCACAGATTGAATTACAAATCACGGGAAATGCAATTTTAAGGAAGTTACTCGCAATGCCATCAGATCCAAACCCGAGAGATTTTTTCATTTTACCCAGAGCTCTATTAATAGTAGTTACATCTACAGGATGAAATTTAAATTCAGTCCGTTGCTCAGTTGATTCATTTATTTTGTACTCTCCAGACAAAAGTGGATTGGGTTGCTGTGGTATCTTAACACTAAGATTTCTTCCCACACTACAGAAAAACTCGTTCATAGACCTAGCGATTGATATCATTGCAACAACCAATTGTAAAAACATTCGATCCGCAAATGTTTTCCCATCGGGTTTTAGTGATCATGATCTTATTGGCTGTGTTTGCAAAGTAAACCATCTGAGATTTAAACCGAAAGAAATCCGCTGCCGTGACTACAGCAGATATAACCCGGACCAATTAAATCGCGATCTTCAGGATGCGGATTGGTCGGAAGTTTATGGCACAAATGACGTAAATATAGCCTGGAAAGCATTTCATAAAATCACGTCAACACTCTTTGACATTCATGCCCCTATGATAAACAAACGAGTGAAATCTAAACCAGCCCCATGGCTTACCGCTCAAATAAAAACCCTCATGAATGACCGGGATAAGCTCTACAGAAAGTACCGAAAGAGCAAATTAGACTGTGATAGGAGAGCATACAAGGACAAACGAAACCAAGTAAATACGACGCGCCGCAAAGCAAGAAGTAACTACAACAAGGATTTGCTAAGGGAGAGCTCCAATGAGCCGGACAAATTCTGGAAGATTCTCAAGAGCATTTACCCAACATCATCAAAGGGTAACCCACAGTGCAATTCGTTCGATATAAACGGGGAGAAGTGTATTGATGCGAAACAAATTGCCAATGGCTTCAGATCGTTCTTCTCAACTGCTGTCAACCACATCAAGTCACAAGCCATGCGCCTTACCAACTTCGCATGGCGGAAACAGAGTAACATGATCTTTAAAACTTACAAAACATTTCGCTTTAAAGAAGTAACACCTGTGGAAATTTGTAGTCTCATTAAGAAGCTGAAAAAGAAGAAATCAACCGGATGTGACAATCTGCCTGTCGTGTTCCTCAAGGACGCTAAGGATGAGATTAAAGAGCCTCTCACCTACATTATCAACCTCTCAATCAGAAATGGAGTCGTACCAACAGGTTGGAAAACAGCTCGTATCACACCAGTTTACAAGTCTGGCCCCCGGTCTCAATTTAACAACTACAGGCCGATATCAATCCTACCGATTGTGTCTAAAATCGCTGAAAGAGTTGTTCACAAACAGCTGATGAAGTTTCTAGAAGAGAACAATCTACTCTACAGTCATCAATTCGGATTTCGCAAAGGTATGTCTACCGAGCAAGCAGTAACTCTCTTCTTAGACGAAATACGATCAAACGTCGACAAAGAAAAATTTACTGGTGCGTGTTTCATAGACCTGTCGAAAGCTTTCGACACAATCAGTCATGCAAAACTTTTGACCAAACTACCAAAATATGGCATACACGATACAGAGCTAGAGTGGTTTACTGATTATCTATTCAACCGCAATGCGATCGTCCAGTTTGCACAGGAATATTCTGAAAGTTTTAGCCCTTCATCAGGGGTTCCTCAAGGATCGATCCTTGGACCGCTGTTATTTCTAATTATCTTTAACGATCTGACTGATGTCATTGAAAACTCTAAAGTAATAAAATATGCAGACGATACAGTATTGTACGTTTCTGGGAAAAATGCTACCGATATCACTGAGGAACTCAACAGAGATCTCAGTAGGCTGGATAAATGGTTCCATGAAAATGAACTTATTATGAACCTCAACAAAGGAAAAACTGAAGCTCTTCTATTTGGAACCGCTAAGAAAGTAGCGAATGGTTCATCTGATTTCAGACCGAGCGTAAGCGATAGGGTGATAACAAAAACCGCAAGCTACAAGTACCTCGGAATCCCAATTGACAGTACCCTGAATATGAACTCGTTTTTTGACAAGTGTTATAAAAAGGCGTCCTCTCGACTCAGTCTCCTTGCAAAACTAAGAGGAGACCTGGATATGAAAGCAGCTAAGGCCATATACCAAAGTATGATTTTACCAACGTTCACATATTGCGGTATCCTCCTGCTCTGCAACACAAGAACCCAATCAGAAAAGTTGGATTCCTTCCACATTAGAGCCGAAGCCATTGTAAATAGAAACTCGGTAAACAGAATCACACTGCAGTCAGTTACCAATGCCAACAAGAAACGAGCTTGTACCCTTGTCAGATCGTGCCTAGATGATAAAGTCGTCGATCCTTTCAAAAATTACTTCCAGCTGATAGAGCATTCAATACAGACAAGAAACAGTTCAAAAATAATACGTCTGCCAATGATTAAAACAGAGTACGCCAGAAAAAGTTTCTCATTCACCGGTGCTAAAGAGTACAATATGCTCCCATTGGAAGCTCGTGAAATGCCAACAACTGATTTTCTTACTTTTTTAAAGAAACATTTTAGCTGAGATGCGAGGACACTTTTATTGTAAAATTGATAAGTACTTTTTATATTGCTTTTCTTTAGATTTGGTTTATGTTTAGGTTGCACTCTTTAATTTATACTGGACACACATTGATAACAGCTTCTCGTAAGTTGACGTGTCTATCCAGTTTAAATATTCGAAATTATTATTATTATTATTATTAATCAAGGACTGTGTTTTTACAAAATTTAGGGCAATTTGTTGCCATGTAGCCAGTTCTGTAAATTCAGAGGATCCTGGCTTAGATCGTCCTGCAGCTTAGAAAGGCAACTCGAGAAGTATGAAATCGCAGTATCATCAGCTTACATGGTGACCTTTCCTTTGTTTAGGCAGAATGGTAGATCATTTATGTAGACAAGGAACAGAAGTGGGCCAAGACAGGAGCCCTGAGGGACACCACAACTCTGTTTCTTGTGCTTGTGAGACAGCGGGAAGAGACACAAAAATTCTTCAGTCTTTCTAATTTAACCAAAATCTGCATCATTCAACTCTGATTGGAAGTACCCCTCATGCTTTGAATTTTCAAATGTGGGAGCTACTTTCTGGCTCACCCGATAGAAGTTGTAAAGGACGGCCCAATTCCCTTAAAGGCAGGCTCTTTGTTCAAAGCAGAAATAGCCTCCTCCGAAATAGACCACCACCTCAAGGATAACGCTGGCACGACTGAGTGACGTTTTACTCGAGGTGGAACTGACATTGAAGACCTTTTTAAGTCAAAAGCAGTGTAAAGGATGATAAGTTAGTCATTAGAGCCATTCTTTATCTACAATGGATTTTGCTTGATGCGGATGGAAGGGGTGGCTGGCATAATGGTTAGTTCGTTTCTACTCGGCTGGAGGTGAAGGAACTATGCTGAATCCAATATCGCTGCCAACAAAAGAGGTTTCTCACTTTTACCGACAATGATTTTGAAACTGATTGAACTAAGCTGCTGTTCTTATGGCAATTCTAAATTGGACATCGTGAAATTTGATGAAAATTCGTGAAATTTGATGAAAATTTTGAAAAATGCTTCCTGATATAGCAAATTAAATTGAAAGGTTCTTTGACGCAAGACTTTGCGATAAAGCTTCAAAACTCTTTTTGTTGCTCGAAGTTGGGAAACTGCGCAAGAAAAAATATGGACCGAAAGAAGTCTTGTGCAATTAATCGACAAATGTTTCCTTGTTATAAAGTCTTGCTATATCACAAGACGCAAACAAAGTCAAATTTATGCCTGAGTCAATAGACTTATACACAAAGAAAAGTTCAAGTCGAGGTGAACCATGTATTCCCAACAGGAAGTAAATTTCACACAAGGCACTCTGTTTCCAAATCAAAACATCGCTAGCAATTTGCATGGGTTGCCGTTAGAGACGCACGCCGTTGGGTGACTCCAAAGCGAGGTGAAACCGGCAAGTAAGTATTTTAATAGATTGTTTTGACTTTGTGTAAAGGTCTATCGTAGGTGAGTTTTTGACCTCAAGAATTTTGCCAAATCTTTTTCAGAGCAGCGGAACGGAATGTAAGAGAGGAAAATCTTAGGCCTAAGGGATGCCTCTGAGAGAGAACATAAAAAATTGCCCCTAATTTTGAGTTATGATATTGAGCGAGATTGGGTCATTGATCAGGTCAAAGAAGGGCAGATAACATTTTCTGTGGCCTTCCTTAACCATCAATATGCGTTATGCAGCATGTCGTGAAGAACTGAGGCATTGAGTAAAAACAGCAGCTATAGGAATAACTGACAAAATACCTTACCCAAAAAAACAACAACGTGCAAGTAGATTCTCGATAAATCATAGATATTTTTAGATCTTCTTTGAGAATTCAAGTTGATCTGAAATTCCACTGCCTCGAATTTTTGATGTTCAGCTTAGATCGGAAGAAATCAACATTTGAATAATGTCTTCAAATCAGAGTACCTGTTAATGTTTTAGGTCCAGCAGAAAGATACCTCCTTAACTAGCTCTCTCCTTCTGTTGCACACAGGCAACAAACAATGAATTAATGACGACATAACACATTTCCCAATGAAAGTTTGAATGTTTTACATCAATCGAGCGGTAGGATGCACTCTTTAATGCCAAGCGCAGTACTTTTTTCTGAAGCACTTTCATCACTCTCAAAGTGGGCCAAAGGTTGAACGAGAGACTCGACGAGAAACTACAAAGAACGTTGCCATAAACTGATTGAAACAGCAAGGTACTTACCAATCTTTTATTTGCTGTCTATGAACAAAACTGGAAAAGCCCAAACATCTACAGGCTCCATGCTAAACAAAAGAATTTAGCAAAGATAAATCAAATCATTTCGAGAAGTTTGACTAGCGCAGCTCTTACCGAACTACCACCGTACTAATCCTAACGTTTCCTGTATTTCTTTTCCTATGCTTAGCCATTGAGTATCTTCGTTGATTAGATTATTGAAAGAGGGAAAACTTTGTCAGCAAGGGGTCAGCAACCAAACAGTATTCCGGTTAGATTACTAAAATTGCTCGGGAAATATTTGAAAGACTGATAAATACTTTGTTTTGAAATTTTTTCCAAGGCCACAGGCAGCGAACAATGCTCTAGCATTGAGGGAGACCAAGCTCCTTGTTTGATTCAATTAGGAAATTGCTTCCCCACTTTAACCTACCTGCCCAATTTGCAGCGAGAATACTGGCTATGGCCTTGAATACCCAGGCCGACTTCCTGCGAGGATTTCAAAAGTCCCCGCTGTAAACAGACTTACAGTCAAAGTGTCGAAGCCATTAGGCTACCAATCATACTAACCCTTAAAATAAGTTGAAATATTGTCCTGGTAATTCTTACTTTGAAATTTTTGCCTGTTTAATAACGTTAACGTTTTTGCTGATGTCAGCATTTCCTTATTTTGTGCACTAAAGAGTATTTTTGTTGGTTTTCTCAAAATCTTTCATTGGTTTAGGAGGTAGCAAAAATCCTAAGCTTAGGTAAAAAGACCTGGTGAATCATAATATGTTGCTTATTATTTGAAAATTTATGCCTAACATAGTTTCTCGCCTGCAACGTGCAATAACAAGTCATTGATGAAGTAATCAAAAATTAATAGATTATATATTAAAGGAATGCCTGATTCAAGACAAGCTCAGCAATGTTTTTTACAGTGTCATAGAGCAAATGATCCAAAAGTTATGCCTGATAAGGCATTTATTTTCAGGAACACTCAATTGATATCATGCATTCGCCTTATGAATCAGGGTCAAAATTTTTGAAATTGAAACGAAAGGATGTCTCATAGATAGAAGCTACACGTCAATAAAAACAAGACTATTCTAAGAGATACTAAAAAGGGGGCAGAAAAGCAAAATTGAGAAGGGGCACTTTGTGCCCTCCCCCTAGTCTGGACAGGGTTAATTGCATTGAAATTAAATCGTTACATGGATTTTCAAGTGTTTTGAAACATGATAAATTCTGGTATTTACAATAATAATGAAAATAAACACTTTATCTACAGCTGGATAGGATGTTGCTTGTGCTAACAAGTACAAACTAATATGCATCAACTAATTTAGCCCTGTCAGGCCTAGGGTATTTGATGCTCTAGGAAGACTAGGGGGGCTGATTCAGCCCCCCCCCTAGAATTTATTTCTGTTCTGAACAACCTAGAGCCATGAAGCTTTACATGTGTATATAACAGCATATGGTGAAGCCAAGAATGAAATCTATTTTTAGATATGTCACGTGACCTTTCCATGACGTCACTTTGTTCAATTTTTAAAGTCAATAGGGTTCAGTACTAAAAATTTTCAATCGTTGATTGTGAGAAAAAGAAAACTGTTAAAGACATCAGTCCAATTTCTTGGCATTCTATGTCTTAAGGTAGGACACCTATAACTTTCCAAACTTCTAGAATACCTAATATATTTAATGCTGAAAGCATTGATATGATAAATATTGAGATTCTATGAAATATTTTGATTAATAATATTCAATATGCAAATTAGCTGTTGCCATAGCAACAAATACATTTGAGAAAAATAACACACTTTGGACTAATTCTCCTCTGAAATTATAAGCAAGGAACAGGTTTTGATAAAATTGTTATATAAGAGTTGTTTTAGTGTTTGTACTAAAGACATAAATTTTGAGATGCTTTTTGAAATATTTTTGAAGGATTTGCAAAAATTGATGCGTTTTGGCAAATTTTGCAGAAAATCCTCATCATCATTAGGCAACATAAACACCACTTATTTAGCCCATTTTAGTCCATACACAAGGAACAGAAATGAAGTTTATTGTGTAAAAGTTGCAAGTTTATAACTTGAACAGTTTCTGAAATATTTACGTCCACATTTCTGATGCATCCGTTAAAAGGCAAAGTTTTAAAACAGTTTTTACACAGTTTTTTTATATTTCCAGTAATTGCAACAAAGCCTGTCATACCTAAAACTTGCCAGAACCATATGATTCACCTTCTACCTCATTTATCTTATCATTCCAACCCTTTTTGATGCTCCTCAAGTCTTTTCTTCTTCTTTTGGCTCTTTCTGAGTTACGCAATTCACTATGGTGTTTGCGCTTCAATGCACTACGCTGCAAACCTCTATCTGCATGAGCTCCAACATTTAGTTCCATTCTGTTCAAAAGATTTCTTATGCACTCTCTGCCATCATTCAAATGACAAGCAGCACTTGCTGCTGCTATTTCAACAATTTTTCTTGCACTGTAAGTTATTTTTGGGCACCGTTGCCAAATCAATCCATGAAGCGATTCATTTGAATTCTGCGTCTTGCCATGGAGGCATTTGTTTAACAGCTCATCTGCAGATAGCTCCTTGTATATTGGTAAAATCATGCCAAAGATGATCTCTGGGATATTCAGTTTTGGCTGAAATTTTGCTTCTTTGCCTTCTGCCTTTTCTTTCTGCCAATTGCACCAACTGTCCACTGTGCGTGGACAAAATTGGTGACGCTTATTAATTTCTATCGAGGAATTATGGAATAGAGACGCAAGAATACACTTTTTCATTCCATACACAGAATCCAAATTTGTTCTAATAGCAATTCCAAAGTAGTTTTGAAGTTTGTTTATAGCATTGTCACTCAGTCTACCCACACCTGAAATACTTTTTCCATCTGCAAGCTTTTTCCCCTTCCAATCAGATTTCAGCTTTCGAAGCCTGCCTCCAATTCTCTTTTGAATGTGACCGATGCACTCAAGCTTTTCAATCTTCACACCTGGCCCATATGGATAGGATGATTGAACAATGGAAAATGAAGAGCTGTCACCATCTCCTAAATATTTTGAGTATTGAAGGCTGTGTTTTTCAACTGATCGCTTAAAAATCTTAAGGGCACCAGCTGACTCCATTGATGATGATGATCCGCTATGGTTAGCTGGACACTTGTGGCTACTTTTCCATTCAATATATTCTACAGAGTCCTTATTTGTCTTTTCCCATTTTGAGCAAGCTCTGCAGTGCTTAGAGAGGACTTGGTAATCTAAACATTTATTTCCATACATGCAAGTGACAATGCCATTAATTGATGAATATCCCCGTGTTTGCCATGTGCCATCTAAGGACACTGTACATTGTGATACTTCACTGGCAGTTTTTGCTTCTTTACTTGTTGTTGTATATGATGCCATTAAGCCAACCTTCTTTAGAGACAATGTTTTTTCTTCTTCAAAAGCTTTATGAATTTCATCAATGCAGTTCTGGTAGCTTGAGCAAGTCATTGGTTTTGTCATGTTCATTATTGTACTGAAGTTCACCATAGCTTCATATCCTTTCCCTAATTCTCGAAAGGCAAGAACAGTTCTCAAATTCACATCAAAGAATGGCTTCCCACTTTTGGCATTAGTAAGCTTTGACTGTCGAACAGATGTATCAAAATATTGGCTAAAATTACAATTTGGACAAAAAACTTTGACTTCATGGCATAAGCCACTCTTCCTTTGCATATCAATTTCCATTTTGAGTGGAGAGTTGCAGTCTTCCTGATTGCATCGGGCAAATTGACAGAACATTGAAACTAAGATTGGAAAATAGATTATCATGTTGAAGTCTTCCTCTTCGTTGATAATATCTTTGTTCAGGTGATTGCCAGCAACAGCTGATTTGGTGAAACGTGGCAAATCAGGCTTAGGCCTAAGCCTAACCGAGGATGAGCAACCGCTGCTACTACTGCTCTCGCAGGCAGCGTCCAAGCTTTCTGCAGGACAAACATTTCTCTGTATTTCTAACTCTTCTTTTCTCTGAACTGCTGTGTATCGATTTCCTTTAAATATTCGCCTTCTCTTACTGTTTAACCTTGACCTTCTATTTCCCATTTTGAGAATCTAAAGAAACTTCTTTCAAGTGCGTGCAATCGCCAACAATTCAGCCATTTCTAAACAACCTCAGTATGAATCCTTCTTTGCTCCTTCGCAGAGGCTGAAACATAATAAATCTGATGTTTGAAGTTCCTTGGGAGGGTTTAGATCAAACAAACGATCCCCAAACCACTGAAAATCGGTTGCTAAGGGTGTTGCTAGGGAATTATGGAAAATATGCCCCTCAAACTTTCACAATTTCTGCAAAAAGTATCACTTTTAGAGAGGAAATTCTTAAAAAATCTTAAAGCAGAGATATTTTCCTATTGGGATGTGATAACTAAAATTTTTTTTGAATTTATCACTTTTTGCCCAAAAGTTATAGGTGTCCTACCTTAATAGCATTTGTTCTGCAAAGAAAAATTAATAAAATGTGATGATGTCATCACACAGGAATCCAAAGAATGTGCGCATGCGTAATGTGAAAATCCACAAAACCATAAAAGTAAATTAAAAATTATCTATTTGGTTGGATAGAGCATCAAAAGTAGTATACGTACCTCTCCTTTCATCATTTTACCACATCAGCTGTAGATTTTATTAGCAATTATTCAGAATTTTGCACAGACATCTCTCGAAAATTGATCGCGCTTACCTCCTGGAACGAATTTAATTTTTTTTGAAAAATAAATTTTTGATTGTGAGAAGGATAAAAGCTAAAATTCAGAAGGTTTCAGCATTGGAAGTGCATTTGGTAAAAATGTACAGCCGAAATACCATTAGGGGGCTGATTGAGCCGCCTTCTAGGCTTGATAAGGTTAACCCTATTAATACCGGGCTTTTTGGACCCTTGTAGTACCGGGGGGGGCACAAAGTGCCCCCCTCCGTAAAGTCGCCAATATTGTAGGTATGAGAACGAAACTTGGTACAATGGTGTACAGTAACAAAATCTACACAATAGGCTACTTTTTTATTTTTCATTGCATCCATGACATCACAATGACGTCATAATTGAGGAAAATTCCAGTATTTGCTTGCTGTTAGCAAAATTGACAATATTAAAGTCTTTATTTGACTATTCCTTTTTTAAATGGACTAAAATGTATCACTAGGCATTCATAAGTAAAAATCCATAGTATAATATCTCTTTAAGCTCATTATATATATTATATATCAATTATTTATATACACCAGTTTTTCATTGTTTAATTTAGACCCCTAATTGTCAATGTAAATACTCTGAAATGATTCAAAACGATGTAAAATGATTAAGAGAATCCTTTTTGGTCATCAAAATTTTTCTGATACATTTTTTATTATTTATATGACGTCATAAACATTGATGACGTCATTAAGTTTAAAGTTGCTGACATCATCGAAAATGAATAAACTATATATCATCTGAAAGCTCGCATCAAGATCTATTAAATGGTAGTGTTGTCAATGATCTGTGATTATTCTGGAAAAAATTAGAGTCCCTTCTTTTCTTTTAATGCTGACCACGTGTTGAAAAGATCCTGGTCACGTGATCAGTGTCTACCATTTTGAAAAATTTTTTAGATCTTTAATTAGTATATTAAATTTGAGGAAAATTCACCAAGTTTCAGCTCCGCATCTCTCGAACTGAGAGCACTGCATCAAATAATCTGCGCCGCGTGCACTTTGTGCCCCCCCCGGTAGTAATAGGGTTAAACTAATTTGCTGCAGCATTATTCGAAAATATTACAATAACAACTCTCCCCAGTCCACTTTTTATACTTTTTCGAAAACACGGAGACTCTGTTGCTGTTCTTAATCACATCATGTGTACTGCTCCAGAGTATGAAAAGCCCTCTGAACGCTATTGAATTTTTATGAAAAGAAACAGTAGATAGATGCCCTAGGAAGTGTGAGAATGCCCATAGTTTTCAGGTTGTCATTAGCTTCTTTCATCGTAAATAAATCCCATAAGAAGAGTTTTCATGATTGAGTGAATTAGAAGAGTGAATTATATGCTTCAATCATGAGTTTCTTTATGTTCTGAACCTGTAAAGTTTTTTCGTTATATCTAATGAGCAGTTCATCGAATGAAGCATCATAGTCTGTCAATAAAATGCGATGCAAAGTGGTCGTTCATGAACCATGTTAATTTCATTTTGGCTCACCAAACCACAAAACACCCCAACTAGCTAGGGGGCAACCTGAAGTTTGTTTATGGTTACGGTAAACGTTTGTGACACGAAATTTGGTTTTCGCTCCCTAAAAGACGAACTATTATTAACGGAATCTAGGAAAAACCATACATCATTCGATGCGAAAGAATGTGGGGATTCTAACATATCAAAATTATTGGCAAATATTGTAAAATGATGTTTTCCAGGAAAAAATTATTGCTTAAAAACTTACCGCCTTACCACCTTCAAAAGTTATTTTGTACCCTTGGATGTGAGCAGTTAACAGAATCTGACTTACGTCAGCATGAAGTGCAGATCCTAAGCTTTTAAAACGTGCTTGAAATTTTCAAAATCCTTCTCCCTTTGACACTATATGCTGTCAAGGGGTAGCAAATGATTTTACTGCGTTCTCACAATGGTGTATCGTAACAAAAGTTTGACCAGGACACATACAAAGAATTTAGGACACTATTTCCAAGCTTCGAGTCTGTCCTGGCCACGTGCAAATTTTCAAGCTTTTCATTCGATTGGTGCAAAGGGTAAAAACTAGATTTTCGTACCTGTACCTCGTGGATTTGCAAGTCCTGAGAAAAACGGATTTTACTAAAGACACTGATAAAGTACACATCTGGATCATATAAACCTCACTAATCCAGATCAAGCCATTTAGGATTAAAAATCAATTAGAATTACTACCTAATAAACACAACCATACAAGAATGCGCAATGCTATTTTACAAAAACCACAAGGGCAAAGGAATTATCAGCTTAATATGATGTCAAGTGGTTAGGTATGGATTTTTAAGACCGCAAACAAAAACCTCGATTAAAAATTATGGAAACCTTTGTTTAAATGACATTTTTTCCATTTTCAAACTTCTGTTGGCTTCAAACAGTTTAACATCGTGCTCCTTGAAAGCTCTAGAAAAATTGAAAGAAAAGAAAATGAAATTTTTCTTGAAAGCAAAATTGCAGTACGGTGGAGGGTGCCAAGTACAGTGGAGGGTGCCCAGTACAGTGGAGGGTGCCCAGTACAGTGGAGGGCTATCTTGTAGTACAGTGGGGGGGGGGCTATCATGAAGTACAGTGGAGGGTGCAAGTACGGTGGATGGCTACCATGCAGTACAGTGGAGGGCTATCTGAAGTACAGTGGGGGGCTATCATGAAGAACAGTGGAGGGTGCAAGTACGGTGGATGGCTACCATGCACAGTGGAGGGCTATCTGAAGTACAGTGGGGGGGCTATCATGAAGTACAGTGGAGGGTGCAAGTACGGTGGAGGGCTATGTCTTCTTCTACGATCTTCGACGGTAAAATATTTGTGAAGATTCGAAGTCTCATTTTAAGGAGAATGGTTTGTCTGTTCAGTTGGTTTATGCCAGGTTTAAGTCAAATCTGCTGAAAAAAAGCATCGAAAATAAGTCCAGCCAGTTCGTATTAAAGGTTCCTAGACCAATGCAGTGATCCCTCTGAAAGTGCACGCCAGGAGAACTTTGCTGATTATGGTTCAGAGAGCGAAAGTGATTGCGACGGGGCTCATGCTGCAGGATGTCAGCGTAGCTTTTTTTCTTTCGATATTTCAGGATTTTTGGGGAGCACATGCCCCCAGTGCCCCCGGTTCCTACGTCTGTGAACTCACAAAATTGCACTAGATGTGAACATTTTAGAGAATGCATGGCAGCTGAGAAGGTCATTTCAAAGCAAACTGCAAAAATTAATGCTCTTCTGGCCTAACTTTGTTTCGATTATATCATGACCATTCACAATTTCACTTTGATTTAATTGTTTTCGTAATTCTAGCATGATTTTAGCAAATAACGATGCGTGGAGATATTAAGTTACTTCGCTCGTTCATCGAGCTTATTGCATTACTAAACACACATTGCAAGAAATACAGGCTTTCCTAAGGTGTTGATGGAGAGAAATATTTCTTGCGGCAAAATATGACGTCGCCTTTTGGAAACAAATTTTATGCCATTTTTCTTTGGCAATCTTGCCACCTTTTTGGGAGATGGGGGGACAAGTCTCCCACCCCCCCCCCTCAGGTGGCGCCACTACTGTCTATAAAAGGAAGGACACCTCATGATTTAACCCTATTTTGGTTGGGGGGGGCAAATTTGCCCCCCCCCCTAGTATATTTTTTTAAATAACTCTGTCAGGAAGAATTTCATAGCCCTGAAACTTCTTGACTTTTTGCAACTATTTATTTTACAAATTCGCAAAAAGTTTCATCAAAATATCTTGAAAAATGAGGGGGCGGGAGACAATTATCTGGGACTGACCTAGGAAAAATCGCAAATTCTCTAAACTCAATTATCGCGAAAAAAGGAGCAGAAGTGGAAAATTTTACAAATTTCTCTTGAAATGTAGTGTTATTTGATGCATTCTATCACAAGTATCATGTTTGGATGGAAAATGTGCTCCAAATGTGATTTTATCGCGATTTTCCTGATTTTGGCCAATTTGTCGCTTTTCTTGACCACACAAAGGAAAATGCTGACGTGAGCAAAAATGATGGTTATTTTTAGGTTAATTTTAATATCTACAGAAAGTACATTCCTAAGGCTTTTAGCACACCAAGTTTGGTTGCTCTTAATATTACCAGTCAAGAGTTAGGTAGGGGGGGGCTTTTTTGGCCCCCCCCCAACCAAAATAGTCTCCATATGACAATTCCACTGAATTCGTAGAATCAAACAATCTTGGGGATACAATAGTTAGACCTGGAATTCATTTGCCAAAGTCCGAGACACAATGGAAAACTGCAAACCTATTCTTTCAAGTAAGCCTACCGCTACACGAAGTCTCAAACGGCCTCAATGCAGCATGCAAAAAACTCTCCATAACTATCTACGAATATTTTCAAAGGGAATGTGGAATTGTAAACAAGACACAGTACACAGATGAATGGAATGCTAAATATTGCAACCTTAGTAAGAACCAGTTAAAAACTGCCCTAAGAAATCTAAATAAGAGAAATGAGGGCGACAGATCAAACGAAATTCGATTCGTAAGTAAATTACTAAGGAGTAAAATCTCTGGTTCTATGAATAATCATCTCCCAATAGACCACGACAACGAAATTGAAGGAAACTTTTGGAAATACGCAAAAGCGAAAATCGAGAAAGCCTCTGGAATTTTACCATCTTTATCAAAAGGCACCTGTGTTGAATATTTTCAAAGCATCTTCAGCAAATCAAGATCGCAATTAACTTTCAGGAAACCAAACTGGATGCCAGCCTATGAAGAACCAAAAAAACCGTTCAATCTTCAAGCCCCATCCTATAAAGAGTTAAATAAAATCATTTATAGAATGAAAACGTCAGGAGCCCCTTGCCCTCTCGACCAGATCTCAATCATCACGCTGAAGCGATGCCCATATTTGCGGACCTATCTATTAGAGGTCATCAAAGCCGCCTGGTCTGCAAAAACGACCCCAGACGAATGGAAGAGTGCCATTACAATTCTAAAGCACAAGAAGGGGGCTGCGAATGATCCTCAGAATTTCAGACCCATAACACTCCAATGCGTTTTCTTAAAAGTTTACACCTCTTTGATAAGAAACAGAACATTCCAATTCCTCAAGGACAATGGTTTCATTGAGTGCAGTATCCAAAAGGGGTTCACCCCAAAAGTATCGGGAACACTTGAGCATACATCTCAACTCGCCTACCTACTACGGCATGCTAAAAAGAACCAAAAGTCAATCGTTGTCACATTACTGGACTTGAAAAATGCATTTGGAGAGGTCGATCATCCCCTGATCTCCAGAACATTAGAATACCATCACATCCCAAAAGAAATAATGGAAATCATCGAAGGCATCTATGGTGGTTTCACAACATCTATCGCGACAAAGGATTTCATTACTCCGGCTATTAAATTTGAAAAGGGTGTCCTTCAAGGAGATTGCTTAAGCCCCCTCCTCTTTAATATGGTCTTCAACACCTGTATCCAGACCTTGGTAAAAAGCGACGAAATAAGGCAAATGAATTACGTGTACCATAAGATCTTAAAGCCTAAAAACTGGTTTCAATTTGCTGATGACGCAGTAGCCACAACATCAAGCGAATATGAAAACCAAATCCTGTTAAACATTTTTACAAGGTGGTGTACTTGTGCGAACATGATCATAAGGACAGATCAATGTATGTCATTTGGAATATGCAAGAAAGCAACTAAGTCGGTTCAATTTAAACCGAAGCTCTTTATAAATGGAGAGGCCATCAAACCCATTGAATTAGGAGAAAGCTTTGAATATCTTGGTCGTTGGTTCAATTTCGAAATGGACAATAAGAAACACAAAGAAGAGCTAACAGAGATTGTCACTCACATTATGAACAAAGTTGACAGCTTACCATTGCATCCAAAGAATAAAATCATGCTCTGCTCTCGCTACCTAATGAGTAAAATATCTTGGGACCTGACAATCGCGGAAATTGAGCAAACCTGGGTGATAAATCAATTAGACTCCCCTGCTCATAGTTATCTGCGAAGATGGCTTGAAATTCCAGCAAATGGATCACTGTCGATCATCATGCTTTCTAAAAGCCAATTTGGTCTCGACATCCAAGATATAAGTACAAAATTCAAGCAATGCCAGGTTGTTATGAGGCAATGTTTAAAGAAATCTGTCAACAAAGACATTAATGAGTTAGCCCAGCTTTCCAATGACAAAAGTCGCCAATACGATTCTTTCAACAGTACAAAGAATGTCCTTAAATCTATCCGGCTAAATCTTGCAAATAAAGTGAAAGAAAATCTTACGACACAAGGCCTTGTCATGCGTCATGTATGGGACTGTGTTCTTTCAAACACTAAAACAGTGTGGTCGTCTGTACAGAAGGCTATGCCAAGGAACATCTTCAACTACACAATAAGATACCTGAATAATACTCTTCCTAACATGAGTAATATGCAGATTTGGGGTTATGCAGAAAATAAGATGTGCCCACTGTGTCACGATCCCCAAACACTGG
Organism: Aurelia sp. 4 Dawson et al 2005; assembly: GCA_964019985.1. Lineage (NCBI taxonomy): Eukaryota > Metazoa > Cnidaria > Scyphozoa > Semaeostomeae > Ulmaridae > Aurelia > Aurelia sp. 4 Dawson et al 2005. Next base: position 7,095,895 of record OZ026504.1, on the reverse strand, counting down.
GCCACGTTGTCGCAGGCTGTAACATCGCTCTTACTCAAGGACGCTATACATGGAGACATAACTCCGTTCTGAAGATCATTGCAAATACGTTGTCAAGATCATGTAAGAGCCTATATGTTGATCTGCCCTCCTTTGCATCTCCCTGCATAGTAACAGGGGATCAGGAAAGACCTGATATTGTTATTGTCCAACACAAGACCGTCACACTTGTGGAGCTTACGGTTGGTTTCGAGACGAACATGGCGGGTAACAGCACAAGAAAGAGAGAAAAATACAAGCCACTTATGAACAGACTGAAATCATCATATAATAAGGTTGTGTACTGTAATGTCTCAATAGGGGCATGTGGCTTCATCGAAAAGGACAGTAAAAGATTCTTCGAACTGCTATCTAACCTAAATGTCTCAGACACAGAAATAAAATATGTAACCAAAAGGATGATAAACATTTGTATTCGCTCATCCTAGTTCATTTTTGCTGTAGAAACAAGGAATGGACAAATCCAGAACTCTTAGATTTTTTAGGTCCCTGATTTCTAACTTTTACATCACCTGTGTGAGTATGTCATTAATGCCCATTGTTGGCGAGTTAATGCCATAGATTTTGGTTTTAGTTTTGTATTGTATGTATTAGGATATATTGAATGAAAGTTTCCATTATTATTATTATTATTATTATTATTATTATTATTTCTATTATTGTTATTATTATTATTATTATTATTATTATTATCATTATTATTATTATTATTATTATTACTATTATCATTATTATTATCATTATCATTATTATTATTAAAACACAACTGTTGCCGACATACGTTTCGATTAAAGTCTTCTTCAGTGTACATTGAAGAAGATTGATTCTACACTGAAGAAGATTCTACACTGAAGAAGATTTTAATCGAAACGTATGTCGGCAACAGTTGTGTTTTTATATTTTTATTTCTGTTTGTTCAAGAGGATGGTTTAGTTTATTATTATTATTATTATTATTATTATCATTATTATTATCATTATTATTATTATTATTATTATTATTATTATTATTATTATTATTATTATTATTCATTGTTCACTCGGCGGTGATGTTGACTGCCGGTTGACTTCTGGATAGCAGGCCAAATCCCTTGGCTTTAGGTATCCAGTACTTTTCTTACTATCTTTGCAGTTCCTAACAGGCAAGCTTTCTGTAAAAGTTCTGTGCTGCATTCTATTTCAATCTTCTTCAACCAGTTTTCAAAGTTCTTTCCAATCGTACCCAGAGCTCCAATGATTATTGGTACAATCTTAACTTCTCTTACATTCCAGAGCCTCTTAATCTCTCTCTTCAAGTCTTGATAGACCTCAATTTTTTCCTTTTCTTTTCTTTCGATCCTGGTATCGAAGGGACAGGATATGTCAATCAGCAAACACGATCGATCCTTTTTATTTTCAAAAACAATGTCTGGTCGGTTATGCTCCAGTCGATGATTATTATTATTATTATTATTATTATTATTATTATTATTATTATTATTATTATTATTATTATTATTATTATTAACGAATAAAAACAAGACTTCTTGTGTAAAAATTTTCGATCTTACGAAAATTTTCACACAAGCAGTCTTGCTTTTATTAGTTGTTAACTATTAGTGAGCAAGGCATCTCGACCAGTTCTTTCTCCATTATTATTATTATTATTATTTATAATAATAATAATATTCTCTTTCTGATTCTATGTCTAGATGACGAAGATTTTTAATCGAAACGTACCAGAGTTTTTAGCAGCTGTGTTTCTTTTTATTTTCTTTTTCTGTTAATTTTTTGATGATGGTTTTGTTTCTTAAATTATTATTATCATTATCATTATTATTATCATAGTGTGTTTTGATCTCTACTTCGAATTCTCGTTTCCAGTCGAGTGTGATCGCTACCAGGAACTATGTGACTTTCTTCGTGAAAATGGTTGGAAATCTTCTCTTCATGTTCTGTGTTTTGGTGCGCTTGGCTGTATCAAAGATGACGTTTATGAACGATTGAGGAATGTTGGTTTTGGAAAAGCAAAAACAAAGGAATTGTTAGCTTGGTGCTCGATTTCTAATATTATTGGAGCGAATTATATCTGGAGGCACAGGGTGAAAAAATTGAATCACTGATTCTTTCCATTACATCTTTCGCTTTCGTTTTTGGTCTCCTGTTGATTACACCTGGTTGTTGTTTACATCAAGATTGAGCCTTTTCATCCTTGATACTCAGTGATAAATTTATTCACCGTTTGTGCCATAGCGTTTATGAACTGTAACTGTAAAACCAGCAAACATTCTGTATATTAACTAAGCAGTAGGTCTCGCCATTTGCTTGGGTGCGGAATAACTTAGGATAGTATTATTGTTATTATTATTATCATCATCATTGTTATTATTATTATTATTATTATTATTATTATTATTATTATTATTATTATTATTATTATTATTATCATTATTAGTCTACTTTCTAAACTTCTAAAGCTAGAAAGTAGCTAAAGCTAAAGCTATTTCCATCATAAAAACGATGGATTGTGGCCGGTCAGTGTCCAAGCTAACATTTCAGTGGAGAGAACTGAAACATATTATCAGGAATCAAGTAAATGCACTGTAAGTCATGGTTTTGAGGAAGATTAGCCAAGTTACTTCTACCGATCAATGGCCGCAGGTACTGTAACCCAGGGAGATTACTTTGGCATTGATGAAATTGAGTCGATCGTTAATTCTTGTCCCAAACGGAAGAGTTGTGGATCTGATGGGGGTGTTCTATAAAGACTTGAAGCAAATTTTCTTGGATTATGGGCACACATTTGTTAATGTCTTGAATGTCATGCTCCTAAATCAACGGGTATCTTCTTTATGGAAATGCTGTATAATCCAATGTATCCCGAAAAAATCTTTCGTGGAAACTGATTTGTCAATACTTAGGGATATTTCTCTTCTGCCAACATGTTATAAAATATTGTCAAAGCTTTGTGTGGCAGGATCACTATCTACATAATGAACGAAATTGCGTTTTGGCAAAGAGCCTTTTTGTACCAGAGAGATAGACAAGAACTGATTTTCACATTGAAAGCAGCCATTGATGATTTTCGACATCTGAGCACTAAACTTACTGTTGTTTTCATCGATTTTGCTGACACCTTTGGTAGTGTCAATCACAAATTCATTTTCGAAACCCTGGAAAACTTCAGCATCCCTTTGAAATATTGTTGCCTGATTGAAGATATTTACAGGCATTCATCTTTCTCAGTGATATGTGGTGTCCAACTAAGCAAGTCCTTCAACATCATTAGAGGAACTAAAACAGGGGATCCGTTAAGTGCTTTATTATTTATCATGGTCATAGACAGAGTGTGTAAACCAATGGTTGCTACTGCTATAAGTTGTATGGCCATTCAGAATGAAAGAATGGTCAATTCCATACCCTTGCAAGCGTTTGCTGATGATATTGTTGTCGTATGTACAGTATAACTCAGAAACTTCTCAACTGATCTTCGATGCAGGGGAAGAAATGATGGCCCAGGCTGGCTTGGAAGTAAAACCCGAGAAATGCGCTGTTTTATACGCTAGAAGGTCGGGTAATAATTGGTACAAGGGTAAATCGGACATAAAACCAAAAGTGAAAGTAGAGTCACATGAATTAGCTGTTTGTGGGCGCAATAAGCCATATAAATACTTGGGAAAGTCGTTATCGTTATCTGGAGAGGATCCGAAGCAGGTCAATCAAATATTAGAAAATTATAAAGAGTTGCTGGACAAAATCTCAAAATGTAAGTTGCCACTTTCGCTGAAGGCAAGTGCTTTCAATAACATGGCTCTTGCTAAAATATTGCATCATTTTAACAATACAAGGTTTACCGAGGAACAGCTCGAAGAATTGGATAAGGCTCAAACACAAACAGTTCGAAATTTGTACGATTTATACAGTTCAACTACGCAGCTCATCATTTACCTACCACGCGAGGACGGAGGAATAGGAATTAAACGTGTATCTGCTGTATACCGGACGACACGAATTGCGTTTCTCTTAAAAATGTTGAATCATGAGGAAGATCATTTTAGAAACAGTGCACGTCTGTCTCTAAGTCTTGACATGTTAAGGAGGGGGGTAGCAGAATCGAGTGATGAAAAGAGCTTTCTTGGTTACGAAGTCACAGTTGATGGATATTTGAATAATGAAACAAACTTTGGTTGTCAGTCTGACTGGCCTGAGTTGTTGCGCTATGCAAGGAAACTAGATATCTCCATCGTTTTCATAGATGGGAAAGCAGGTGTAATCATTGATGGAAAGTTTCACGACGACACTTCATCGCTACAAAAGATTCTATTTCATTACTCAGTTAAAAGTGATTTGATTAAGGCAAAAGAATTGTCAATCCAGGGGTGCTTTTTCGGTATGGATGGCATTCATTTGAAGTCATCACATTCCATTTTCTACAACTGGAAAATAGACGACTTGTTAGTGAAATTCAGCATAAAAGCACGACTTAGCCTCCTTCCAACTAACTTTACGCTGCACATTTGGAACCGTGAACATGATCCTTTATGCCCCTTTTGCCGAAATCATACCGAAAGTATGGCGCATCTGATGAATGGTTGTCATGAATTTCGAAATTTTTATAGTCGTCGCCACAATCGAATCGCTGATAAAGTAGAAGATGTTATTTCTCAGAGTAACCGTCGTCTACGAGTCTACTCAAACAAGCTAATGGAGACAATATTCACAGAGTATCGCGAGGAACTGCTGTTGATTGAACATCGCAAACCAGACATTATTTTAATTGATCATGTATCACAGAAGTGCACCATTGTTGAATTAGCTGTGTGTTATGATTTGTACTTTGATTACGCGTTTCGAGAGAAGTTGGGGCGTTACGAGAGCGTTTGCTGTCTATTACGAGGTCATGGATGGAACTTTGAATTAAAGGTTATGTGTTTTGGCTCGCTTGGTTGCATAAAGAAGGATATTTGGAGAGAACTGAGATCTTTGTCAGTTGACAAATTAGTTGCAAAGCAGATGTTACAATGGTGTTCAATATCAAATGTTATTATGGCAATATACTCGGAGGCACAGGGTGCGGAAGTTATTCCCATAGTCTAGGCCTACATTTAGCACATTTGAAATTCGAGGGAATTGCTCTCTTTCCGTTTGAAATAAGTCAGCTAAATGTCTGCCTGTGCTTGGATAAACTTCCCCCCCTTTGCTGAGGTATTTTCATGTGATACTGTGTGTAGTAGCTAACATAAACCTAGTATAGCGTATTCATACGTTTACTGAGCTGCTAGCTCAGGCACTAGGGCAGATACGAATGTATTATTATTATCATCATCATTATTATTATTATTATTATTATTATTATTATTATTATTATTATTATTATTATTATTATTATTATTATTATTATTATATTATTATTATCATTATTATTATTATTACATTCGAACAATACACAATAAAACAAGCTCTCATACCAACATTCAGTACGACCAGCATCAATCGACTAGAGACGCTCTTAAAGCCATTAGAGACGGGAAGGAAGAACGCATAGTAAAGTAATTAACAACTCAAAAGCTTGTCATTACAGCTATATGGAACAGCATCCTTCCAAGAACAAGATCGTGCTGGTTCAAGGTACTGGAAAAGCTGCCAAAGAACATCTATAACTTCTGCATTCGTTATCTCAACAATTCCCTACCAAATGCAAGCAATACAGCACGGTGGAAAACAACAGAAAGTGCTTCATGCAAAGCCTGTGGTATGCAGCAGACGTTAGGACATGTTGTTGCTGGCTGTCCCGTACATCTAGATGAAAGAAGATATAATTGGAGACACGACTCAGTCTTGCTGAACATTATGAAGCTTATTCCAAAATCAGTCAGTCTTAAAGAATATGCTGATATTGAGGATAAAAATTTCAGATTCTCAAGCCCATCAGTAATCACGGGAGATACTTACAGGCCAGACATTGTTTTAGTCAAGGATGAGCTGCTTGTCATTGTTGAACTGACCGTTGGTTTTGAGACAAACATTGAAAAGAATGGACAAAGGAAAAGAGAAAAGTATAAAGACCTAATGGATACAATGAAACAAGAGTATGAAGAAGTAATTTTTGTCAATCTAACCATGGGCGCATTAGGAATTATTGGTAGAGATAGCTCTAATTTGTATTTAGCACTTTCGAAGTTATCTCTTGATGCCAAGTCCATTGACTTTCTAGTGAAACGGATAATAAATGTATGCATCCGTAGTACTTATTACATTTTCTGTATAAGAGACAAAGAGTGGACAGATCCGGAATTAATGAGTTGGTAGACTGCTTGTGACTTTTACCGTCTACAGCCATGCCTTATAGTGAGTGGTATAGTAGTTCTTAATTTTTTTTTCCTGATATCTTTGCTTTATATTGTATTTATAGTGGAATATTAAAATGATGAGATGAAGTTTGAAAAAATTATTATTATTATTATTATTATTATTATTATTATTATTATCATTATTATTATTATTATCATTATCATTATTACTCTACTTTCTAAGCTTTTACTTTAAAATTCCCGTTTGGGCTTTCATTTCTATGGAAATTGGGCATTCTTGACAAGCTTGGTATAGATTTAATTGTTTGGCTCTTCTTTATTGTATCTTAATTTAGGTTGGTTATAAATGCTCGGTTGCTTATTTGCAAAGTTAGGCTGATGAAGATTTTTAATCGAAACGTACGACAATTTTAACAGTGTGGTTTTATTTTCTAGTTTTCTGTTAATTTCGAATGAGGGTTTAGTTTTATATTATCATTTATTATTATTATTATTATTATTATTATTATTATTATTATTATTATTATTATTATTATTATTATTATTATTATTATTATTATTATTATTATTATTATTATTATTATTATTATTATTATCATTATTATTATTACAATGAACTAAACCATCTTTCAAACCAAACAGAAAAATGAAAATATAGAAAACAAACACTGTCGGATCACATAAACGTTTCGATTAAAATCGTCTTCCGTATAGAAACTTTACATGGCAGCCAAGAATTTATAGACATTACGTTGTTTACGCCTAAAATTATTTACATGGTGATAATGCTATATTTAAGATTGGTCTATCTGAAAAACGTTACAACAAACAATAGAATTTTTGCTGCTATGCACAAGTTAAAATATTTTCTACTGTCCTTTGTGAATTAGAAAAGGGACTCGGAGCTCCTAAACTTATACTTTTCTACTTTTCTAACTTTTCTACTCACCCAAGTGACCCTCAGAAAAATTTGCATACTGCTTAACTCTTCTTTTAGCAGTAGCTGAATCCCAGATGATTATACAATAAACTTTTTTCTCATTTGTGAATTTGAAAAAGGACTGAAAGCTCTTTAAGCTCATACTGAATCGTTTGAGGTTACACTGGCAACCTTGCAGCTCCCGCAAGTCTTCTTTTTTACTATTATTATGATTATTATGATGATTATTATTATTTTCATTATTATTGTTCTTATTTTTATCAACAATTTATTTTACGTTGGTAAGAAAAATATATATATACATAGCTAATAAGCTAATTAGCGCCAACAAAATAATTTAAAACCTATTTTACAATGTCCCAAATAAACCTAAAAAACCCTAAATCTTTGATAAAAACTTTGCACAATCTGCAGATGCAATTATTTCCATCCCATGATTTTATTTTTCGTTTGAATTCAGCGAGTGTGTTGGAATCTTTAATTTCCCTCGTGAATGAGGACCGCAAATGGCAACCTCTGTACGAATATTCTCTATTCCGTACGTCGTAGTCTTAACTTTTGGCAACCGCAAATGATTTTCACTGCGTACGCTGTATTGAATATTTCTCTCTGTTAAAATGCTTTTCATAAATGTTGGATTTAGATTGTTTTTCGTTTTGAATATTTTAATCAATGGCAGTTGCAGATTGTGCTGATGAATAGTTCCATATTTTTTTCTTCAATTTTTCTAGCTCTCTTATCCACTATCTTTGCATACCAACCGCACTGCTATTTCGTGAATGAGATTTAACTTCCAATTAGTTGCTCTGTAATGAAACATCCATACAAGTGGACAATAATCGAATTGCGACCTGATGAAAGAATTCATTAAAATTTCTGATTTGATGGGATCAATTTAATTCGACAAACGAGCAAGCGCATAAAGCTTTTGTTTGGCCTTTTTAGACAAATCTTCAACATATTTTTTGAAACTTAATTTCTTATCAAAAGTCACACCTAACAATTTTTCGTAATCACTTTTCGTATCCTTGAATTTCCAATTGAGACTTTTGCTTCAGTACTTTTATCGCCAGATGTCATCAGGTGGCATTTGTCATCATTTAATTCAAAAAAGTTGTCAGAAATCTATTTTGCAAGCACAGAGCTGTATTCTTCTAATTGTTTGATAATAGTATCAAGATCCGGATGGCATGCAAAGATTGTGGCATCATCAGCATAGTTACATATCATTGTGCGATGTGCAAACCAGAATATGTCATTTACAATGACATTAAACAGTAAAGGCCCGAGGACCGACCCTTAGGGTACTCCAATCTTTATTTCTTTCCAAGCACTAAAAGAGCTGTTGATCTTTAACCCTAATCCCCATGGGGGGTGTTTTCCACCCAACTCAAAGTTTTTCTTGCCATATTTTTCAAAGACATCAACTATGTCCCCCAAACCTACCTGACTTTTACTAATTATCAATTCACCACATTTTGAATAAGAAATTTTCAAACTATAGAGCTCACAGGTCACGTGACATGCCCATATTTGGAAGCAGGTATTAAACAAATCATTGTTTTTGCTGATTTCAATGGAAAGATTTGATCATATTTTAGAGCATTATACACCAAATGAATCAGTAAACAAAGAGCTTTAAATTGATACCAGAATTTCTGGAATTTGATGATGTCAGCATTTTTGAATTTGATGATGTCAGCATCATAATGGCCGCCATTTTGGGCTAATTAGCAAATTTTTTGATTCTTTTCGCAATTTTTCAATCGAAAAGACTCCAATGATAGGTTCGCAATGGAGTATTACCACTTTGCAGCTTCTTCTTGTCTATTTTTACAGAAAACAAATTAATTGCACAAATGATGTCATTCAAATTGGCTAATTTCTGGCAAAATATCAATCCAAAATCATTAATTTCGATGAAATTATATTTTGATATCAAATTTGTGGCTAAAGTGAACTAAAAACTGCAAAATATTCATGCAAAACCTTCTTCAAATTCAAATTTAACTTGGAAGCCTGATTTTCACTGATTTTCAACTTCATGACGTCACTGTTACGTCATTAGGTGTGGCGACCACACCCTAATTGTGCTACATGCTAGAAACTACCCGATCTGTAACGGTGCCAAGTTGTATTGAATTCTGAAGAGTCTAAGGCAATTTTCAGAGGGGGGTAGAAAGAACCCCCCCCATAAATGGTAGCTTGAAAAAAGCCCATATGGATTAGGGTTAATTTATGTTGTCTATTTGATGGATAGCTTCTTATGAGCTGAAGGGCATCCATATTAAGTCCATAGGCACTCAGTTTTGCTATTAAACGACGACGGTTTAAGGCTTTACAGTATGGCACTGGAATTCCGAAGAATGGAGCAAGAAAGACACAAACTTGATGGGGCGAACTGTTCTTTGCCTACTCTTTGTTGAAAACAAACCAAGGCTAGCATCACCTACGAAGGCTACTACTGAACACTGCAAACATGCAAATCTCGATGCAAATGGCACACAATATACAACAGTAGAGAACAGTCTTTCGCAAGCACTGTCTGCCCTTACAATTCAACAACAATCAATACGTGAGATTCTTAGAGCTACAATCCTGGACAAAAGGTTGCATTTTAAGCTGTTGAACCGTATTTTCAATAATAAAAGGGATTTAAGTATTGCAAACCCCCTCCCCCCGTATCAATGTTGCTTAAAAATGATTCCTGAATGTATGTTGGTGACAATCGACGCGTTCTTACCTCAAACAACATTAATACGGGGGCAGTGGGGGGGCACTCTGAACCCGTGAAATCGTCAAAATGCTCTCTTGTCTTATAACTTCTGTCCAGGATTGTCTTTGGATTTCACCAGGAATTTCTCAGTTTTTACCGTAGCCACTGTTAACGCAATTACGTTTTTTTGCTGTTTCTGTCATAGAAAAGGTTCCGTTCATTGAATATCATTATTATCAAGATTTTGGGGCCGATGGAAGTTATCGAGAAAATTTCAGGCTCTGCAAGGCTTGCTGGCGGATGTGTGACGTTTAAGACATTTCATATATGTATGTATGTATTTTTTTGCCACAAATTAAAATTAAATTACAATATAAATTAATAAAAAGAATGTTTTCTAAATTACAGCAATATAATACTTATAGGCAAAAGAGTTAAAAATGAAGTTTAAAAACACCCCAGGTTAAAATGGCAGGGATAGCATTAAAAAGGTCGATATGACCTTGAATCCATAATGGTCCCTCCGGAGGTGTTATCAAAAAATAAATTTGTTCCGGAAAAATGGATCTTGGGTCAAAAAAAATGTTGGCTAAAATTCTTTTCGTAGGCTAATTTTAGGTTGTCAATAATATATGTAGGGGATATCATGAACCTGATATCATATACGGAAGGTGTTTCGTAGTTTTGTTTGTTATCATTTTGTAATGCCCTTAGATGAAGCAAACTGTTGGTGCAAGTAAGTGCATCTAACTCTAGATTTCAAGGGAGCCTAATTGTGCTCGATCCTACTTCATGAGCGTTTACATGTTAATTTAGAGGAAGGGTTACAATTTTCAACGGGTCAGCAATGGGTCAGCAATGAGTCACCAGCCGGTCAGCATTTGCAACTATGGCAAAACATATGGGATGCAACGGGTCAGCACGGGTCAGCGCCCTTTTTTTTAAATATATAATATATATGTTTATAAAAAAGAATGCTAACCCGTGCTGACCCGTTGAATTCCATATGTTTGATATAGTGCCAAGTGCTGACCCGTTGCCTGACCCGTTGCCTGACCCGTTGCCTGGCCCGTTGCCTGACCCGTTGCTGACCCGTTCAGTTTTAGTCGATAGAGTTCAAAATCCTTCTTAAAGTTCCTCTTGGCTGAATCTATGGACGCCATTGCCTTTGAATATCCATTAAACGTGTTCCATTTAAGGAAGGCCCGCTTCTTGATAGGTGCCACGAAAAATGCCACTTGCGTAATATTTCCCTTTCTAAGCGCCAGGCCTCAAATGAGCTACTTTCTGTGACAAAAATAGGGCGCCAAGAAATTCATATTCAAACAAAACATGCATCCGATCACTAAACCTGCAAACTCAAATAAAGGAGGCAACTTTCTAGCATAGCAGACATTGCCTGACGCTGTCAACTTCCAAAAATGTCCTTATGCCAATATAATGTCCATCTGACAATTGATTGAACTACATTACTTGGCCAATCAATAAAGTAAACAACTTAAATAAAAGTTTCTACGATAATTAATCTTCTCGACTATTATTTCTTGATTTGGCATAGATTTGTCTTAAAGTATGTTGTTTTAAAATGATACATTCATGCCTTACTGATGATAAAACTAGAATGCGCGATAGAGACAATCCTGGACTGGTTATGTAAGTGTTTTTTACAACTTGGCAAAAAGTGTCCTTTAGGTCAACAAATTTATAGACACGATTTGAGTGGCAAAGCAAGTTCTTGCCATATAAAACCCAAGTTCCATCATATTGATGAAAGATTGAATATTCCAAGCTTTTTTCCCGATTCCAAAAGCAGTTTCTGATCGTAAGCTATGTCGCTTTGAAGTTAGGAGCCCCGAAGCATGGACATATTCCACTAGTGGTATGATTGAAATATTCCATATGATATAGCTTTTCATCCTTTGGTGCTCTTTGAATGGAATTTTGTACGCTTGTGACAGAAGTGATTGCCCACATCTTGACGCAAAATAATTATGGATTGGAGCAAATAAGGAAGACTTATTCCATTTAACGCAATATATTTAACTGTACCAAAACCACCCTGCCCATGAGATTCATCTGTATTGGAAGTCACAGGAGTGAGAAATTTTGTTTTAGTAAGACGTATCAGAGCAGAAAAATATTGATTTATTCCCTTTAGAGCCATCAAGGATGCCGTAATTCCAATCAAAAATAACAATAAGCTGGATTTTTTGCTTGAGGAAAATAAACAAGCGGCCTTTTGAATATTTCATCAAAAATCGCTCGCAGACATATTCTTAAGCCTCGAGTCACTAAAGTTCAGTTTACAAGCATTTTTATCATGTTATATTACAACATAGTTCTGTTAAAAAGTTCCTAAAAAGTTAAAAAGAGGAAAAAGAGAGCCCTCCATGGCACAGAAAGAAGTTTAGAGCAAACTGAATGAGAATGAAGGTTATGGACAAGGCTTCCTGGGTTCATCAAGATCCTCGTCTTCTCCTCCTGAAGCAATCAGATGTTCTGAAAATCACAGCAAAAAATATCAAAATTTCATGAGAATTTTCACCGAGGAGACTTAGAGGAAAGGCACAATTTCCGATGATTTCTGATGTAACAAATGGAAACTTCCCTTTCCCCTTAGTTTTTACAAAAGAACTTTCTAGTTTCTGCTGAGTTTCTTCTTCCAACACCATCGGAAATTTGAAGATATTTTGCTATGAATGACATCAAACTGCAAAAGCTATAGAAAAGGTGTCAACTGGTCAAGTCAGGTTATGACAAGAAGAACAAGCCTGATCAGTGCAAAGAATTGCTAACAGTACACTTAGGGTACAAAAGTATGGAAACGATGGCCTAAAAATGGCGGCAAAGATGTCCTATGGCCTATGAGTCTCGTATTAAACGGGAGATTTTCTCCCCAACCCAGACGCCAATTTAAATTCTTGTGGCGGGAAAATATTCGTCATTTCGTCTTCTGTTTATCAAACTAACAAGGGGCAAGTTTCTGAAAAGCATTTTATGAATTTCGAGACGACAGCGTCACAGTAGTGTTGTTGTTTTGAGCTGCAAGAAATGGAGGAGATTTGAAATTGAAAAGTTGCCAAAATATCAGTTTGCTTCAATGAAGAGTTAATTGAATGGCTTCATTTTATGCTGGTTATAGTGGAAATCTTGATTTTGAATAAAACTTTTGGGAAAAATCGAGAGAGTTTCAAAATTCATTCTAATCCATTTCAAAAAGGAATTGTCAAATAAAACTTAAATATTGTCAATTTTGCCAACAGCAAGCAAATACTGGAATTTCCCTCAATTATGACGTCATTGTGACGTCATGAATTTAATGAAAAATAAAAAGTATCCTATTGTGTTAATTTTGTTACATGACACCATTGTACCTAAAACAGAGTAAAGTATATCAATAGGCTGCCATGTTTACAATCGGCTCTCACAAATCCTACTTCTACGAAAACGAGGCTAATCCAGCAGAACGGAACAAAACATATAAACGAGGCTATGAAATAAACGAACAATAAATGAAAGTAGCTATACAATACCACTCTCATTTTCTATTTGTTCTCTTGTACATTGTTTGAGCATAAAGCATTTGGATGCTATTTGTTTTTACCGTTCTTTCTTGATCTGCCAGTCTTACTTCTCCCTTCTCCTAAAGTTTGTGGTTGTGGATGACTGAACGTAATTTCAGGTTCGATTGCCTGAGCTTCGTGTTGATCGTTGGCAGGGTCGTCGACTGGGCCTGGTGGAGGTGGTGGTGCGTAAACTTCATCAGGGGCGTGGTTGTTGCTTCCTGGATGCGCTGGGGGTTCATTTTGGGTGGCACTTGTGTCATTATTTCTACGTCTCGTGTTGCTTGGCAGGTCATATGCTTTATTACATGGCTGTGGTGTGTTTTGGGCAGGTCTGGAATGAGGTGGCATGGTTTGAGCAGGCTGTTGATATAACTTTATTTGTGATGCATGGCGAATTATTGGCTGCCTTGGACGTTCTATATCGCATGAAAGAAGTGTGTATTGTGTTCCCTTGACGTCTATCACAATATATGGAGTTTTTTCATAGAAAGATTGGAATTTTGTCTTCCCTTTGAAGCGCATGGCCAGGACTTCGTTGCCTTGAATGATGTTGGGATATTTTCTCCATCTGGACGCATTTTGCTTGGCATTTACTTCGGTTTTGCGTTCTTTGTCGCGTTTTTTTGGCTTCTTTGATATGTTGCTCTGTGACGGGGGGCCTTTTCGGAAATCTGGTGTGGTAGCTGCCTCGAAAGAGCACGTCGCCGGGGGCGAGTCCTGTTGCTGTGTGTGGTGTAGAGCGATAGTCGATTAAAAGGTCATCCACTGCTTCTTGCACTGGTTTGTTTGTATCAAGGGCGACTTTAACTGCTTTACCCAGTGGCTTCATAAAACATTCAGCCTCATTTCCCTGGGGATGGTAAGGGTAAGAATGTTTTACCGATATTCCTCTTGCGGTGGAGAAATCTTTGAATTCCTGGCTGTTGAAGGGTGGGCCGTTGTCAGCTTTGTGTTCTAGTGGGTTTCCAAAGTTGTTGTAGGTAGCTCCTAGGGCTGGGAGCACGTGTCGAGCACTTGTCGAACGAACTACTTTTGCATCTGGAAATCTGGAGAGATTACAGCGGCTGACAAGGATGTGAGATTTGTCTGGTAGGGGCCCGAACAAGTCAAGGGAGACAGAATCCCAGGGGTGATCTGGTATGGGTGTGCTTGAAAGGGGCACTTTGGTCGGGTTCCTTGTGTGTATTTGGCATTCATGGCAGGTTTCGAGGCGATTTTTGACGGCATTGTCTAGGCCAGGGAACCAGAAATGGGCACGGATGCGTCGTTTTACTGCATCTTGCCCTGCATGTGATCCAGCATGTGCCAAAGAAATGATCTCGTCATGGAGTGACTGTGGTAGTAGAATTTTATCACCTCTGTAAATGATGTCATCTGCGCCAATAGAAAGTTCACTAAAGGTTCTATAGAGGCCCTTTAGTGTTGGATCATTTTATGGTGCTTGACCAAGTGCTATGAAGTGGCGTAGACGTTCTAATTGTCTGTCATCGAGTTCATTTCATTCATTCATTCATTTTCATTCACTTTATATATTTAAGGAGGGTTGCCCTTCAACAAGTTGATTTTCAAGGGGCCCTCCAATAAAAGCATTTAATTACAATTTAAAAAGAAAGTGAAAAGCTATTAAATAAATTAAACTATAAAACCATATTTACAATGTATGTTCAAAACCTATTTACAATGAAGTGAAAAATTCAAACCTAAAATCAAAATGAAAGGGATCACTTTTTAAATAGTTTTCTTGAAACTATACAAGGAGGTTGCCTGCTTTGAGTTGCGCTTGATGCAGACGCTGCTCTGAGATGGTAGTTCTGATTGGCTGATGAAGAAGAAAGATAAGTTTCTGACGCTCTTTTGCTTCTTCTTTAATACATGCAGGCAGTTTGTCAATGGGAATGGCATGTCTACTAGTATAATCTGCTGGGTTGTCCTTTCCTTTACGCCAAACAACGCGATGGTTGATGTCTTGGTGGCGAAGAAGGATGCGTTCAATTCGAGATGGTGGCTTTCTTTTTGAGGTCCACAGTGATACCAGAGGCTGCTGGTCAATGATAATTGTAGCTGGTGGGCCTCCAACAAGAATGTGTCGAAACTGGCGAAGACCGAAGTCAATTGCTGTTGCTTCCAAATCAAGTTGTGAGTAATTTTTCTCGGCATCTGTGGTGGTGCGTGATGCTATAGCAACTGCTTTTGTAGCATCAATGGAGGCTTCTTGGGTGAGGATTGCAGAGAGGCCTGTGTAATGGGCATCGACAAAGATAAAGGTTGGGGCATTTGTGTCATAGTGTCGGAGTAGGACGTCTTCATTGAAGGCCTTCTTGAGATTTTGGAATTCAGTCTCATGGGCCTCTGACCACACAAATGTATTGATATTCCTTGTTAGCTCCCTGAGTTTGGCTGTAGCTGCTGCAAGGTCTGGAACAAATTACCCATTTGAGCGAATGGAATAAATTGCCCATTTGAGCTAGTGGCTTCAGTTTTTCTTGCTGTTGAAATCAATGAGGCCAAATCATGTTCCTTTCCAAGTGCATTTTCTCTTATACTAGCAATGTTGGTACCAATTATTATTTGATCTCTTATCAAAGTCTTATGAATTTTATCTTTCTCAGTACAGGATGTGTTTGTACATTTGAATGCACATTTATCAGCATGTTGGCAGATTTTATTGATAAAAGCATCAATTTCCTCACCTGGTTCTTGTTTGAGCTGGTGGAATTGGTAATGAAGGAGTACCTGGTTTTGAGCTGGCTGGTATCTATCATGAAGCTTTTTTACCATATCATCAAAATCAGCAGATTTTATTTTGGCCATATCTTGGTTGTATTCAGCTTTAAGATCAGTTTTTAATCGCTCACCTGTGAAAGCACACATTCTAAATACCTTTGCTTTGTGCTCTTTCTTTTGTGCGTCTGTAGCATCCTCTTTGAGTTCACCTATCGAGGCAACATCGTACCACATTTCCCAGGACTCTATAAATTCTGTAAAGGCTTGTAGCGTGTTTCCATCGTCTTCAGCAGGGTCAAAGTGTGGAGTTCCATTACTCTTGGCAAGTGGGTTCATCTTTAACGAAGGTATCCCGTCCTTTTCGCCAGTTAAAACAGAGTAAAGTATATCAATAGGCTGCCATGTTTGCCATCGGCTCTCACAAATCCTACTTCTACGAAAACGAGGCTAATCCAACAGAACGGAACAAAACATATAAACGAGGCTATGAAATAAACGAACAATAAATGAAAGTAGCTATACAATAGTACCAAGTTTCGTTCTCATATCTGCAATATTGGTGACTTTACGGAGGGGGGGGGCACTTTGTGCCCCCCCCGGTACTACAAGGGTCCAAAAAGCCCGGTATTAATAGGGTTAAAGCAAGTTGGCACCTTGACGAAATTTTCCAAGTTTGATTCCTGCATAAACCGATCTAATGAATCATCATCCTCACTAAAATCAAAGTCACCAATCATTAAGAAAGTTTCACGTTTAGTACACAATTGTTCAAAATTTTCTCGCATTTCTTCCAGAGAAAATGGCGATATGAACTGGTAGGGCACGGAAGGGGGGGGGCGGCATATCACATCATCACCCCTCTCCTTCTCAAGGACCGCGGAACGATCCAAAAAGTGGATAGGCTAGGAAGCGAGCGCTGGACCAGTGTAATTTGGGGTCCGGGGGCTCAGTTCTCGGCAAAATCTTTCAGGACCAAGCTCATGGGATTCCTAGAAAATGCCCTTTTCATAACAACATGCAGAAACTATCACCATCATAGTCAGTAGCTTCAAGTATTCAATTTCATCTGCAAATCATTGGACGCCAATACCTCGAGAAGTAGCAATTCCAGCAGTTCGTATGCTTCAAGATTTGGCTGATTGAATCGCAGATCTATAAAGCGAACTTCAAAATCAAGAGCTTCAAAATGTATATATCACTCTGAATTCGTCTTTAACGGTTCCAATTTCAACTTTCTTTCAGCCAACAAAGCGGAAATTATTTTCAAAATGTTGCCAACAAAAATAAAGAAATTAGTTGCCAATAAGTTGTTGCCTATAGCCCACCCAGCCTACCCTGCTCCGAGGTTCCTGCCACGGGGGGGGGGGGTTCTTCTATAGTAAAGGTACCTAGGGATGTGCCACCCACAAGGGTATACTTTTTTGGACCTCTAGTCTAGCCAAGGGTATACTTTTTTGGCAATTTTAGTTGAGTATAGTTTAGGCAAGGGTATGCTTTTTGGCAATTTTGGTCAAAGAACTGTAAAAGTTCGGGAATTTCTGTAAAAAGAAATTGAAAAAAAATTGCGAAAATTTTTTTGGCAAGTTTTGTCTAGAGAATGCCCTTTCAGGGCATTTTTGATGGAGAAATTAGTCTAGCCAAGGGTATAGATTTCACAAAAATTGGTCTAGCCAAAGGAACCAATTTGAAACTGTGGGCGGCACACTCCTACCCGAAATTTAGCTGAGACCCCCCCCCCCGTGGTCCCTGTTACGAAAGCATAAGTTCGACAGAACTATCAAATAAGACTGAGTGCTCCGCGAAATCGAATGAAAATGTCCTAACGTTTGAACGAATCTGCGTGAATCAGCAAAAAAGAACAGCTTCTAAGAATCTACCAGCGAAACTATTTACAAACGACGAAATATGTACAAAACGATTGGTATGTCTGTCTCAATAACGTTTGAATAATTTCCGACCTCGTCGAATCTCAACGATGATATCTCAACAAGAATTACAAGCCTCGAAACAAATTGCATGACTCCATGCTCGCTATGCTTGTCTCCATAACTCTCATCGTCCTCAACTTCTCTCTCTAAAAGTCACGTGTTCCTATACTATTCTATTGTACTAAACTATGCTATTGTCCTATTGTTTTAATGTCAGCTTCCAAAACACTCTCCCGCCCCCTGAATGATTAGCTTGGCTAATCCAGGCCAATCGGAATACGAGATAAAGTACGATGACTTCTAACGAATATACAAAAAGTAAATGTGGTCACTAACAGTTATCCTCTGATTTAGTCCACGTGATCATCAGAAACAAACCTGATTGTTGGCTCACCAGTGTCCTCGTCTTCTTCAAATGTTTGTTTCTCCACAAGCTCCACAGGATATAGTCTCCTTAATGGTCTCCTGATCACTGCAGACTTTTGTCCCTCCTTTGATACACGTACTACTGCTGATCTCGTCTGTCCATCCTTACTCGTCAACAGCTTCTCCACTCGTCCAATCCTCCATCTTTGTCCGGGCAATTTATCTTCGAAAATTGTAACGATATCACCCACGGCTATCAAATGTCTGTTTTTGCTCTTTCTCGATCGATGGTGTTCTCTTAACTCCGTGAGATATTCTCTGCTAAATCTTCCTCGCAAATGGTCAAGAACTTTCCTCAAATAGTTAGCCCTCTTTGTCGCTTCTCCTTGACTGATAATTGTTTGTGGCTCGTAAGACACAGGGCTAGGTCTGTCTAGAATTCTCCTTCCAATTATGAGATGGGAAGGGGTGAGTGGCTCTCCGGATTCCTCATTGAAATATGTCAACGGCCTCGAATTTATTACTCCCTCAATCTCTGTTAACAGGGATAAAAGCTCCTCATAATTGAGTTTCGAATTTCTCAGTGACTTCTTCAAGCATCGCTTTGTAGATCGCACCAAACGTTCAAAGAACCCTCCTGTGTTTGGAGCAGCCTCAATATTGAACTTCCAATTTATTCCATTTCGAACTAAATATTCTTTTACCCCTTTGTCCTTGAAAGTTTTGCCGTTGTCGCTAATAACTAGCCCAGGAACCCCCCTCCTAGCTTGAAATCTACTGAACCCCCTCTTAAATGACTCAGCGTTTAGATCTGGAACAAGTTCCAAGTGTAGGGCTCTTGTAGATGCGCACGTAATTAGAAAAATGTAAGACTTGTATGTATTCTGAGCTCCTCCGTAAACGTTCTTTACGAAAACTGGACCGGCAAAGTCTACTCCTATTTTCATGAATGCAAAGTCATTTTCGACTCGAAGCTTTGGCAAAGAAGGAGCAGGTGGGATTTTATACCCTCTCCCTTCGAACCTTTTGCATGTACAGCATTTAGAAATCAGCTTTCTGACCAGCTGACGACATCGCACTACCCAATACTGACTTCTCAATTGTGCAAGGGTTTCTTGTACTCCGTTATGTTTGACGATTTCGTGGGCCTCCAATACTAATAACTTGGCTACGTGGCTGTCCCTGGGAAGGAGTATCGGAAACTTAGCGTCATATGAAATGGGTGCATTTTCTAACCTGCCCTTACATCGCAAAATGCCTTCTTCATCTTCAAAAAGCCCTAAATTGTGTGTCAAATCGTGGAAGTTTTTCTGCTGTTTCAGTGTTTGCTGTTCTAATTTCACTAATGTTAACTTTGCATCAGCAATTTCGCTAGATTCAAGATCTCTAATTTTGCATTCAATTTTGCTGGCCTTAGCTCGCAAATTAGCAATGAAACGTTTCGCATAAGCGATCACTCTAAAAAGTTTGTTGATATCACTAAATCTTTCAACATCGATAATCTCGTCAGGCGCGTTTGTAACGGTCGTGTCAACATGAAAACAATGATCTTTTACGTCAATGATTTGGTTTCCAAATCAGATTGGTTTGTTGACTCCGAAATTTCTGGAAAATTGTCGAAATTCTCGTGAACAGGCCATTCCTCTAGACGCTTTTGTAAAAAGTCGGGCCCAGTCCACCATATTTGCTGGTTGACTAACTTCGAGGCTGAAGCCCCCCCTGGAAGAAAGGTCAGCGGGGCTGAAGCCGAGGAATCGGAAGACCAGTTGCTGAGCGAAGATAACGACCAAGCACCTGATGCCACCTTCAGAGGTGAACGTTCGTTTGATAGGATGGAATTTCTCGAGCTGCAGCAGACTGTCTCCTCGCTGGCAGCTTCTTTTTCCTCATTCTTACAGGAGGCGAAACGCCCTCGCTACGATGCCGATTCGGCCAGTTTCTCATCAAGCCTTCCAGGCTTACCTCTGGCTCAGTTTCCAACTGTCCTACCTCATGCCATGACCAGTCGTATGGCCCCTTCGGCTACAATGCTACAGTCGATCGATAGTTTCTCTGCGATCCCTGAGAGTCTGAGCTCACGCTCTGCGGCTCAATCTAACCAGATATCTTCCTCGAGAATTTTTACGGCTCCAACAAACAAAACAGCTCAGGCTGTCGCTCAAAACCCAGCTCAGTCTGGTCAATTTCAGTTCCCCTCGACCACTCAGTATGACAATTTCAATCAGTGTCAGTCAAGTCTATACACTGATGACCGCTTTGACGACGGTTTTTCTGAGATCTCTTCGGCAGAAGGGGACTTCGTGCCTAGCCTTCTGGACAGCCAACCTGGCTGCTCGAACGCTACAGTCGAGCAACCGTCCGACGAAGGCGCTCAGTCCGCCGACATACAAATCACTTTCGAAGGCGACGAAGAAACGGGCCCTGATACTAATCAGCTTCTGGCTGATTACATCAAGGACTGCACGACAAGAAAAATCAAGCCTGATCGCCTCAAGGAAATTATGAGACAGTTTCCCAGGCCGGGCAACTGCTCCACATTAACGGTGCCCCTGGTGAACCACCCAGTTTGGGGCGAATTAAATCGTCGTTTGAAAACCAACGACGTCAAACTCCAAAGTTGCCAGACGATGCTTTCAAAAGGGCTGGCCGCCTTGATCCAGGCTCAAGAGCGCTTGGAGAAAGTTGAAAAACAGACAACTCATGCGCCAAGTGAAATAAACGACATTAAGGCCAGGATCAAATCCTCGATGGCCCTCGTGGGTAATGCTTTCTACGAACTGTCACAACGGCGCAAGGAGTTGTTGAAACCAGTCCTAGCAGACCGATACCAGAAGCTGTGCAGCACTACGACTCCGGTAACCAAATTCCTCTTTGGAGACAAGATCGCAGATTCGATCAAAGAAATAAACGAAGCTCAGCTTGTTTCAAGATCATTCTGCCACAACTCTGCTCGCGGCAGCAGAAATCGTTATTCCTGGGGAAACCGCCCAAACTGGACGAGCAGAAATCAAAGCCAATCTGGCTATTTAAACTCCCGGAGCCCCCTACACATACCAACGGGGGGGGGGGCAGAGGCCGCTCCAAGATGGGGAGCCAAAGGAA
This sequence comes from Aurelia sp. 4 Dawson et al 2005, assembly GCA_964019985.1. Lineage (NCBI taxonomy): Eukaryota > Metazoa > Cnidaria > Scyphozoa > Semaeostomeae > Ulmaridae > Aurelia > Aurelia sp. 4 Dawson et al 2005. The sequence goes on along the minus strand of OZ026504.1, from coordinate 7,074,225 downwards.
ACAACAATAACCAAGATAACGTGCCGAACCAAACAATTTTATCATAATTGGTGTAAGATCACGAAAAATGTGTTCGTTCGCAATACTGTAAAGGGAATAAAAATCAATTTTGTTGCCCGACCAGTTCAAAATTCTCTTCCAAAAAGCGTTCCTTTTTCCTCAAATGAAGAAGAAATAATTGACAATGAGGTATACACCCTGCTCCGGAAAGGAGCTATCACACATGCTCAGCCATGTACCGATCAATTGTTGTCAAACATCTTTGTTAGACCCAAAAAGAATGGCAAAATGAGGCCGATTATTAACTTGAAAGGCCTCAATAAATTCATTGTAAAAACCCATTTCAAGATGGAACATCTTCTAACTATCCTCCCACTGCTACAAAAGGATGCCTACATGACATCGCTTGACCTAACGGACGCATATTTCACTTTGCCTATTGCGGACGAACACCGCAAATACCTCCGCTTTGCATGGAGAGACGAACTCTTCGAATTTACTTGTCTTTGCTTCGGCCTCTCCTCCGCGCCGTACTTATTTACAAAAGTTATGAAACCTGTGTTTTCACACTTACGCAAACGTGGCATTTCATGCACATATTATCTTGATGATTCGCTGTATATCAATACACCCAGCGCAGAATTAGTCTCAAACACGGGAGAGGCGAAAATTTTATTTGAAAGCCTTGGCTTTAAAGTCAATGTCGAGAAATCCTCGTATACGCCTAGTCAAGAAATACAACATCTTGGCTTCATCCTAAATACAGTCACCCAAACCGTCTCCCTGCCTTCAGATTAAAATAAATAGAATAAAAGAGGCATGTCAACAATTACTAACATCCCCTCAAACTACAATACGGGGCATAGCGAAAACAATTGGCCTATTGGTCTCTTCCTTCATAGCCGTGAAACACGGACAGTTGCATTATCGCCACCTTGAAATATTCAAAACCGATAGTTTACATCGTTTTAAGCATTATGATGCCCCAGTTTCCTTATCTGAAAATGCAAAACTCGAACTTGAATGGTGGCTAAATTCGATAGACGATCACAACGGCCGCCTTTTTGTGATTTTCTCCATACTCACTCCGATAACACAAACGACATATTTACCGACGCGAGCTCTGAAGGCTGGGGCGCGGTGTTATACACGAAGGGTAAGAAACACATTGAAACAGGTGGTAGATGGCCTGCTAGTGAAAAGAAGGAACGTATAAATTTTCTGGAATTAAAAGCTATCCATGTTGCCTTGTTGTGCTTTGGAAATGAGCTTTTGGGGTCTCACGTTACCATAAATAGCGACAACACATCAGCTGTCTCCTACATAAATAATTATGGAGGCTGTCGTAGCAACAAACTTAAAAATCTTAGCCGAGAAATCTGGCTATGGTGCATTGAACGAGAAATAGTTCTGCTCGCAAATCACATTCCAGGCTGTGGAAACGTAACAGCAGACCATCTATCACGCAATTCCTGCGATAACATTGAATGGAGTCTAAATGATGAAGTTTTTCTCCAAGTTTGCCTCCAGGCTTAATTTCAAGCTATCTAAATATTTCTCATGGAAAAAAGATCCATTTGCTACAGCAGTTAATGCATTCTCACAGTAATAGGATAATCTATTCGGCTACGCCTTTCTTCCTTTTAACTTGATCAGCAAAGTTATTTCAAAAATCAGGATGCATGATTGCACGATAATCCTCATTTGCCCCTTATGGGCCAGTCAACCCTGGTTCCCTAACCTAGCTCAACTGTTTGTTGACTTTCCTGTTCAACTTCCATCTTCACATTCTTTACTCAGGTATCCGACCAATCAACAAATGTCACATCCACTTCTTCCAAAAATGACATTGATTGCTTGCTAGTTATCAAACAACAGTTACATGAGGGAAATTTTTCATCGATAACTATCGAAATTATCAACGCCAGCTGGAAACCGAACACCAGCAAAAACTACCAATCGATCTTGCGCCAATGGATCACTTTTTGTAACACACGGAACTTTGATTCCATTGTACCGACTGTAACTTCTCTTCTGCACTTTCTTACAGATTCATTCGAACGTGGACTCAGTTATTCACAGCTAAATAGAATAAGAAGTGCACTTTCAACTATATTTTCAATTAAAGGACAAAAACTTCATGAACATCCGCTCATTTGCCGTTTTTTGCAAGGTGCTCGCAATCTCAGAAAGCCTTGTCCAAGATACCCGATTACATGGAACGCCAAAGACTTGCTCACTTTCTTACAACGTTGGAACTTGCGAACCGACTGTTCTCTCAAAGACTTGTCGGCGAAACTTGCAACTCTGCTTGCTTGTCTCACAGTACAACGCGTACACACGTTGAGCCTTATTGACAGCCGTTTCATTAAATTCACGCCGAATGCCACTTACATTTACATTTTTGAGGACTTGAAAGTCACAAGACAACGTCCTTGCTTTATCCTCTCGTTACCTGTCTTAGAGCAAACTGATTCGCTAAAAACTGCTCAATTGCTGTCTCATTATCTCACTCGGACAACAGAGATTCGCAAAAATTTGCCAGATAATTGTGATAAGCACAAACTGTTCTTGAGCTACGTACCCCCGCATAAGCCTGTGAAAACAGAAACGATAGCTCGTTGGGTACGGGGGGTCATGCAAGATTCAGGAATTGACATTCATGTCTTTGGTGCTCATAGTGTGCGTGGGGCCGCTGCATCTGCAGCCGGAATCGCTAATGCCCCTGTTAACGACATATTACGCGCTGGAGACTGGTCGTCCCTGAACACTTTCAATCGACACTATTTTAGAAACAATGCATTCTTGCCATCAACGGAGATTGCGAGCCTTTTGACTTCATTAACAACAACTTCGGAATGAACTGCTGTTGTTTCTGCTGATTTATGAACTTCAATATTAAGACATACACGTTGAACAGTAATGAGTTGGATGATAACTTGCTGATTTATTATGCCGCTATGGCGCTTTAGCTTTCAATTTGGACTTTTTATGGCCATATCATACGTTCGCTGTTAAATATCTTGTTATTTACGACTGTTACGGACGGCCCACGGGTAATACCTTTGTTTTGGTCGTGACCTCCAAAGCCGGACCTTTGAAGTCTCATGTCAGAAAGTAATTATGGTCTATGCACAGTAAGCCTCGATGCGAAGAGGAGGCGAAGTAGAATACCAATTGGAGGAGCCCCGTGAACTCCGATTGGGGTTCTACGAGAGTCCTCGGAGCATCGAGATCACTGTGCACCCACCCATCCCTCCCAGGGATGACTCCGACTTCGGGGCCACTTCCCTCTGTAAAAACTGATGCGAATTACGGCGGTGGCCCCTTATATACCTATGCTTTGTTCATTACTTTGAATAGCGGATCAGGACACCCAATCAGGATTAATCTCATGTCAGAAAGTAATTATGGTCTATGCACAGTGAGCCTCGATGCGAAGAGGAGGCGAAGTAGAATTTATTTCGTCGAGCAATATTTCCATTGGCTTGGTGGAAATAATTTCCTAATTTCTTCTACTCGACTCTGAAGAAAAGGCTCCAATGATTTTTGTGTGTTTCGAGCCCAAAACAATGCGATTTGGCTATCCGTCCAGCAGGTTACGTTTTGAATGTCAATGACATCTTTGACTGCCTCTGAAACATTTGTAATAAGCCTAGCCAAAATCGATGAGGCTAACAATTCCAATCTTGGGATAGTCTCTCCCTTTAGAGGGGCAACTCGTGATTTCGCTGTTACAAGACAAACTTCGCTTTCCCCATTTTTGAGACGATAGACTATGTAAACACAAGCTCCATAGGCCTTTGCTGATGCATCAGCGAACCCGTGTAATTCAATTGATTCGACTAACTCATGTGGTACAAGATTGCTCAAATAGGGCCTCTCAATTTCAATTTTGCCTAGTGCCTCCATGTCATTAATGATTTTGAGCCATTGCTCTTTTATTTCATCCAAAACTGGACTGTCCCGATCGAATTTCTCCTTGCAAAGACTTTGAAACAAGATTTTCAATGGCACAATGATGGGACAGAAAACACTAAGGGGGTCGAACAATTTGGCCGTTGCACTCAAAATAGATCGTTTTGTCACAGGCTTATCTTTTACCTTCTAAGAGAACAGCTTCTAAGAATCTACCAGCGAAACTATTTACAAACGACGAAATATGTACAAAACGATTGGTATGTCTGTCTCAATAACGTTTGAATAATTTCCGACCTCATCGAATCTCAACGATGATATCTCAACAAGAATTACAAGCCTCGAAACAAATTGCATGACTCCATGCTCGCTATGCTTGTCTCCATTACTCTCATCGTCCTCAACTTCTCTCTCTAAAAGTCACGTGTTCCTATACTATTCTATTGTACTAAACTATGCTATTGTCCTATTGTTTTAATGTCAGCTTCCAAAACAGTCCCTGCTTCTCTGGTGACTTTGCTCTGATCAAACAGTACATCCTCGTTCCTAAAACATATAATATCTCCGTTTCTGGATTCGTCTAAAACATAGCATATCGTACTTTTAGTAGGGCCACAGTGCCATACCAGTTTGACTGCGCCAGATAGGGAACTGGTGCCTAACCTAGAGATGGCCTGAGAGAAGAGCAGGGCAGGGCAATGGCGGATGATGACCGATCACAGCGTGCAAATAAGAGGGTAAAGAATGCTTTGGAAGATCTGAAGAGGGTTTCTGCCAAATACACTTCTAAGAAAGCCCCCACAAAGAAATACCGTGTCCTTTGCTATGCTTCGCCTACAACAGGTCATTTGCAGCGACAGAGAAATGCAAGGGAACGTGCTTATTATGCCCGTCGAAAGCAACGTGAACGCCGCAGTCGCAATCCTGTAGATGAAGAGCAAGAAAATCTGCAATCGAATGAGGAGGCATATGAGGTTACAGAGGGTAAAAAAGTTCTCATTATTATCAAACTAGTGTGTTTAGGGTTAAGGTTTGCGGAATTGGATATAATATTGACTTTTTGTTTGTACAGGGGCGTGTGTGGGGCTATTTAACTTGGCTCTTAGCGTCCAGAATCATAAATGATACCCGAGGCAAGCATAAAAGTAGTAGGAGACAAGAGGCTGGGGACCACAACGCCCTTAACACCCGAAAAAATTTGCAAAAATCATTCATGATCAGGTTAAAGTTGGTCTCAAGACAAAGTTGGACAAAATTCTCACAATGGATTTTTTGCCAGGCAGTACCCCCCAAAATTTTATCTCCCGCTATCCTCATGATGAAAAGCTTATTCCAAAACATAATATAAGGGCCTTATTAGCCATGTATGAAGAAGAACACTAGTGCATGAAGCAGCTTAAAACAGCTGATGGAAGAGGCTTCAAAACTGTACAAACCAAAAGACCCAGTATGAAGTATCATGGGGCCTTACTTGTCTTTGGGCTACGGAGCCCTACTGGTCTTATGGGCCTCAAATTAGATGGCCAAATAATGTTCGGGCCTTTGCTTTTGGGCCTGTAATTCTCCTGGACTCAACTTCTACAGGAAATTACTCGTAGTTTTGACACAACTTTTAATTAATCAGAGAGGAATGAGTTGAAAGAAAGTTTTTTCCAGCTTTCCACAGCTTAATTTCATGGTAATCATAATCCAGATTTTGATGCAAGTGGCCCAAAATGCGGGATGAAAACTCATTCCAAAAAAGTGAACTCTCAGGTCACCATAAGAAAATCATTTGTTACGCCTGTTTAGTGCACTTTTTTGGCTTGTTCTTCCTACCCCCTCAAGACTGATTCTTCATAACTCCAGATGCTTTTGCCGAAAACTATCAGATAACTGCATTTGTCATCTTTTGATGCAATAGTGAGTGGCTTCTCCATTCCAGAGAGGTTTATCAAGAAACTAACGTCAATAAACATCTGTTTTATAAGGAAATTTATAAGGAAACTGGTTTATAAGATTAACTAGTACTAACATGGACAAAATTGTAAGAAGCTCTAGACTCGCATTATGCCTGAGAAATAGTATGAAACTTTCAAAACATAAATTCAAAACTTAATTCAAAACCAGAAACAATTCAAGCAACTTTTAGCACTTGTGTTCTGGCCTGAATTTCTTATAAAAGCACTGGGGTCCAGGAGCCTAGTAGAAACCGTAGTTTTCATTTCTTTGGTTCCCTGTGATCCGGCATATGGAAAACAACAAGTATGTAATATGAAACCCATTACGTTATTGCTGCAGTTGGCTTGCTACCGTTATAGTAGTAGGAAAGAAATACGAAAAAGGGATGAATCTCCTGACGATTGGCTTCGGAGGTAGTCTGGAACTTGATAAATTACTGATGCCAGATAAACGCTTTCGATTTACTCTGCATGCTTTTAAACAGACGATGTATTTACCAATACCTCAAGTTTCTTTCAAAATTTGTTTTGTACCTGGAGAAAAAGAGGAAGGTTTCGATCCATTTGGATTTGCGAGCAAATAAAGCGAGGTCACAGGTGTTTGCTACTGCCACAGAGGCTTCAAAGGACACAGGATTAAGTTGGTTTGATTGACGTTTTTGACATCGCATTCTTTGTTCAACACGGTACACAAAATCACCTCTCTTTTCAAGCGTGATACCAAGAACTGTGTGAATGAAATGATTTGTGCCTGGCTTGTACAGAAGCCTTGAATCAGCATTCTGCTATTGCTTTCACTTAAGTTTGTGGGCTTGAATATATCATTGCCTTGATTTGGAACAGAGCCCCTTCTATTTGGGGGAACTGCAAAATGAAGGGGCAAAGCAACAGAAGGTAGCAAATTTGGGCCTTTTTCGAGAAGTTAAAGAGTGCAGAGAGCATTTTGAATATAAAATGATCATAAGTGTTAGGGAGAGATAGAAACAATTTGAATTGAACCTTTTTATTCTGAACATATAATGCAATTACTCATAAGAGACATGACAATATTTTGGCCTAGTAAATTTTGGATACTGACGATCCAACTATTTGAAATGCTGGGTTTTGGAATCATTTTGAAGTAATGCGCGAAGAACAATTTAACCCCCACCAGCCCCGGAGCGCTCCCATAAATGTGACTTCATGTCCTGTCGCAAATAAAACATCAAGAGAAGATCCCCAATAATCCAAAGTTGCACCAAGAGGATAGTAAACTGATCACTATGTTATTCCTTTTAAACGTGGCAGTGAACTTTCAATTACATTTGTCCTCTTTCAGTGATTTCATACTTAAAGTGGCTAATTTGCCAGGTTACGTTGGTCCCTCAAAGTCTGTACAAGGCAAAGCTAACCAACCACAACTTTATGGAGGGGACTCCCCATAACTTTGATTTCATGATTGCAGCGGGAATCCCCACTGCCAGTAGCAAACACTTAGCTCTGCTTCAAGGATCATCAGGAGTGTCATCCCTTTTCGTATTTCTTTACTTATACTATAACAAAGGCGGGCCAACCATGCTTTATAATTAACTGGCCATTGTACATGAACTGCAGTTAAATCCACCAAAGTTGGACAAATGGGACACAAATCAAAATAATTATATAATTTAAATGGTTTGTTTGCATGGCACTTTGCCAAAAATTTTCAGTTAATTTTCATTAATACATTTTAAAAACTGTTATAATGATCTCCTTGCAGGTTCTTATGATTCATTTCCTGAAGCAGTTGGTGATGAAAGCAGCATTCAATCCTGCATACCCAAAGGAGGAGGACTTAGCAGTATACTTTTTAGAAACAATATTTTGAATTCCATATATTCCAGTTGCAAAACATTAATTGGATGTATATACTGTACATATTGGACATTCATAGAAGTGATGATGAAATGGATTTTTACAGTGTACATGGTGTCATCATTATGATGCTTTTGCCATTTTGTTGCAATTTAACTTGTATTGTGACTTGATGACAAGCTTTTGACACATAAAATTATTATCTGGTATCATATGGTACCTCACTGGGTAAGGTTAGGATTAATTTGTAATCATTTGCCATCAAATGTCTGGGTTTGAAGTTTGCCAAATAATATTATCATCAATATGACTTTAGTTTGAATTTCAGAGTTGGTAAAAAAGCATTCCCAGTGTTAATTTGTGATTGAGATATGTTTATAAATCCATTTTAAGGTCTTGCAGAAACACTTGAAAAGTGCAAATCACTGCTTGCAAAGACTGAGGGTCCCAAGAAACAATCATGGTCTGCGAGAGTTGAGGCTGCAAATCAAAGTTGGGACATGAACAGAGGCAATATTTTTCAATTGGTACTGGAAGAGGAAAGAGCTGAGCTAGGCAATTGCAACCAGTGCTTGGTGGAACCTGCTATTGTAAAGTGCATAAGCTGTACAGATGGGAAGACAAAGTACTGTGCAGACTGTGATGAAACTAGGCATAGGTTACTGCCATTGCATGACAGAGCAGTTTCCTTCAATGGATGCTTACAATCAGTGTCTTCTTATGTGACCGTGAGAAATGGTGCTTTTGTGGAAATATGTGAGTTCATATATTTTATCTGTAGATACATTATCAATATGTAGTTATATTTAAATTGAGAAGACAATTATGGAACACTGTATATGCTCTGATGCTTCATTTTTGCTGTGATTGAGCCACAATGTTTGAGATAAAAAGACTTAGGCTGTGCTTGGCTTTTGAAGGGGGATTGGTTTCCAGGACTGTTTGTTATTAAATTTTGTTATTTGGCACAAAAGTTCTTTGTTTTGCAAGTTTATCATTTTAATTGTGATATTTTCCTCCAACCTGAACACACTATATCATTTTTGAAAATAGTTGCACAAAAGATGGGCCAAAAACTCTGTCATGTTGGCCTAATTTTTCAATGACACCTTACTGGTGGAAGCTTTGAGATACATCACTACAAGGTCGTCACAAATAAATGTACTAACAAATGAAAACATGCCATAGCTTTTAAGGTCAGTGTTTTGTGCAATTTTTCCATAGGTGAAGTTGATAAATGTTTGGCTTATTGGCTCATTGAAATATACTGAAACTTAAGAACAGGAAAATTTTTTTGTTACAGATTAACAAGAACCAGTAGAACCCATTCACATTGTGCCAGTACAAATTTGGTTCTGTAACAACGGTTTCATTACTTTGATCTGTTGACAAATTCTGTTGGAACACTATAAACACTTTTTGAAATGGTAGCTTTGTAATGGATTAGAACTGTTTTGGTGCTGTGTAAATATTGCCAGACAGTGCATATATGGTTGCACCTGTTTTTTATTTCTTTCCTGGTGTGATATTGTACAGATAACCTTGGATGAAAAGAGCTTTTTATCATGCCATTTTTTAGAATGCAGCTGTTAGTTTTTCAACAAGAAGTCTATTAATTCTCAGGTTTGCACCAATTTTTTGCTTTCCCAGCACACAGAGTAATGTTCTTCTGATCGCCAGTTTGTAGTGAAAAACCTTCAGTAATTATATCATGATTATATTCATTTGCAAAACATTTGTAGATAACAAGTACCTCCCACTGATACTTGAGAAATGCCAAACCTGCTCTTCAAAATTTGATGGAGATGAAAGCTTTGTTTACATTGAAGAAGGCTTCCCTATCACTGTTGTTACAATTGAGGGTGAGTCATTGTATACATTTATCTGGATCATACTTGCGCCAATGAATCATGCACCATTTCATAGAATTTATTCAAGTGCCTATTCATTAGCATTTTTGTTAGTTTGGGGAGAGAAGGGAAAGCCCTTGTGAGTTTGGTACTGTACTCGAACTTGAATACATTTAGATCCCTAAGGCTATATTTTGTGTGCAAGGTGTCAAATGTTGTAAAAGGCAAAGTGTAAATGGCCATTACACCTCAACTCCACTGGTTTGAAAGAAGCTAATTAGACTAAATTCCTTTTTATCCATTTGGTGCAAAGAAAGAAACAAATAGCAATTTACACCAAGCTTTTTTGAATGCTGCCCACACTACATTTTATGATTCTTTACTCTTTTGATTGTTTGCCCATGTTCCTACATTTCTGTATCTCAATTCCATGAAAGATTATAATGGCTTAGTAATGTGCTGCTGCTGCTGCTGCTGCTGCTGCTGCTGCTGCTGCTGCTGCTGCTGCTGCTGCTGCTGCTGCTGCTGCTGCTGCTGCTGCTGCTGCTAAGGAATAGATTATTGTTGCTGTATGAGAGATTCTCGTTTGTTACTACAATTCATACCATGGAAACACCATTTGCAAAGTATGTTCCTCATGTGTGACAAATAGACCTTTTCGCTATTCTAAAGAGTTGGAGTCGAATGATAGTTGACATGCTTAACAGAATTCTAAAATCTTCACGAAAGTGAAGCTCTAATGCCACTTGATCAATCGTCTTGTATAAAAATGTATAAAATAACACTTGATCCTGGCTTTTTTGTAGAGTACCGAAAAGGTCTATTGATTCATTAATGCATCTTTAAAATGTATCTTTCCTCGCTAGCGGTTCCTAAATATTCAGGTCTCAGGTCCAAATAATCACTTTGTAGGAAGATTCGACGTCTTGATCCAGAAGGTCAAATGCACCAAATGTGGTTACATTTTAGAGAGCCTAAGTTTAGGTATCATCATTCAGAATGGGTATTGGCCAGGCTCAGTCAGGAATATCAGCACCCTTTATGATTGCAAATTGCTTCAGTTTTGGGGTCTAATGCAAGTGTTACAACCAAGATGCTCAATGTCTGGGTTTTTGAAAGTTCTATCCGAATTTTCATCGAGAAATGCAAGGGTGAGTATAAGAGTTTGGTTTTTGAGTGTAATCAGAGAAGAGCATACCTAATCTAGGCCTTTTTATTGCCTCAATGATTCATTTCATAGAACTGGTAATAAAAGCAGCAGCTGTTTATATTTTATTCGTCTTCAATCTCTGTCAAAAACCCATCGTGTAGTTTAATCAAATTATGTGGTGTAGAGGTGAGATTACTTCAATAATTGGTGTATTTCCAGAGTATTTCCTTGGCTACACATGATCATTGTGAGGGTAAGTTGCACTGTATATTGACGATATCAAGTGGAATGGTCTGCAACTGATTTTTCCATTATCTCCTGCATTTGCAATGACAGAAGTTCTTCAAACCAAGACACCTTAAGAACTCAGCGTTTTTCTCCCAAATTTTTACCGTGAATTTTGTGATTTTATTAAGTCATTTTGCAGTGGATTTGCAGGAGATAGTGGGGGCTCTTTGAGACTCGTACTTTATGTTTAGAGCATTCCTGTTTTGATTCGTACATAGAAGATGCATCGGAATTGGTACAAAAGTATCTCTTGGAGGGTTCGAAACTATAATGTGAGCAGCACTTTTTCTCGTAACGATAGAATCTACATCAGGGTGTCGCAAACAGTGATTTTGTAACTTGCGAAATGACAGAAATTGTGATCGAGCTCACTGCCAGAAATAAGGGAGAGTTTGGAAGACAAGAAGCTTCCTAAGACCTACCAGACCGTAAATTTGTAATGAATTTTAGCTAGAGACTCATGCCGCATTAACCTCCGTTAGTGTTTCCTCAAATTAAATAGTACTCAGGAAAGGGATTTCTTATTTGGCTACGAATATACTGAATGAATAAAAGAACAGGACGAGCGGAATATATACAAACGAATATAGTGATCCATCACATGTGGTTGAGTGTAGCACTGTCTTACATTAGCTTTCTTAAGAAATCACACTGAATTGAGATAGCGATGCGAGTCTTTGGCTATTGTAAAGAGTACTGCCGCCTGCAACGTTTGATATAAATGGCCATTTTGCGTCCAATAACGTGTTTGAATAGCAATAACTTAGATAAGGGGTTCGCTACATGCTTTTAAACATGAAGTACAAGTCTCAAAGAGAAGTCTAGTTGCACTGATGAGCCCTGATATAGGGCGAAACCATTCATTGTAGGTTTTAGAACGAATCTTTCATTATTCTGTTTGAAGAATTCAACAATAAGTGTTGCAGCATTCCAGCGAGCTTCCAGAGAATGGAAATTTTGCATGCATGAATTGGAGCTGTTGCAAGGCAAAGATTGGATGAGATGTCCACCTTGCAGTATTTCACAGCTGACCTCTCACATTGACGGTAATGCTAAACTGAGAAGGTACCAAAAGGGTGGCAGGTAAGTCATATTCTTCCAATGTTTTGCATTTCATTCTCTCTGACAAATATTGGCTCTTGATACGAGCTCGCGAGTTGGCGGCATTATGTTGATTGCACAGGTGTGTTGAATTTTAATGTCTTCTTTAGTTTACACTTATATGCAACAAAGCAGCATAGCCTTCATTACTTGGACCATTGCCCACTTCCTCTGTCTGGATGTCTTGATTCAGTTACACTATTGACATATTAAAGAACAGCACTATCCAAATCTAAGTACTTCAGTGCAAAATCCACGTGCAAAATTTGCAAAATCAAAATTCATGTGCTCCCTAAAGATAGTTGCTTGTGCAACTGCATGGTGATCAATTCAAGGGAAACGTGACATCAAAATCAAGAGTTGAATTCGAATGTGGAAGCTTTTATTGATTTAGGTGAGAGCTCATGTCACGATTCTGTACGTCCAAAATTTCGCATGTTCAAAAATAACAACAAGAGTAATAACAGGATAACTAAAATGACAACTGAGTAAATTGGAAACTAAAGCTTCCCCATCACAGGCGCAGCCGATGCACGTATTATGGTGAAACTTTCGTAGCTGCTAATGAATCTGTTGATGCACACGTAAGCGACCTATATAAAAACACAGGATGCAGGGTAAGTGATTCAATAATATTTTTGAGATGCTGTTATTGAATTTAAACAAATCACAATTCGTGCGTTTAACCTTTGGTAATCTTAAACAAAATGGTTGAATGACTATTGACTTGTTAATGAAATGTATACATGTATGAAAATAATTGCATGCTTGGGTCTTGGAATAGACTTCTAGCGTTTCTCCTTTAGTTTTCTGTATAAGTTACGGTTGCGTACACTTGTCTGAATATATGAGTGAACTGACACCTTGTGGCTGGGTTTTGCGCGTTAGTGCATCGTTTCTAGAGGTAAATTCTGAGCTTCTTTCCGTAACTGGATTTCCCCGATATGCTCGGTGACACAAAATGTAGCAGCGCCTTGGAAATTTCATCCAAATTTGAGTACTGCTTGATTGCCAAGACTCCAATCATTTATTTGTTTGTTTGTTTGTTTTTTTTGTTTTTTTGTTTGTTTGATTTAGAATATGATTGCTGCTTTAAAGGAGGGCTTTTTAAATCGTAAATTTTCATCTTTGCTCACGAAGAAAGATGAATAGCCCTTGCTACTGCCTGCACCGTTAACATACAGTTTGCAAGGAAATCATTTTTAAGTGATATTTTAAGAATCCATACTGCGTCTTTAATCTGAAGATCGTCTTGAAACTTCTTGAGGACACTTGTGTACCTTTAATGATAACAAGTCATTCATTTTTCATTCTCGCTCGATGTTCTGTGTCTTTGCAGAAGATTAAGACGGATAATCAATGTGGGAATTCTGTGTGGGAAGCTGCAGCGAATGATGTGAAGCGTAAGGGAGCATTAGATGAGACAGGGCTCATGTTTACAGGTTGCCGACATCAAGTGGCACAGAAAGGCATAAACATGTTTCAGGGCGAACTGTTTGCTTACCACCACTATCTGCATTGCACTGATGTTATCCCCAGAAATGTCAAATTTTTGTTTCAAGATATTGCATGCAAATATAGAAAGTGGGTGGAGAATGTTGACGCTAACAGTGCTGACAAGGTTACTTTTGCATTAAACCTTATGCATGGTTCAGGTCATGAATGGGCTTGCCAGGTGAGACATATTTGTATTTCTCATTAGTGGGCTAGTACGAAAGGTATCATCCTACCAGGAATAGACCTTTTTAGCTCGTCTACAAAAGATTGCGAATCGAGCATTATTTTTGTGGCTAGCAACAGAATATTTTGTGATAGATTTGTGCACATTTCCAGTGTGAACAACAGTGATAGAAGCTGTAACGTTGAATACTTTGTATGAAAACGTATGAAATTATCGTTCGATCTAAGCCATTTTAGAAACATCACAAAAATCTATTGATCCAGTGTTGTGACACTGTGTTTCAATATAGATGTTTCAGCCAGGTTTTGCAGGAGGTGCGGTTTAAAAACCAAGAATACATCTCGAGAAACAAAGGGTCACGGACCCAAAGTGCTCATTTTTCACATCCCTCTTTCTGCTCTTTCGCTCTTTCTCATAAGCTCAGTCAGTTAGTTGCACAAAGATATAGATAGAGGCTGGAAAGCAAAACTTCATATAAACGTGTCGACTTACTTCTTCTTCAGCAATCAATCAATATACAAGGTGTGACAGAATGATTAACCTCCATCTGCACGGCTGCTGTCGAAAACTTTCCTCTTTGTTTTTCAGGTTTCCAATGTTTTTATTGCGGATTCTTCAACTTTAATAGTTCAATACAGTTTTTAATCTAATGAGTAACTGATACATTGTGGCATAAAGATGTAAATCACTTTGAAACTAGAACTTTTCACATGCATCTTAACTGGTTAAAAAAGACGCGAAACTGAGTCCACAGTGGTTCGAAACCTTGTCATCTTAATTCCTATAACAGGAAAACACTCATTAGATTAGAAAATGCAACGAAAAGAATCTGAAAATGCTTGAAGTTGCTTTTAAAGATTGTAATCGGAGATTAAAGTTGAAACACTGTTATAAAATCATTTTTGTTTGGGAAATCTTTAGTTGTAAGAATATTTAGCAACCAAACAAAGACGATGTTAAATGAGGTGAATTTACTATACCTTGTTCCAGTTATATTTGATTTGTAGAAAAAAGCATATTGCTGTGTTTGTGGTGAGATCTTCCCTGCCCAGTAGCAAAAAGGAATTTAAGGCCGCTTGAGCGTAAACCTCTATGATCAATTGAGAGATCAAAAACTATTTGTTGCAGATTTTGGAAAGCGGCAGATATAAGGAAGGGTCGGGAAGGAGTCACGGTGAGGACTGCGAGATCATCAACAGTATGCTATCTAGTGCTAGTACAGTAACACGAAGAATGACGCCAGAAGGTACTCATTACACTCTTGCCTTTTCAAAACCTAAACAATCAGAACCGCGTACGATTCATCAACGAGTATTTGCTGTGCGGTATTCTCTGTTACTTAATTTCATGTAAATTTGTTTTCGTCGATCAGATCTATGGCAGAGCATACTGAGTTTTGAAAATTTACATTTTTAAGAATGAGGTATGAGCAAATTGGGAACACACGATATTTTGCGCTTAAAACATCTAAAGAGCGTTGTAAAGCTGTATCTATTTGTTAATTTAGAGATTTCTCTATGGATACTCTTGTTGAACGTACATGAGTACCCAGGTAAGCATCTATAAAATTAGTTTCCTATTTCACTTTCTAACAGGTTACATGAATACAGTATTTTTTAGTTTGTGGACGTGGAACACATCCATAAACCAATAAGGAGAAACTATTTTTGAGTTTTCTGTTCGTTTCTTTTCGCTTAGTTTTGATACAACGTACCATGGGTTTTTAAGTATTTTGTTCAGATTTCACTGTCTGGGTGTTCACCTGTCACAATTTATTTTGTAGTGCGCGAAGAGTATCTGACAGAGCTCGTCCTTGCTTGGAATCAGAGGCGAATTTCCAATCTCCCAAGCATGCTTGTGAAGCGGGAGAAAGATGTAAGGAAAAACAATACTTTGTAATTAATATGTTGCACGTTCTTATACCCTTGTGCTCTATGGTACCTAAAACATCAGAATTTGGTATCTGTTAATTTTCAAGCTCTGAAAAGAAATGTGGAAAGTTTTAATTTTCAAACCTTTTCCTTGCATCGAAATTTGTTAATACTGAATTGAAAACAAGGTCTTGCATCTCAAAGTTCTGTCAGGATAATTCCTGTTTTCAAGAAGCTTCTTGTCAATTATTTGATGAAGTGAATGTAGAAAGAGTATGCATTCATCGAAAGAACTTGTCGGATTCAACTGGACGGTTGCGATGTTGTAATTATGAAATGAGGTGGCGACATCAGGGAAACTGCAATAGTCCAAAAATAACCGCGATTATTGTAGATACGTAGATATGGCGAATATGTTTCATTTCTAGGTTATCAAATCAAAGGAAAAGTCTTTAAAGGAACTGCAAGTTTACTGCAATAACGAGTCGATTGATCTGAGTAAAGTTGATTGCAAGAGATGGCTCGAGGATCTTCAGAATGAAGCTACAGGTATACTGTTGGTCAAGCGTTTTGGTACTTCCTTTTTTCTTCAATGAAAATGATTAAGCAATTGTCGTGTTATTCGTCTTAAAACTTTAGGCAGTGGGGGAATGGCTCTGAAATTTTCGCAGTTCCAGGCGCTACGGAGAAGGCTTTTAGCAACACTTTCTTTAGTGTTTGAGGGTTATCAAATTTCCGTAGGTACTAAGTTTGAACAATGCGATACCCTCTCCAGTTTAAAAGGGAGAATCAAATCTCAAAGGAGAAGAATTGAATAATGAATTAAGTGGACCTCTCGTGGCTCAAGTTGGGTTCTTGTTTGTTGTTGATAGATGGTAGGCTTGAATTAGCTATATCTTGTAGCTATTTTGTCTATAGATGTCTACTTTGCCAACAAATTGCTAATGACAAATAATCTACAAGTTAAAGGATTGTACTTAATTATTGTATCTATGCTGCACTAAGACGTCCGTGAAGATTATTTTGTACTCTACTATCAGTACCACCATTCTCCGTTAAAAACCGTAAAGCTGTGCTTAACATCCTTTTCTATCAAGCACTCCTAGCCAGTAAGTCATTCTCTTTTTGCCAAAATTAAAATAACTCCCTTTTATATTAAGCCCCCCCCCACATATGTCAAATGGCAGAGGTTTCCAAAGATTTTCCATTTACTTAGCAAAACAAGTTTGTATGTTAAAATCAAACTGGTTTTGAATGAAAGCTGTGTTCAATTTGTGTACTTGAGTCTTTAAATTGCTTGTTGATTCCATAAACTATGGGATGAAAGAACCGAGATAAACTGAATTCCTTTCAGAGAGGAAGAGAACTTTGGTACAATGCCGCACACATACTCGAGTTGAGAAATACTGGCTTATGTGCGCAGAACTGGCAACACTTGAATCCCTACCCCCCGAAATACAAACTGGATTGTGCATTAAAGACCTAAGGAGGATTGATCGATTATATGTCACTAGTTTGTCGACAAAGCGAGCAAAGAAAGATTCTAAGAAGGTCGAGAAGATGGCAAGTGATGTCATTGCAATGAAGAATGAATTTGGGCTGCCAAATGTCGAGGATCTGCAAGGCTTGAAAAAGAAAATAATTGTAGCCATCCGATATGGAATATTCGCCAAGCAGCTCTTCATTGATAATCTGCGAGAAAATGCCAAGAAGGTCTCCGGTAGGTTACAAAGTATTTATTTCTCCTTTGTTACCGTCATTTTATCCAAACCAGGTTATCGAATGGAGCCTTCTCATTTGGCAATGTAGCAAATCAATTGCATTCGATTGGTTGAAATTTGACTTCGTTTAGCTGGTTTAACTTTGTCAGCGTGAATGCGATATAAGTCTCCCCTTCATATATAATTTGAACCGCTCAGTTGCAGTTGGCTTCGGTTTGGATCATCACTCATAAGATATCTTCCACTCAGCTTTAATGTTACCATCACTTCTGCAACCCTTCTGAGGCTGATTCCCCTCAGTAGAATTTTTCGAGCGCACTAGAAAACTTTTCGTTTACGAGAGAAAATTTCGCTTTGAATTTGAATGCCGGGTGAATCAAAAAAGGTTTACCCGTTTGGCAGGCTGTGGAATAAAAGGTATGTGGTCAATATTCAAAAACAAAAATGTTAATTTATCAGCCAAAGGCTAAATTAGATGAGAAAATTAAAATTTTGTTTCGTAACATCAGTCAGCTTTAACACCCAAACATAAGAAATACTTGTAAGGGGTTTATATGGGATGCGAGAATGCCACGTTTCATTCCGGTCCATGCCTTATTTTGCATTTAAATTCAAGTTCAAATCAATTGTCAGTTTCAAAAATTAGACTTTTTAATTTCAATAGCAAATATATCATCGAGCACAGCGGAAGGTGGACTTCTCATTCTCAAATACATACCCCTTATAGATATCATTCTAATTTGTGGGTCTTACCAAATAAAATTTTCTCATCTAAGTTAGCCCTTGACTGATAGATTAACATTTTAGTTCCGAATATCGGCCATATACTTTGTCCACATCCCGCCAAGCGGGCAAACTTTTTTGACTCAACCGGTAGAATATTACGCGTGAAAAATCTTTCATTGTGTAGAGTCAGTCCGCTCGGGAAATTCTACTGAATAGCAATCAACCGTAATAGATTCGTTGGCTACAGATTCTACCAAAAAATCGTGCAAGCTATGAAAATCCGTATCGTTCCAAAGGTTTTTCTGTCATCCTTGCAACCACTGTCATAGATTTACTGTTGTCAGGGAGAAAGTATCTTCAATCTCTCTATCGTGACAGACTCTTCCAAAGAATACATTCGTTTGTTGAATCGTTCAAGAAAAGCTAAAGCTGATCTACGGAATGTTGTTGATGTATACAACGATCTTGCAAGAGATTTGAACGAGAAGGAACTCGAGGTCACTGAAAAAATTCCTCTGGAAAATATTGCTACCGAAACGCATTCTGTCGATGGTAAGGTGTATTTCTATGCAATTGTTCTTCATCTAAAAGTTCATAGCAAAGAACTCATCTGGTACCAGGATATACAATTAAATAAGTGAATGGGAAGAAATTTTCTCTGGAAAGAAGCCTTCACGCTTTTCATATTTTATACCCAGTTTCCCGAAAGCTTGTTCCTCAAAATTCCCTAAGACGTTGAATTTGCGAAAGCTTATTCCCACACAACCATAAGACATAGCATTCGCGAATTATGTTCCCCGTAAATTTCCTGACATACGAAATTCGTGACTTTTTGTTCTGACATAAATTATGTTATTTTCACAAAACATGAAAGTTTATCCCCACATAATCGCACAATTCATCGCAAAATTTTATTCCGAAAATTTTCGAAATTGTGAAAGTTTCTTCCTGCAAAATTTTATTTCCTAAAAGTATCGGAGTAATCTTCCGATAAGAATGAGTAACGAAGCATTTTGATTATTGCATTTCTTTGGAACTCGGATTGTACGAATGTCATATATATATATACAGGAGAGTATAGAACTTCCTCCCGTTGCGCACTTCAACGCCCATCGATCTTTTTGCTTTATTTTGTGGAAGAACTGCTAATAGCTTGACATCCAAATTCCTTAGGGTTAGGGTTAGTGTTAGGGTTAGGGTGTTTGTTTAGGGTTAGGGTTAGGGCAAGGGTTAGGGTGTTTATTAGGGTTAGGGTGTTTGTTAGGGTTAGGGTTAGGGCTAGGGTTAGGGTGTTTGTTAGGGTTAGTGTTAGGGTTAGGGTGTTTGTTAGGGTTAGGGTTAGGGTTAGAGAAGAGGGGCCGTGTTGATTTACAAATTTCAAATGGATGTAAGAACCCACAGTTTTAAGTGACATAAAGATATAGCCCCGAGGGGGTTACCTACGTTGCCATGATACTGTTCAAACTGTGCTATTCAAAGCATGAGATTATCACCCATAACTAAGCTACACTTTCAGAGCGGGCTGACTTTTAGACCATAAAATGCTTGTCAGTCGTAACATTCAATTCAAATTGAAAGCAACATTGTCTCACGTGAACATCAGATTTTCAGTCTGTTTTAAAACTTCGACTGAGTGGGAATGAGCCTATATATCCTGAAAGTTTTCAGTAAATCCGGAAAGCCGAAAATGTTCATCCATAAATGAAGTTTTGCAAAAAGTTAAAAAGTCATACCCTTAAATCAGGACTGATCATGAAAGAGGTCCTCTTAAAAATGTCACAATCCCATACAATGTAGAAGTTAAATAGTACCCGGCCCCCCCCCCTCGGGAATACAACTTACATCCAATTTTGAACATTTAGATTTTCTGATGTTCACATTTTTTCTCGAAAATGAAAGAAACTGTAATTTTTTAAAGCATAAGTGAAAACTCATTTATGGAGTACGCTTTTGACTGCCCTTTCCTTTAATGTACATACTAACCCTAATATCCACACTTCTTCTTCCAGGAATTTCAATAGCATCCAAGCGATACGTAGTGGACCGACTTATGTTTGATGAACGTTCCAAGGAAGAACTAGAGATTTTGTCATCAGAGATGGCAAATTATTTGAAATATTATGCATATGACGTCCTGCAATCATTAGAAGACAAAAAACTACAGTATTCAAACTTCTTAACAATCTTGACTGCTTCAGGTTTGTGTTATTCTGGATATTTGTGTCATTTGTGTTAGGCACTGCAATATCTTTATATATGGTTTTAAGTATGCATACGCTGAGCAGAATCTGGTTCCTTTTATAACTGAGGTATGGAGAGGCATCTAAAATCAGCCATTAAAGAATGATATATCTATTATGTAATTTCAACTGAGGATTTATTGGTGTTTCGATCTTGGATAACAAAGTTTTGAATCTGGTATTTTGAATCTCATTCTGTAACAGTATGATCATTCTGATCGACCGTTTTATTAAAGAAAGCCTTTTTTGCCGTAGGAAACCAATTGGCAAGTGGTGCAGACGATGTGGAGAATATCGCCGCGAAGCTTTGTAACCCAGAGGTGAGCATTCAGCAGACTTTACGCATGGCACTGTCAGCACTGATAGAGGTGAACTGTGAAGGTTAGGCGGGGCCTAGGGTGGCAGACACAAGGAAGTAGCTACTTCAGGGGTTTGATATACATACGCCTGCTCTGATTAAAGGGTACATTAAAAACTGAAACTTTCGGACGGACAAAATTCGGAAAAACAACTTCGGAAAACAATTTTTGAACGCTTTTTTGGGCATTTTGTACAAACACAACACCAAAAACAAGCACGAAGAACGAAACGAAATATATGTTAAAATAATTATAATTCTATCATAAAGATCAACTTACAGTACATTCATGATCAATATCACATCTCGCAGCATTTGAATGATTTTCGCCAAATCGAACAATAGTCAACGTAGAAAGGAACCAATCTTTCATATAAGAAGTTCAAGGAAATTGAGCACTACTAGCAAAACAACGATTAATTACCTTTTTACGTTGCGCTTCTCTGTTTATAATGAATCTAAAACTCTCGGACGAAATAACTTTCGGACATCACCAGATTTCGGACAATAGACGTAAAAGTTTGCTGTAGTTATTTCAAGTCACGTGAAACTCTGGGGAAGTTTCAGTATTTTGCTACTTATTCCAGTCATGGCACAACTTTGCATGGCACGAAATATATCAGAGAAATCCAAAGATGTTTTATCAAGCTGATTGTTCACATGACTTAAATTGAGTGTAAAGAAACCTTAGCCGATTTCGCATATTGAACTATAGGACAAAATTTTGTCGGCAAGTTTGATCGTCCGAAAGTTTTTGATTTTAATGTAATTTACGGTATTTTGCCCTGGTTATGGGTCACTCAGGAAGTTCTCCTGGGTTGCCGGTTTGCTTTACCGAGATTTGCTATAGCTACGGGTAAATGTTACCATTTCATACCTATTATTGGCTATTGTGATAAGAAACTTATGTAAACAATTAATTGCGGGTAGAAGTTCACAGTTCTCTGCGTCACCTTATCTCATTATATTCAATGTTACTAATAATTTATTTCCACCATTTTTTCATTTTCAGGACACCTCCCCACGATATAAGCTGGCTTCTGTTACTGACAGGAGTCTTCAAGGTGTAATTTCTCTCCTCAACAATGGAATAATTTTTGTGAATTCGCAAATATCAGATGCCTGCGAAATTTTTGAGTTGGAAGAAGCCACCCACGAGGATACCAATGCAACATCTTCAATGAAAGCTCAATCGCTTGAAAGTGAAACTCAGTCTTCTCATGCTACCCCCGCCCCGATCATTTCAGATACAGAAACGATGCAGTCTGTTCCAATGTCAGCAACTAATCCCGGCTCTTCTCCCTCCATGGAACATGATGTCGCATTTCGAAATGTGGTTGATGCGCACTGCCAAGCTGAAAAGTTGCCCTTCATTTATGAGAATGATACGGATGACAGCGATAGCGAGAGTGAATTCAGTTTAAATCTAGAACCACCATCTTTCATAAGGACACCACGCACCATCTTCCACACAACCACAGAGCCGCATACTGGTAGGACATGTGTTATTTTGTACGAAGAGAAATTTTCGCAAGACAAAGTCGGAGGTAGATACGGTGGAAGTTACGCATGCTCATTTGTTTGCACCCTGTTTGCCAAAATCATGTCCGAGGGCAGGCTCATCTTAACCGATTATGACGACAGAAAATTTAGCAATACCTTTCTAGAGAAAGCCATTTTTGTTGCCATGGAGCAAGGTAACCGTCTTTACGATTACTGTCGCAAGAGCTTGCCTCATCGCTACTGCTCGATGGAGGAAGTAGCTGACATGGTTTCTTCCATTTGCCCGTTCGTTGTCAAGGAGGTGAGACCCGTTTGGATTGTGAATGACGACTATCTGTTAACCCTGAAGGGTCAACTTGAGTTTCTTATGATGTTCGATGAATGGTTTGTAACTATTTTCACATACAATGAGCAGGCATCAATTTTCTATTCATATCGTAAGTGCATCTCATTTATCGATACTCACTGCCATATCTACAAAGGAGAAATTGGCGGCACAGTGTACGTATTTACCGACAATGATCTTGATGATTTTGTGGCATGGGTAGCATCGATGAGTGGAATTCCGAAGAGCGGTAAAGGAAGTCTAACATTCATCAAATTCAAGTAGGCAAAATCTGTAGATATTCAAAGTTATCCAAGGTATCGAAGAACAAATCAAAGACCTCAGGTTCTATAAAGGTTCTTTTGCTAAAAACTTTGCTGATTTTCTACCAGCATACGCAAGCTCAGTTTTCCAGATATCATGCAACCCAAAATGGATCCACTGCCTTTTTCTTCATGTGAAATGAAGATTATTCAGCCCCTGGGGGTACTTGATCTAAATTTGTAAGGGGGTGTGGCCACGACGAAAATTTTTTTACCCGGCTCTAGAAGTTTTTGCCCTCAAGCAATACTCGATTCTAGAAAAAATCGGCGAAAAGCATACTCCGAAACCCAAAAATTGGACGAAATAAAAACCCGATGTAACAAAATGTCTGCGGGCAGGCTACCCCCCCCCCCCACCCCGGGATTTTGCGTTACACTCGGTTTATTTTTTTCCCTGTAAATAATCTGAATGCCAATAAAATCCACTTTGGAATCGCAGAAAATTCTGTTATTTTGGTCATTATTCCCGAATTGACCCTTCTCTAAGATGTTCAAACAAATGATTTGTAGTACAAAATTTTGAAATAAACTTTAATATTGGACTCCTCGTCTCAAATTCCCGAACACGACATTAGACACTGTAATCTGTTCAAAGAAAGTTGTAAGCTCTTGTAAGAGAATGATAGCCAAAATATACCAGTTCTAAAGGAGAAAACTGTTGAATCCTGCAAAATAAAATGAATTAATCTGAAACCCCGAAAGGAAGAATAAGTTAATACTAGCTGCAACGGAGCAACCTTGCATAACCAAAAAACGCATTTCTTCGCACACTCTAATAAAGTGAGAGATAAGAGATCAAAGCCTTCAACACCAAATCAAAACAATTGTAATACGAAAACAAATTCCTTCCGTCGATGGCGGGAAGGACCTCGAAGTTTGATAAACACCGTTTTCAAAACCAAAGGCTTTGGCGCCAAAGGTGTACCTGACATGAGGCTTTGGATTTTCTTCTTTTCTTTTCTGCTAATGTCAACTGGCTTGTCTGCATCGAAAATTTATTGTTCTTCGCACAAACCGCACTGACAAGTGTTCGATGAAATGAGTTTTTAGTTATTCAACGTTGCTGTTGCAGCTATTAACAACTTATTTCTTTTCTTTCAGGTTTCAGATTAATTCGTTTCTCCGTTTCTCTCTTGCAGAATTTAACAGTTTTCTCCCTAGGAACAGGTATATTTCGGTTCACATTGCTTTACCGTAGTGTGCAGTTTTCCTTCCACAGCTTACAGTGTCTAATGCAGACTTTGTGGGTTCATGACGAGTCCGTTATTCAAGTCTTCTAGATGTCTGGAAATCAAAGCTTGCCTTTCACGCGTACTTATGTATCATTTTGTTTAGCAAAGTGGCATTTAGATTTCGAAGAGGCTCTTCAAACCTGGCTTTTTCTCGCTTAAACTTCGTGGACATATGCTGCAAAGGATAGTTTTTGGCTGGGGTCTAAAGATTCTACACGTTAGTGATCCGTTCTGCTGCTGGCTCTTAAAGTTACGACCTCAAATTCTGTCAGATAGAGGTCAAACTTAGAGGTCAAACATCATCACACCTGTGTACTGAATAAATCAACTAAATCTACGCAGTCCATCAAAGCAAAGCAAAGTACTGGCGCAATTTCATATTGATAGACCTAATCGACTAAAGTTTGTTTTACCCATTTTTGACTCACGAGGACAAAGTCCAAGTGAGGTATATGGAGGGGACAAAACTCCTGCGAGTTTCGTCCAATTTCGATTGTTTTTTAACAAACGGTGATTGTTTTTTCATCGTTTTTGAACAAGAAAACGCCGTGAACATGCTTTGCGATTTTCTTTGTGTCCAGAGCGAGTATTGTTTAAAGGTTTCATTTGATTGGCGGAAAGGACAGAAATGCAAGAAAGATCCTGGTTAACTTCAATGTCGTAACAATTTTAACGAAATAGAAATGTGTCACGCAAATACGGTAAAAATAACGATTGATAAACAAAAATGTGGCAAGTATAGAAAATTTGTCGCCAAAATACACAAATAAATTCATGCAGCTAATTTAAAATAAGGCTTCCAGGCTCAAAAAATGCCAACAAAAATGCAATAAATCTAGAATTCTCTATTTACAACAAATTTGATGAAAGATACCCTAAACATACATTTTGAAACCTACATTCTTGCTCTCTGCATTTCTCTCTGCTCTCTACATTCTTGCTCTCTGCATTGATGCTACATTCTTAGCCAGCGATACAGTAGCATCGATAAGAAGAATATGCTTCTAGCGTTTGAATTTAAAAATGACCATTGTCTATAAAAGCTAACAAAAAGAGCAACTTCTACTCGGCAGGCTTTTCCAGATGTCAAAGAAAAGTTATCATTTTAGCAAACCAAAGCAAAGCAAACCAAAGGTACAAACAAGAACACGATGAATCATAAACCCCTTTGTACAAAACAGAATTCCGACAGTAAAGAAAATGGTTACAAGTTTAGCTGTCGCTTCAACAGAAAGCATTTTGAAAACATATCAATCTTCTACTTCAGCAATGAATATATTCCATTCGTAAATTAGTGGATTGGCTGTTGCAGAGTTTCCATCATTTCGTTTACGAGTGCCGTTGTAGGTATCCTTTCAATAAAAGCTAGCACACGCATAATGAAACGCACAAAAAGAGATGGAAACGGAACCTTAATTAAATGGTTCGAGTATCAAACGTCCATCTTTGTAAACATTTTTACGAAGGTCAACCTTTGGTACTATGTAGTAGCAGCCAACACGTAAAAACCGCCTGTCTTCAATCTCTTCGTCAGGAAAAATCGGACGAATTGCCTTATCCGCAAGGCCAATTATCTCAATGCAGGTAGAATTCTCTGGTACGGCATTGCCATGAACAGAAGCTCTTTCTGGGTGCACGAAACCAACAGCAACTGGAGCTCCATTGACAATGTATGTTACAGCTGAAATGATGATCTCGATAAAGCTTAGTCACGTTATAAAACTGCAGGATTACGATTAAACAACTTATAACAGCTAAAGTAAAACCGAGAGGTGCAATGATTGAAAAGAGGAATTCTTTTTTGCACGGCTTACGACGTATACCCAGTGATTCAGAACGAACGTGTAGCATTTGGCAGACTGTTAAGTCCTCCCGATTGTAAATGCTGCAAGGGCTTGCTAAAGATTGCATCGGTTTGCAACACTCCCACATAACGACTTAGAAGAAAAGCTTTCATAACAAATACATCATGTGACCGATTTCAATGGGAGAGGTGTTTGATCAAAGTTGCATTTTTAGAAAAAATTTAGTTCATTACAATCGGGTAACTACATGCTATATCACAGTCCTGCAAAATTCTCCACGTTTTAACCTGACTCACCAGGTATAGTAACACTTCTAAATCAACAGTTGAATTGAAACGGCAAAAATCATCTGTAATCAACACACATCTGGATTGAATCAAACCAAAGTGGTTTTATCATTTTACAAAACAATAGCAAGTGGATCCTTTCCATTAGATCATTGTATGCATAGAAAATTCATATGTTACCAATTTAAAGGATGTCTCTATTTCAACTGTATGTGAATGCAAACTCCTCTCACTATAGACTTAAAAAATGAACTTTGTTAATACTCACAGGAATTGGCATTGATACGTGCAGTTGCATCTGTTAGAAGAAAGAAACAATCATATAGCTCTGTGGGTTCCTTATCGTGTTGGAAAACGAAAATAACTCAAACAATAACACTAAGAAAGAAAGGAATAGGTCGATATCACATGAGTGACTGATAATAACACTAAAAACAGAACAACATCAAGATATCAAACTTTATAAAAAGTATGACAACTGACAAAAATTCAAACGACACCATTAAATGGAAAAGAACTAATAAAAATGAATCATAATGTAATCAGTAAACAAATAAAAAGTTTTCCCTTACCTTCACTCACATTTCCAGGATGTCTTGATGCTACATAACCGACAAGAGAAGTTAAAAATATGTCTATCCATAAACATATTATCAAGACTGTTTAGTTACTAACAATAATGTAATCAGTAAACAAATAAAAAGTTTTCCCTTACCTTCACTCACATTTCCAGGATGTCTTGATGCTACATAACCGACAAGAGAAGTTAAAAATATGTCTATCCATAAACATATTATCAAGACTGTTTAGTTACTAACAACGATATCATTTTAAGAAAGATAAAACATGGAGATTTACTCACCTTCACTCACATTTCCTGCACTTCTTGATGCTAAAAATGGGAAGAAACAAGTTAAAAATATGTTAATCTATAAAATATAGTCAAGGCTGTTTAGCTACTGAACATGATATAACTCCAAAAAACATATATAACATAGATTTACTTACCTTCACTCACATTTCCTGCACTTCTTGATGCTAAAAAGCAAAGAAACAAGTTAAAAATATGTTAATCTATAAAATATAGTCAAGGCTGTTTAGCTACTGAACATGATATAACTCCAAAAAACATATATAACATAGATTTACTTACCTTCACTCGCATTTGCTGGACGTCTTGATGCTAAAAAGAAAAGAAATGAGTTAAAAGAACAGGCATATTTTCAAAAAAGGATCAAAGTTGTTTAGTAACTAAAAATGATATTATTTAAGAAAGATATAACATAGATTTACTTACCTTCACTCACATTTCCTGCACTTCTTGATGCTAAAAAGCGAAGAAACATGTTAAAAGAAAAGGCTTATCTTCAAAAAATAATAAAGGCTGTGTAGTTACTCAAAATGATAATATTTTAAGAATGATATAACATAGAGTTACTTACCTTCGCTAACATTTCCTGGATGACTTGATGCTACAAGAATGAAGAAATAAGTTAAAGAGCAGGCTTATCTACCAAATATAAACAACGCTATTCAGTTACTAAATATGATAATCATTCCAAAAAATGAAATAAACATACTTACCTTCGCTAACATTTCCTGGATGACTTGATGCTACAAGAATGAAGAAATAAGTTAAAGAGCAGGCTTATCTACCAAATATAAACAACGCTATTCAGTTACTAAATATGATAATCATTCCAAAAAATGAAATAAATATACTTACCTTCGCTAACATTTCCTGGATGACTTGATGCTACAAGAATGAAGAAATAAGTTAAAGAACAGGCTTATCTACCAAATATAAACAACGCTATTCAGTTACTAAATATGATAATCATTCCAAAAAATGAAATAAACATACTTACCTTCGCTAACATTTCCTGGATGACTTGATGCTACAAGAATGAAGAAATAAGTTAAAGAGCAGGCTTATCTACCAAATATAAACAACGCTATTCAGTTACTAAATATGATAATCATTCCAAAAAATGAAATAAATATACTTACCTTCGCTAACATTTCCTGGATGACTTGATGCTACAAGAATGAAGAAATAAGTTAAAGAACAGGCTTATCTACCAAATATAAACAACGCTATTCAGTTACTAAATATGATAATCATTCCAAAAAATGAAATAAATATACTTACCTTCACTAACACTTCCTGGATGACTTGATGCTACAAGAATGAAGAAATAAGTTAAAGAACAGGCTTATCTACCAAAATATAGACAACGCTATTCAGTTACTAAATATGATAATCATTCCAAAAAATGAAATAAATATACTTACCTTCACTAACATTTCCTGGATGACTTGATGCTACAAGAATGAAGAAATAAGTTAAAGAGCAGGCTTATCTACCAAATATAAACAACGCTATTCAGTTACTAAACATGATAATCATTCCAAAAAATGAAATAAATATACTTACCTTCACTAACATTTCCTGGATGACTTGATGCTACAAGAATGAAGAAATAAGTTAAAGAAGGGGTTTATCTACAAAATATATTCAAGGCTTGTCAATAACGGCTCCAGATTTTATCATTCCAAGAAATACATAATATAGATTTACTCACGTTCATTCACATTTCCTGAATGCCTTGGTGCTACAAAAGCGAAGAGACAAGTTATAACATAAAAGAATAGACCTGTATGCAAAATATAACAAAGGCTGTATGATTACTGAAAATATCATGGTATGACCCAGAAAACTTCACAAGCTGGATTGCAATTGTTGCAGTTCTGTTCAGAACAAGAGATGATTTGTAGACAGAGTTCCTCTTTGAAATGAAACATCCTAGCAAATTAAATTGGTTGGAGGAATTTGACAGCAAACCCAATTCTAAAATAATGTTAGTATCAACTTTAATGAAGGTCCATTAACTATATTAAATCAATGGAGGTTCCCTGACTTATATACAGCAGCCAGTAAGAGCAAGCATATTCTTTTGTAGGCAGAAAATTGATACATGAAATAGATATTTAATCAGAAACCTATTTCTCTAATTAATTAATATGCAATCATTAAATAAAGATAAAAAGGAAAACTGCAACTACTACTTCTCTTGGCTACCACGTAATCCTTGAATAACTTCCTTAAATAGATGCCTGGCTCATCGTTGAGGAACTGGTCTCCAATACTGTCTGCTGGGCTGTAGAACCAGCATGATCCTCTCTCCTTGTTATGGTGAAATCCCATAACAACGACTTCGCAGTCTTTTGCATACAAAATATCTGCCTGTGTATAAAAATGATTGCGTCTATGTATGTATGTATGTACTCATTTGCCACTAGAAAAAAGTCTGAGCTTGCAGCCTACTCTCCCATTTTCCACAATGCTTTGTGATTGACAACAAAGCACCAGCAATGATGACCATCTTCCATAAATCATAAAAACGCATTAAAGAGAAAAATTTCCTGTCATTATGTCCCTTACTAAAATAGTGAGTATGTTTGCAGGCTTCAAACCGATGTAGGACTAAACATATTTTGGAATATGATTTGAGTATGCTTAAGAGTTTGCTTCAAGTTAAGAATTTGCCGTCATTTGCATTAACAAGCAGCATGTATCTTCACACCTCAGTTCAAGGAACATGCCCTGTAAATGGATTTCAACCCTCTTGAGACCAACAAGATTCTAATGTCATGTTTGCAAACAGAAAACAGACTTATGAAAGCTAATTTCTCATTTCTAATTGCTCATATCAGCTCAGGAGGATTCTTGTTCCTATTTCTAGTTCATGCTTGCCATAATTCAAATTTTTCTACAGCTAATAGAAATTGATGTCAAATTGTCTTCTATTTTGATCTTCAAATATTTATGCGTACTTTGGCTGATGTCTTGACCTAGCTTTGACCATGACATTTGGTCCCAAATATTTGGAGGTACTGTACTTTGTTCTCCAAATGTTACTTGTCTCATAATTTGGTAGTTTCTGAATTTAGTAAATAGCAGCCTTTTGTCTGTTTCTCAAGCATTCATCCCTATATGACTTTGGTTCCAAAGTGAAGGCCAAATCCATAAAATAAAATTGACTGGCAGAGGGTTGTTCTTATGGTGATTGTTTTCAAGCTTGATCAACCTGCGAACATTAAGCTCCTATCAAGCCAAACTTATGCCTCTGCCAAGCTTGCATAAATCTTTCTTAAGGTGCTTTGATTATATCTATTCAGTTGGAACACATGCCAGCTGTTTGTTAGACTAATGCTCCCCAAAGATTTTCCAATATCTGATGGAACAGATGAAACATTTTTTTGAATGAAATAAACTCCCTGGCCATTTTAGGAGGGATTTTGTTTTGAGAAATAAGGAAATGTGCTAAAATCACAAGCAAATTTTTCCAATATCCTTACCTAACAGCATGACTTAAATGCACTATAACATGTGTGTCCTCTTGAGAGTATGAAAACAGGGTTCATTGTCCCAAGCGGCCAAAATATATGAACATACTGTTAGAAATGAAAATAGAGAGAACTTTGCTTCTTGCTTGCAAATGCTTTTGAATGTTTTTGAAAGGAGCTTTCTGCAGAAAATCTCTTATATCCACTGGAAGGAGTGACTGAGGTGAAAAACTGATTGGCCATTGAGCTGCATTTTTCAATGTTTGCACTCACTGGTCAGGTCAATAGCAAAAGCTGCTCAGGTTATTAAAATCATTCTATGCACAAGAAAGCTACAAAATCTTACTCTATGTGTCAGCACAGTTTTCAGGTGGTGGAATGATGTGTCCTTATATCTTTGACTCAACTCCCTTTTATCCATGCCAGCTTTTCGTTTCCGCACATTCTCCCCACATTTGCTGCATCTTTTTGAACTTATAATAATTGGTTCCTTACAGTTGTCACAATTGCGTAGGATCTTTAAGTAAAAGAATAATCATTAAGGGTCATTCAGCTATTTTGAAGGAACACAATTTTGCTGCTGCCATCAATGAGTCAATGAATTCTGAGGTGAGAAGAGAAAGTATGTTCAAAGCTTTTTGGGATTTTTGCATTAATGCATTAATTCTAACAGCAGTGGCATGGCCAGGGGAGGGTATGTGGGGGCAGTTGCCCCCTACTTTTCAAAAATCGACGAAAATTGTAATTGAAAAATGCAATAAAAATGGCTGGGTGTACCTTTTTGCCTCCCCCAGTCTGAAAATTTTTAGGTTTTGCCCTCCCAGCAGCGTGGCCAGACAAAAATTAGTGGGAGGGCAAAACTTAAAAATTTTCAGACTGGGGGGGCAAAAAGGTACACCCAGCCATTTTTATTGCATTTTTCAATTACAATTTTCGTCGATTTTTGAAAAGTGGGGGCCTGGCCACGCCACTGTGCCCTCCCACTAATTTTTGTTTGGCCATGCTGGTGTCTAACAGTCTAACATATCTTCTGACATTGTTGCTACACAGGTTACATCATATTAGCAAATTTCCAGTCTAAAACATAATCCAGCACCAAGAGTCTATCAGCAGTTAAAATGTAAGGAATACAATTACCTACCCCAGACATTTTGTAAATGAAGATAGTATATCTGCAACTATTGAGAAAATATTTGGGATTAAAAGGAAGCAACACGAACATTGCACAAGGTGAACACAAACAAAATTTACTTAAATAAAAATTCAAAATTACTCACTTTTACCTTCTCCTGAGGACCCTATAAAGCATGAGAAGTTATCCAATATAAAAGTTGCAATTTAAACAAGTTTTCTTATCAACAAACTCCAAATTCATCCCCTTATTTTCAAAGTCAAAGTAAGAGTTGTGTTGTAATGCAACAAAAAGGAGTGGTTCATGCAGGAAAGAATGCACCTTATAGACTTCCTAAAAGCATCCTTTCTGCTTTGGTGGGTTATGAATGGGGCCTTGTGCTGTTTTTTAGCAATAAGCACTTTAGACATACATGAGCATGGTCCTCAGCCAGTGGAGCCTTCTCTGATCAAGATGTGCAGAGACTATTTGAGTAAAAAAATATAAGATCCCAAGGAACCAAAGTTTAGAATTCTCTACCTGAGGACCAAGGGCGGGCATGTCACACTGGCTACGATGGTTCAACCTTTGTCCGAAAACCGGTAGTTCAACAAAAATTTCTGCACAACCTTTGTCCCAAAAAGTGGTCTTTTTTGATGAAAATTTTCTGCTGTTATTTTTTTTCAATTTGGCGGACAATTTCAACATGATTTATCACTGAAGATGTTCATCCCAAAAACCGGTAATTTGTCCCTCAAAAATTTTTCTTGGTCATTAATATTCTGAGAGATACTGGTCTTTTTGCAAAATTGCCGGATGAACTGATTTGATGCAAAATTTGAAATTTTGGTAGTTTAGGGAGAAATTCACCGGACAAAGGTAGAACCGCTTATGTTAAAGTTTGACATACTGGTCTTTTTTGTTTAAATTTGGTGGACAAAGGTAGAACCAGCTTATTCATAAGCTCCAGGACTTTCATGAGATGGGAGGTTAAAAACCTGAATTTTGTCACAAATCGATGGCAAAGGAAGGCTGAATTCAAAATTTCACCTTTCTCCCAAAAACTGGTTGTTTTAGACAAGAAGTTGTACTGTGTAATAAAAGAACTGGTTATTTTTCCCATTTCTTCAGACAAACAGGGGTCAAATATTTTACAGTACTTGCCCGCCCCTGAAGGACCTGGGAAGTTTGCCTTGCATGGCCAATTTCTCTGCTGCACACTGTGAATTTCAGCCATGGTTCCAGCTGCAAAAATTGCATGAAACAACAAAAGAATACAAATAGGCTATTGTTAGTGACACAACTACAGCCACACAAGTGATTTAGATGTAGGAGAGATCCCCCGTACATTCTGCAAACTCCAGCATGGAAAGTTAAGATTTTGGTGCGCGGGACAGTGCGCCCATAAAACAGTGGAAACAATAGAAACCAAGTCCTTTGTGAGGCTGTGCACCAGACATGTCTGGCGTAAACCTCTTTATTTCCAGGGGTGCAAACTTTCCAACTAAGTTATACTTTCATAATGTAAATCTTATTTCAAAACAAATCTGCCACTAATATTTAATAATAGTTTTATTGTACAGCTATTTTTTCACTAGAACAGAGGTACCTACCCGGAACAGAGTATTGATAAACGGGCCTAAAAAAGTCAGCCTAAGCATTAATTTATCCAGTGTCAAGTGAATTATATTTCTTGCACTTTTTGCTTATTCTTCTTAACAGAACATTTCTTCCTCCTTTCGCATCAAGGTCATGAATCGCAATAATAACAGTAAACTTAGGGACTTTACAGTACTTACCGCTTGCAACGGTCCACAGTGAGCAACTCTTTCCCTTGCGAGTGGAATTCCCGCCAAAACGCTTGCCACCTGACTCAGGCCACTGAAACCAACTCAAGCTCAAGCCCACCTACCTGGTGGTACATAACCACCCATTCACCTTCACTAAAGATTCCCTTAAGTTCTAAAACAAGCTAGTTCTGTGTTTTAGACGAATCCAGAAACGAAGATATTGTATGTTTTAGATTCGAGGATAACCTGGCAAGTTGGGGCCTTCAGCCTCTATTTCATGTTGAAGTCTCTTTTTCATGCAAAATAAAGCAAATGCCTTGCAGAGTCCACTCTCCTGGTAGGTATGTCAAATTAGGTGGATAAAGGTAATTTTGGGATGCTGATTCCAAAAAATCAATGTTATAAGTGTGTATTGGGGGGCATTTGACCCCTATTTCTTGTAAAAATCTCGCTTTCATGCAAAACTGACAAAAATGCTTTTAGAAGACACCTGTCCAATTTGGTGGACGTGGATAATTCGGTGTGATTCTAAAAATTAATGTTTTACAGGCATATTAGGGACCGTTTTGTCTTCTTGCCATGTCAAAGTCTTGTTTTCTATTAAATGATACTTAGCTAAGTATCGGTGGCTATGAATGTCAATATAATCCATGTACAGAAAATAATGTCTACGAAAGTCAAAACGATTAAGCATCATAAATATCAATGAT